>PVKZ01001141.1:0-327823 GCA_004027375.1 Macroglossus sobrinus | reverse complement strand
AAATAACCCCAAAAAACAAAAACCCACAAATATTCCAATAGAAATGGGCCAAGGAGAGAAACAATTAGCTAATTGGCTAATCCACTGAAAGAGAGCAAAAATATGTTGACCCCAAAATATGCCACTTTGCAAAATGATTGAGCTGAAGGGAATCAAAACTCAGCAGACCCAAGTAAAACTTTAACTTCTCCCCCTTAACTATCTAAAAGTATTTAGATAGGGGGTCTGGCTCAAGAGAGAGAAAGAGCTATTATCAGAGATAACTTTTACCTTTAAAGCAAGACAAACATATAATTGATTACCAAACACCTGCTCTTCTTATTGTCCTGTCACAGTCCCCTACTACATTCCTTAGCTCAGGATGGAATATAAGCCTCAACTTCCCTACTGGCACTTAGGTATCATATTTTTATGTGGTTCTGGTATGTACATAATTATGTTTTTTGCTGTTAATCAGTCTTATGTTAATTTAGTTATAGAACCAGTAAAAAGAAAGGTAAAGAAAAATTTTTTTCTCCCAACACCAGTATAAAATTCTGTGATCAATTAAAACCCAAGGATGACTCAGAAGTCTGACTTCAAAGAATGATGTTCATCTGCATCACCTCCAACTCCTAAGTCTGCCTTAACATCTCAGGTTTGAGCATATTTTCTTCTAGGAGTACTGCTTTTATATCATAATTCTCCTAAACAGAATTCTGGTTAATCTCTTATCCAAGGCCTACTTTCTTTCTTTTGGTGGCATAAATATCATAACCCTAAAATTTCCTATTCCCTACCTAATGTGGTGTGGCTTATGAATTTCTCAAGTTCTTATAGACAGGGGTGCCCTACCCCTGGGGTGTGGACTGTTACCAGTCTGTGGCCTGTTAGGAACTGGGCCACACAGCAGGAGGTGAGCGGTGGGTGAGAGAGAGAGCATCATCTGTGTTTGCAGCCACTCCCCTAGCATCACCACCTCAGCTCCACCTCAGATCATTAGGCATTTGATTCTCATAGGAGCACTGGTTCCTGGTGCCAAAAAAGGTTGGGGACTGCTGTTACAGACTATATCCTTTGCTACAAGCAAGGTTTACAGAAGCAACCAAATTAGTTTCTTGGTGTAGAGAGTCTTAATCTTGGACTAACATGAACATGTTTGACAGTAACCTGTTCACAATGCCCACAAATGACTCTGTTTCTAAGAAACATAATGTAATTAAAGTTGAGATAAACAAAATTAATAATGTCAAGTGCATAACCTTGAGAGGGAATGTTTTTAGATTTCATCCATTGAACTAATTTTCACATTATATAACTCATATAGGATACTCTAAAATGACAATTCTGACTTGTTTAATCTCCACAGTATTCCTAACTCTATATTTATATTCCAAAAACCATGGCTAACCTATACCTTAATGTCATGACTCCAAGAGTCAAGAAGTCACAGGTAAAAATATGGCTCACATCAGATACAGCTAAATACCACATGGCAGGTCCAAAATCCTAGAGAGGAAACCCTCTACCCAAAATATAACCCTAATATCTCCAGGAACCTACAAGCCCAACCAGGACTGTACATAATCACATTCAAAAAGCAGAGTCAAACTTCCATAAATAAAAACGCCATGAGTTTCAATCTCAACTTGCTGGGGCTCAGGCAGAAAGGGCACTATAGTCTACTGGCTATGTCTATAGTGGGCCAAATGTCACATATATGACATTCCTACTGCAAAGGACTAAATATGTGTGTCTCCTCAAAATTCATATGTTTAAATACTAACCCCAAAGGTGATGGTTTTAGAAAGTAGGGCCTTTGATGATTAGGTCATAAGGGCAGCACTCTCGTGAATGGGATTACTGTCCTCATATAGGAGGTCCAGGAAAGCTCCCTTGCCTCTATGTTCACAGCAAGAAGGCACTGTCTGTGAACCAGAAAGTGGACTCTCATCTGATACTGAATCTGCCAATGTCTTGAGCTTAGATTCCCTAACCTTCAGAACTACAAGAAATAAATTTCTGTTGTTTATAAGCCAACCAGTTTATGGCATTTTTGTTATAGGAGCCCAAACTGACTAATATGTATATCTACTTTAAAACATGAAATATGATGGCAGAATACCCAGCTTAGAAGGTGCTCAATTCTCTTCATTTCTATAATCTATAACTATCCTGGAGGATAAAAAATTCAACAGAAACTAATTTTTCCTTCATCACTTTTATTATATTCACTGATCCACAAAGAACTTTTCGATTAAAAACAAATGAAAAATTACTTCCTTTTCCTCAAAAAAATGTTAAGATAGGCTGAACGATGAGAGGCTGTGGTCCATTCTGAATATAACAAACTGGATATCCACATGCATAAAAATGAAATGAGACAGTTACCATCATACACAAAATTTAACTCGAAAACAGACCATACTTAAATGAAGAACAAGACCTATAAAACTTCTAGAACAAAACATAGGAGGAAATCTTAGTGATACTAAGGGAAAGAGTTCTTAGATACAACACTAAAAGCATGACCTATAAAAAGAACAGTTGATAAACTGGACTTCATCAAAATTAAAAATTTCTGCATTTCAAAAGACTCTATTAAGAAAAAGACACAAATTCAGAAAAGTTGCAAGATATGAAATCAACATATAAAAGTCAGATTCATTTCTATATACCAACAATAAACTACATGAAAAAAATTAAGGTAACGATCGTATTTACCACAGCAAAAAAGAAGAATCCAATTAAAAAATGGGCAATAGACTGTACAGACATATTTCCAAAGACATCAAATGGCCAACACATATATAAGAAAGTACTTAATGTCACTAATCGTCAGAGAAATACAATAAAAAATAATGAACTATCATCTCACACCTGTTAAGATGGCTATTATTGAAAAAACAAGATATGTTTTGGCATTGGTGTGGAGAAAAGGAAACTCATGTGCAGTGTTGGTGGGAATGTACACTGGTACAGTCATTATGAAAAATAGTATGGAGGAACCTCAAAAAATTAAAAATGTAACTATGATTTAGAAATTTCACTTCTGGATATATTCGAAGGATACAAAGTCAGTATTTTGAAGAAGTATCTGTACACCCAAGTTCACTGCAGCATTATTTGCAACAATCAAAATATGGAAACAACCTAACTGTCCATTGATGAATGAATAAGGAAAATATGATATATAGAAACAACAGAATATTATTCAGCCATAAAAAAGCAAATACTGCTATTTGCTACAACATGGATGAAACTAGGACATCATGCTAATTGAAATAAGCCAGAGAAAGACAAGTAAATACCGTATGAGCTCATATATATATAATCTTGAAAAAAGTCAAACCCATAGAAACAAGAGTAGAATGGTAGTTGCCAGGGACTTGAGGCTCGGGGAAATGGAAAGATGTTGGCCAAAGGGTATATATTTTCATTTACGACATAAATAGGTTCTGCAAATCTAATGTACAGCATTGTGACTAGAGGTAATACTGTATCGCATATTTTGTATTTATTAAAAAAATAAATCTTAAGTGTTCTCAACACACAGAAACATGCACAAAATGGTAACTATGTCAGATGATGAATGCAATTAACTTGATTTCCTAATATTTATGACATCATCATCTTGTATACCTTAAATGTATACATTTTTGTTAACTTTTATCTCAATAAAGGTGGAGAAAAAATTTCTCATAAAAAAAGAATACAAAAATGAAAAGACAATGCACAGGCTGAGAGAAAATGTTTCCAAATAATATATATAATAAAGAACTTGTATCTAGCATACATAAAGAACTATTACAACCCTAAAATAAAGAGGCAATTCCCCTCCTAAATTAGTAAAAGTTTCAAATCGACAGTTCACCAACAATAACAAATGGCTAAAAAGTACATGAAAAGATGCTCAATGTTATCAGTCATCAGGGAAATGCAAATTAAGCAACAAGAAACCACTATATACCCACTAAAATGGCTGTAATTAAAGACAATACCAGGTTTTGGTGAGGATATAGAAAAACTAGAACTCTCATGAATTACTAGGAGGAATGTAAAATGGTACATAAAATCACTTTGGAAAAACAATCTGGCAGTTCCTCAAAAAGTTAAACATAAATTCACTATCAAAATCAGCAGTCAACTGCTAGCAATGCACCTAAAACATATATAAACATGTTGACAAAACAGAAATGTATATGAATGTTCAAAGCAACACTAACCGGTAACGAACCAAATGTTCATCAAATGGTATAGATGAATAAGTAAAATGTAATATATCTATATGACTGATTATTATTTAGCAATAAAAAAATTTAAAGAATAAAGGATTGCATAGCTTTTATCTCATTTAGGAGAATCTTAACACATGTTGCTGTGTTTATGGGATGCAACCCAAAGCCCCTCTGAAGGTATTGTGTAACATAGAATATATGCACCACTTTTTTGAAATATATAAAAATCTGAATTCTGAATCACATTTGGCCTCAATGATTTCATATAAGGACTGTGGAATTTACAGAGTATTAATAACTCTACCAACCCATCTAACATATTTATGTACTTTATACCTTACAATAACCTATATTAACCATCATCCATTTCCCAACTACAAAATCGTTCTTAATATTTTAAAATATTGACTGAACATGACGCACAGAATATGTAGTATGTAGCAGTGACTTCGTTATTTTATGATTTAAATTTTAAGCAAATTAGTGTAATTTAAGACATAGATCCCTGGCTGTCTGAATTTTCTACTGATTTAACTCATGAAATTTATAGAATCAATTTGAAAATAAGGAAAAAATATCAGTCAATATATATGAAACCTTAAAACATTAATGTCCAAAATCCCTTTATTTTTTTCAGAAAATATTAATTACTTAGAAAATATCATAACTTAGAAGTAACTGAAATAAAGGTTTTAAAAATATTCCTAAAATAGAATTTATCTGAAAACAACTTTACCTGTAGCACCCTCACAACCCAGAATCAGAGCTGAAAAACAAAAGGCTTCTCCATCACAAAGCATATGTCTATGAAAAATAAATTCTCAAACTTCCCCAGTTGTCAGGAACACAAAAAAATAAAGATTAAAAGCAAAAGAGAGATATCATTTTACCATTCAAATAGAGAAAATTATAAAACTTTTAAAAATACAATGTTGTAGAATGTTTATCAGTATAATCTTTTTTGGAGGTCAATTTGATAATACAAACATTTTAACATGGGCATACCTAGTTGAACCAAAATTTCTGGTTCCACAAAACAACCCTTACCAAATACTGCCATATACATGCAAAGATATTATGAAAGAATATTTTGACTATAGTATATTAACCTGCCTGGAGCTGGTGAAGTCATTGGTTGGGGTGGAGGTCACTGGTGTTAATATATCTGTAGAAATATGTTTAGTCATTAGCATCATTTGAAAGTCAGTTTTCTAGATAATGGAAATATGCTGTAAGTCAAATAGCTATAATACCTTTGTGTGATTAAGTTTTTCTTAATTCTTTCTCCAGTACATAGTATTATGAGTCTCTTTCTATTTTTTCTTTACTATTTCTTCTTTTAAGTTATAATGTTCTTGTTATTTAAAAACTTTACCAGTACAAAGATGTTATCCTCTTCATTCTTTTCCACTTGTCACTCCAGAGGTAACTAGTTTCAAAATCAAGTATCTTTCTAGACATTTTCCTGTGGATCCACATAAATATAACTCATTTATATATTTATACTTAACAGTGAGATCACAATACATATTCTGTACTGTACTTTTTTTCATCTAATAGTATATCCTGGTTATCATTACATGTCAGTAAATTCAAAACTGCCTTATTCTTTTTAAGTAAGACATTGTATGGACATACCATAATTTGTTAAACACTTTTCTGTTAGTGACGTTTAGGTCATTTTCATTATTTTGGTTACAAAAGTGTCAAAATATTCTTTGCAATGTTTCTGTAAATCTAAAACTACTCAAAAAAAATTTTTTTAAAGATGTGCGTTTTTTTTAAATCCATTATTATGTTCATTTTTTCAATGAACTTGCTATTTGGCTTTTGCTACTTGAAAGACAACAGTGAACTAAACTTTCTAAAATAATTAGAATACAGTTGGCCATGTATTACTCTAAACTCAAGACCTTTTCTTACATCATGCAAAAAGTTAAGCAAGAATACTGATATTCTAAAAACTAATTTTAATATAAGTATATATTTAAAACTTTAATCACTTAAGTTTCAAGTTAACATGGTTGTAAACTAGAGTTACCGATTTGCTCTCCTCTATCCTTCCACAAAATACTCATAAAACACGCTTGGATATATACAATGTTTAAATATTTTTGGAAACTCAGAATACTGGTTAGAAATCTGTCAGCCCTCGGGATACATTTTAAAAAGCATAGAGTCCTATAGAGGAATACAAGACCAGGAAAATAAGAGATTTCTACTTCTCTGCCAATGGGAATCTTTACCTTAAAGACCTCTCTATTCTAACGAAAATACCAAAGCAACCTGAGTTGTTTCTCTCACCTTACATCAGCCATTTGTACAACCCCCTTTCCAGATGCATTTAGAAGACTGCAATTTCCAGAGATGCAAATGAAGGAAGGAAACACACAGATCGTGATGGAATTATAAAAAAACAAAACCCATTCTGGAGGAAGAGCTGTTTTTCATGTATTGTTTATTTCTGGCTAACTACAGACTGCTCAAAATATCTAGGAATAAATTCCCCAGACATGTTTTGTTTGGCTCACATAGTGTTTTGGGTTCCACCCCCCGAGACGTTTTGAAATTAGTTGCCAATATTTGGGACATTACACATAAGAATCTGGAATTTTAGTTTTTCTTGAAAAATTAAAAGATCTAGTAACCGTAGGCCAGTTAAATGCCACATAGCAGTAATAAGCAGGTAGGTAGCAGTTGGGTGAATAATAGTGGAAGTTTTCTGGTTCTTCACTACTCTTTTCCTACCCAAGTCATTTTGTTACTTTACACTCCTGAGGTTTATAGGCATTTAACGTCACTGCCAGCCTAGGCAAACAGTTAAGTAGTGAAAGCAGTTTTTAATTCAGGAGCACTAAACTACATTAAGTTACAGTAAATATCAAAGATTTTGCCAGAGAACACATTCATCCAACAGTCTTTCAGCTAAGGATCTGGCTGTTGATGTGTCTATTTTCCAGTACTAAGTGGCCAGGCCTTGGAATCCAGAGATTTAATTAAATGATATACTGGACAAGATACTTTTTTAAATAAAGGTTTCATGGATATTTATCATGACTGATCTGAACCCATAATTAACAGTACCTTTTATGTATTAAGACAGAGAGGGCTGACCACTTGCTATATTTACTTAAAAAGTAATTTCCCACCTAAAATTGTATTATTTGTATTAGGATTATAAATTCAATAGAATATCACTTAATTTTTTAAAAAAATCTAATTTATTCACTCACCTAATAACCAAAGAGAAGAATGATAATGACACAATTAGAATTCTGAATTTACAAAACTACACACACCAAAGTCTCCAGTCTTCTCCTGTTCATTCACCCTATGACCCCTTGTTGCTAATGTTATAGGAGTAGCTAGGAGAATGTTCTGAGTTCAACTTTTCAGAGAAACTGAATGCAGAAGTACAGGAACTCTTTAAAAAGACTACGCAGCAGCAGCAATGTGGCTTGTCTCTTTGGAGACTCTTCTATTCCAAATTATCCTTTTTCAAATTGCCCGTTTTTATTATCAACTTGAAATCTAATCTACTAAGATACATGCACACATTATCATAAAATAGTCTAGATGTTCCTTAACAGGTAGTTGAATTCTCCTAGACTGATGAAATAGGAAGTTTACGTTAGGGTGTAAAGTAGGTCTCACAGAAATATGAGAACAGTGGCTACCTGGGAGAGAGGGCAGAGTAAGGGAAATAAAGTGATGAAGAATTCCCCCCCATCTCAACACAACTATTATTTCTAAAGCAGACAGTATGCTTGCTTACTACTAAGAAAAATGGTAGTGTACTCTTATTTCGTGCATGACATTGTATTCCTAGACTATAAAACAACATTAAAGCCTACATTGTGAAAAAAAAAAAAAAGATTTCTGTGATTGGCTGGTAATTTTACCTCTATTAATACCTAGAAAAATATGCTTGAAGTTCTAAAAGAATACAAATAGTACACCAACAAATTTTTAATTATTATTGTGTTAAACTGCCATACTGTGCTGACTGAAGGGACCTTAAAAAAAATAAACAGTAGCTGCTTAGTAAAATACAATAAATACAACATACTTGAATTTCACATTATATTTTCTTGTAAGGGCCAACCTGTAAGAAAAAATGTATTTGATAGCATTATATGTTATGCATATTTTCTTCCTTATTACTTGAACTGCTGCGAAGAATTCTATTTTCCTTTAAGGTAACTAGATTCATGTTGTAATTATAATCTTTCTCTAGCACATCACACCCTTACTGAATGTCATATGTCAAAGACTTGAATAAAGTACCATCTTTTTCTACTGCAAAGAAAAAAAAATCTATTTGTAAATTTGTTGGAAAGCAGTTTTTTCTGTATATATAGTAATTAGAACCTAAGTTTAAAAATATAATCGGCTCCTCTACAGAAAACATCATTTGCTTTAAAAATTTATTTAAGATATGAACTGGATAAATGTTCCACTGGGTAGATTATCATCTACAGAGCCAGGGCCATCAGCTATCCAAAGTTGTCACAAATAATGAAGCTAAAGCAGTGGAACCAGAAAGTAGAAAACCCCTCAAACAAAATTCTGCTTGTTTTACTACTGCTTTACTGATTTTTTAATATAATAGGCAGATTCACTATTTCTGTACCAGCATAAAGGCTACTGGATATAGTAAATTTAGCAAATTTTGCTATGGAATCAATAATCTGATTATTAATTTTCTTTTCTTCTTTCCTCCTTCAATTTCTGGAAACACTATCATCATCCATTTAAAATATATATCACAGCTTCAAAGAAAAAGCTAGAACAAGGGTGCACAAAAGCCAAAGTAGAAGTCAGAAATCCAGCAATCAACTGAATTGAGAAAAATTCCTGGGAATGAAGTATTACAACCAACTACATAGAAATCACTGCAAACATGTGGTTAATGTTATTAAACTTATGAGGGAAACCTTAAAATTTGCAAAGCTAGATTTTAACTATCCACAAGATAACACAAATATGAAAATCATACACAGAACGAAATTTAGATGTCTACAAATAAACCATTTAACAAGTTAGCACTACTAATAAATTAGTCACAATAGCACTTCAGTGTCTCCTTGTCTCATCAGCCCAACCTCTTAGAGAGTGGATGTGCTTTTCTTTTAACCCAGTCTCCAACCTAAGGAAATTTTTAAAAGATAATTACTGTCATTTGCTAATTTATTCAAAAAGAAATGATCAGGTGGAAATTTTTTGAGCTGATTATCAAATATGCTAATAATGTAATAGGATTAAAAAGTTCTCATTTGATGTTTCCTGAATGTTTAAATTAACGTATGATAAATTTTAACTATGAAAATACACTTACACAATTATTCCATTCTCTCTTCTAAACAATGTTTGGGGCCAACGACTTTTAAGGACCACTTGTGCACAATTATAATCCCACTAGAATGAATAACTGAATTTACAACCATTGTATTTATCTTTCTAACAACAAAGCTAGTTTGCACAGATTAGCAGATGACCCAAATATGCCATGGTGTGCGAGGGGGGAAAGCACTGTTACAAATCTACACTTTTTATGCATAAGCATAGTAATTTATCTCATTTTAATCCATGACATCAGACAGGGTCCAACCAAGAAATGGCAGCACACTGTAATTTGAACAAGGAAAGTGTCACATAAAGAATTAATTACAACAGGAAAGTAACATATATAAACATGTAAAGAGAACTCTAAGGTATACCCAAGGGCTGAGTGAGAGCACCCTATGAAGAAACAAACTTGGAAGAGGACCCTTCCCTAAAGCTAGGAGTTGGACTTTGTAAGCAGACATGAATGAAGAGTCGGAATGTTGACCGGTGCCTCTCCATCAAGGAGACATGAGGTCTAGGGTATGCAATGTCCATGTCAGGAGAACTGTGGTTAGGTGGTCACTAAGTTGAGGTCATGAGCTCACCCAGTCTTTTCACTCTGGGTACTCATCTGGTGCTAAGAACAACTGGATGTCCCCATATCCATACCACCAGCAGACAAGCAGTAGGAGCAAGAAACAAAAAGAGAAGGCTATTCCCTGAGTAAAGTTCCTGCAGCACCCTCTACTGATAAAGCTTAATTTCATGTAACAGAGAAAGGCCTAAAGGGTTAAGCTCCAAAATCAGAGAGGAAGTTATGAAAAATTCTGATTGGGTCACTGCTGTCACTTCTCTAGTACACTCTGAAAATGGGGAGAATCAAGCAGTTATTTAACAATATATCTCAGAAACCTTCACTACTCACAGCACTAGTTAACAGTGGTTTCCAGAGAATATATAATGAAATACAGAGGGGGGGAGAAAACATCTTTTTCTATTAATCTAAAGTAAACTTTATTATTTATTAAACAAGCTCAAATAACTATATAAGGTAAAACAGTACATGTGTATGTATATGTATATATTGCATATATATATGTGTGTGTGTATGTGTGTGTGTGTGTGTGTGTATTATTTACAATTTGACATTACTATATTGAGGTTTCACATTCAAATGTTTACTAGTGGGGTACCCAATTAATAACAGTTTAAAGACCACTGATGTAGACCCCACTTTTCCTCATGGATTTTAGGTACTTCTATACCATACAAAGAGGCCAAACACTTCACAAACACAGATTTTTTTCCTCCTCAACTGGAGATTAGAAATTGATTTCTTCAACAAGTTGCTCTCATTGTAGCTCATAAATAAATATGTACTGATTACCCTTAAATAACCCATATATTATCAAAAAATTAAAAACTAATTCCCCCTACTGCTAAACAAATTACCACTGAACAAAGAAGCCCTAATTAACACATTTTTAAGTAAGGCTATTACTCAAACTCCACTACAATACTTATAATCATTGTTCTGCTTTTTGAAATTTAAACAATTAAAATTTACTACTATATATTCCATTTGCACCCTATAAACAAATTTCAATAATCAACAACCCATGATTTCCTTTCAAAAAGAAAAAGAAATGTTTTACTTAGGTTGAGTTTTGCTTCTTCTGTTTGTTTTTTAAGAATTAAATACTAATTACTTGACTTGGGCAAGTTATTTTACTCTCTGTGCCTCAGCAGTCTCTCTATAACTAGGGATAGTAACTACCTGTTGCAAAAGGTGCTGAAGATTAAATAAGTTAATCTATCTCAATCTCTTTCTCTCTTCTCTCTCTCTTCCTTTCTCCCTCATACCTTCTGTTTACTTTCTAAGAACTATTCAATCACATATTGGATCACACAGAATCCTTGCCAGCCCTGCACAGATACCCGAAGTCTGAACTGAGATGAAATAAAGAGTGTTTAGAAGAAACCTAATTTCAGTAAGTAATGGCCTCTTATAAGCACAAAATTCACTCCCTCTCCAACAATTAAAACCACCTATTCAAGAAAAAAAGAAGAGACAATTATTCAATAAAATTTAATTACTTATGATTCAGTAAAATATGGCCTCTGCTTTTAAGAAGCTTCAATGGTGGGGGATGGTGAGTCAAGCACAATAATAAGAGAAACTATGTAAAATACAAAAACCATACACAGTCCAATAAAAAGGAAAAGCATTATTTTTCATGGAATAGCATTTTATGTGGTACTTAGTAATGTTACGGCAGCCACGACCCTATGAAGTAGGCGATTATCACTTAATAGGTTAAGAAACTGAGCCCATAGCTAATAAATGGTAGCTCTGGGATTTCAATTCATGGTGTCCAACCAAGAATCTGAACTCTTCAATACTGTGCTGCCTTTTAAAGTCTTCAAGGACAAAACAGGATATCTGTGCTTTGAAAAGATAACTGATAATCTTAGTGACAATATAGAATACAAACTGGAGAAGAGAATGGAGGAAAGAAAAGTACCTTCATTAAAAAAATCTTTGTTGAATTTTCTAGTTGCAAGAAACGAAGGGCCCATTAATAACATACCAGATCTAACTAGAGGAGGATACAGTAAATAGTGCATGAATTAAACTGACAAAACTTGGTAACTGGACTCTTCAGATTAAAAAAGGGAGAGCTAAAAATGATTCAAGATTTTAAAACCTAATTTTGAGGGGTTGAGGGGAATGTCACCAATACAACAGGGGGTGGGAGAGTGCAAAGGAGGGTGGATGAGTTCAATTTCAGATATGCTTAATCAGAAGTACCTACTGAACATCCATAGGAAGAGTTTCACAAGAGGTTGGAAACAGGAGCCAAGAGCTACAAAGAATAGTAAGGTCTAAAAGAATGAACACCTGGAAATCCTATCCAGAGTGAGCAGCAGGGTATGCTGTCAAGAGTGGATGACTGCTGAAGATAAGTATATAAGGCATGTATTATCAACCAGAGTATTATGAGCCACTTGAGGGAGCCATCTCAGATGTAATGATGAAGTAGGAGAAATGGTTGAAGTTCACTAATGAAGATTAAAAGAAAAGACCACTGAGGAAAATCATACCCACATGTACATATGCACGTATGCATGCACACATGCATGCACGCACACACACACAAATTCTGAAATTTTTAATCTAGTCCTCTTAAATATATTAATATTAGCTAATAATTACTGTGCACATCCAATAGGTGAAGAGTCTGGTGACTAGCCCCTGGTTCCTGGCATGGAGCTCTTAAAACCTTTATAATTTCCTAAAGTATAAGAGCACTGCGAGCATCTTTTGGTCTGTTCAGGCAACTCAGGGTGGGCCTCAATGGCTTCTGGAAAAGGGGCTAGTCACCAGAAGATCAAGTCATGATTAGAAGTTTGGACATTTCAGCCCCACCCTCAATGCTCCAGAAAGAGAAAAAGGGCTAGAAATTGAGTTAAAAATGGATCATGCCTACATAAGGACACCTCTATAAAAATACCAGTAGTGTGAGGTTCACAGAGCTTCTAGGTTGGTGAATACATCCATACCAGGACAATGACACACTCCAACTCCACAGTGACAGAAGCTCCTGCCCAACCTTGCCCTATGTATCTCTTTCTCTGGTTGTTCATCTGTATTCTTTATCACATCCTTTAATAAATTGGTAAATTTGCCTCCTTAGCAAATTAATCAAACCTATTGTGGAAACGTCAGATTTATAGCCAACTGATCAGAAGCACAGGTGATAACCTGAGCTTGTGACCGACTTCTGAAGCGGAGGTTGGGAAAAGCAGTCATATGAGACTGAGCCCTTAACCTGAGAGATCTGATACTTCAGGTGAGAGTGTCAGAATGAAATTAAATTGAAGGACATCCAGCTGGTGTCGGAGATTTGCTTGTTGTTATGAGGGAAAAAACTCCCATACACTTGGTGACCAGAAGAATTTTGTATGAGTAGTAAAGGAGATTCACAGGGAACAAACTCACAGTAGGGAAAAAAAGACCTGTTTTCCCCCCACATAGGAAGGAAAAAACGGTGAGTTTTTCCTTTATAGAAGACAACTAAAGGGCAATGACAAAAGTAGAAGAATCAGGAGAGCAGTGTAAATAAGTTGAAGAAAGATAAACTTAATATGGGGTCACAAACATTTTAAAATTCCAACAGGGGCTGAGCTGGCAGCCACTTCAGCCAATAGCCATGAGTCCAATATTGCCAGATTTTCTGATTTTACAAGAGAGGCCAAACATCATTTCAAAATGAAGGCTCATGATTTTTAGAATACTGATAATTTTTTTTTTTAAACCATATGTAGGCTCATGGAATAGTCAGAGCTGCTGGAATGTTATTCAGCTCCACAGGTAATAAAGTATTTCAGATATGCCAGGCAAGTGATCCTTAAAAGAACACTTTAAGTGTCATGGTAGAACTGTAAAGAAAGGTAAGAAACAAAGTCAAAAAGTATGGCAATAAAGATTAGAAAACAAGAGTTAAAGAAAATCATTTTTTGAGATAAAAGAAGTTTCATATGTGGAGAGAAGGGGGTTAAGAGAAAAGGGAGAAATCTGAAGATAGATGACCAAACAAAGCAAAAAGATGAGAAAGGTACATATTGATAAAGGCTAAAGGACAGGAGTGATGGAAAGAAAATTGATGAAGACAGAGAAAAGTGGAAAGGTTCTCTGAGGGGGTGGGGATCAAATGCACAGAAGAAAACATGTACTCTCCAGGTAAGTACCGCTTCTTTGGAAGTCCAAGGAAGATAATGAAAGATCCAGAGAAAATATGAGATGAAGAAAATTTGTGGGAATGTATACATATGCCTATGTCTTCTCAATTAATTTTCAGAAATAATTAAACATTACTATGAATATATTTGTGTCTAAGTTTCACTAGTATTTACATTTACTGCTTCTTTCACAAGGTACAATTTCTCTAGTCATACTATATACATGTCAAGTGCCATGATCGCAGGTACAAAAAACTGAGTTTATTTAATGTGCCTTAGTACATAAGACAAGAATAAGCACCACAATTAAAAGTATTTCAAAATTCAATAAAGTATATGAAAGTCTTCAGTGATGGTTTTATTATATCTCTAAAACAAGAACATTCATTATCTTTAAGAGATTACACAGAAGGAAACAGTAAAATGAAGAAAAATAAGAAAAACCCATTTAAGAAGAAAATGTCAGAAAAGAACTACGCTTGAATTCCCTTTATATCATCTGGCAGTGATGATGTTATATTCTAGATTAGGACTTGTTAAAACTGTTCTGTAAAGGTAAGTTTTCTATTGTATACATCAAGATATCAAGTAAGATTGGGCAGGGGGAATGCCCGTATTTTTCTTTTTAAGTTTGAAAACTACTACCTAGATGACAAGGACCTAAAGAGTATTTTATTAACACTAAGATCAATGTTCTTTTGTGGGGGAAAACTTCAGATCTAGCCCTCTTAAACGTATTAACAGCTAACATCTACTGTGTATCTCCAGCATCATAATATGCAATGTGCTCACCAAACATTATGCCTTAATCATATCTTTAAGGCAGTTAATATTAATACCTCCAGTCTACAGACGAGGACAGACACAAAACCAAGCCTGTTGCCTCACAGGAAATAACACAGTTGGAATTAAAAACATTGTTCAAAATCTATATATTTAGTTACTATGTAACACTAGCTTCTCTCATCCTAAACCTCTCAAATCTCTGGTTTGAAGTTTTGGAAAAAGAAAGGTTTCACTTGTAAAGTTAATAACCTTCTGGCACATTCACAAATACCAAGTAATCTGCCACCCGCCCCCAAAACAAAAAGATCTTTTATAAATTATCATAAAAGCTAATACTGCCTTCTCTAAAATGAAGACTTCAACCAAGTTAGTAAATCAGTAATCTAATGTTATTTTTCAATGTAATGACAATAGATGACTTGAAAATTACAGAATTATTAACACTTTAAAATTACAACAGGTCAATATCATATATAAAAACATCAAACGTGTTTCCAAAGTAGTCTCTAAGTGTAAATGAAAATGTTACTTTACATCACAACAAACATTTTGAATAACCATGCCTTTGAACAATTCTTGTAACAACAAAGGTCTGTATCATCTCCAATTAAAGAATAAAGAAAGAAAAGTTGTAAGTAGCATGCACGGGTCACAATAAACAATTTTGTGAAACACCAGTGTGCTTAGAATCCCAAGCCTTTAATTCACATTATCTAATGGGCTATCAGGAAAGTATATATACAAGATAGAATCTAGGTAGGTTTTTTTCATCAAGTAAAACAAGATCTATAAAAGAGATTCTTAAGGGAAGAAAAAAAAATCAAACACAAATGTTTTCATTCAAAATAGGTAAATCCTCAAAGGTCCGTTGGTGTTAAAAAATAATGTCTCTTTAGGCCACCTTTTCATAAGTATTTTATAAATAGTTAACAATATTGAATATACTATCTGACTTATTTCTTGCCCATGTTTTTTACATACTAGGGTTAATGCTTAATTAAGAAGCAGTAGGTATGACAAGCTTTCAGAAATGTTTTCGATTAAATGTCTTCACGCTAATGATGACCACCATGATCATTTTATTTGAGAATATAAATTTAATTACAATATTTGTTATGGGTAACATTTAGGCAGGCAAAAAAAAATTTTTTTTTTTAATTTTCCCTGATAGAGGTTTAAAGTTATACAAATATGGACTAGAAAAGTCATGGTAAGTCAGCAGATTCAAACTACTTTAGTATCAATTTTTAATGGATTACTTTATTAAACTTTGCTTTATTCTTTTGAAATAATAAAATCTTGTGAGTTTTGTTCAGAAAATTAAAACTAAAAATTTTGTTTTTCAGAATTTAAATTCATAAAAATGTTAATACTTTTGAGTTAAATATTTAATTATTTCAAGTTATTTATTTGGACTGAAATTTATAAAATTAAGAAAGATCAAAAACAGTACATGTTTATATAAAAAATACAGAATGTAAACTATCTTGAGTAAATAAAAACTCTCAATGCCTAGTTTTGACAATATGGCTCATTTAAAAGTAGCAGCAAAATCATTCCTATTTACTGGAAATAATTTCCTCTCAAAATCATAAGTATCTGCTTCAATTAACTATGGTAAATCAAAATTCTATAGGACTTAATTTAAATACTTGATATGCTAGCTTTCTAATATCTCTATAAAACTAATTGGGATAGGGATCAAATCAATTATTAATTACTACTTTTAAATTTAATCACGTCTTTCTAAATAAAAAACTTGCATTTAGGAATTATGGTGTTAATATATAACATCCTCTATGTCAGGCATCAATAAGGATGCCAAATGTTCTACATGAATACATTATCCAGATAGTATCTGAAATAATTTTTTTAAAGAACTGCTTCCTTTTAGCCATTTAACCACACCCCCCAGTCCTCCTAAACAAATGCCTAATAACATTTTCAGATAAATCAGTGTCACACTTAACTATTATATAATAATGATGATGTCCCAGGAGATAATTTGCATAAATTGAGACATATTATTTTAACATATTAAACAGTTTTTCAACCAAAATGCCCTTGGATAGATAGATGATTGGATAACGAAGATCCGGTGCATACATACAATGGAATATTACTTAGCAGTAAGAAAAGATGAAATACTACCATTTGCAACAACAGGGAGGCTATCTTAAGATTATCATGCTAAGTGAAAGAAGTCGAAAAGAAAAAGTGGAGAATTTTATGATTTCACTCATGTGTAGGATACAAAATTGAAAACAACAAATGAACAAGACAAATGAACTTATTGACAATTTAATGACTGCCAGAGGGAAAGAGGAGAGTAAGGAAGGTAGATAAGGGTAAAGGGGATTAAATATATAGTGATGGAAGGAAATTTCATTCTGTGTGGTCATATATACACCATGCACTGTATATATGACATATTATTCTACACTTGAAACCTATATAACTTTATTAACCAATATCATTCCAATAAATTTAATTTTAAAAAGGTAATAAATAAGCAAGCAACAAAAGTGTCAGACAAAAGGCTATTATTTTCACTAAAGAAATAAAAATAAACAGATTATACAGTTTTTAATCCTATGACCTCACAGGTCTTGACATTAAACAATTCACTGTTAGTAAAGCATCTATCAGGGCCTGGTCTAACCTCTAACTCCAAGCTCCCCGCTTACTTTTTAAGACAAAGAATATCTAAGCTAAATGTCTCATTCAGATTGCAAGGGAACTCAAATGTGAACTCAAAGCCTTCTGGCTTTCCACTACAAAACGCTACTCCCCTAAGCAAAGTTGTAAAGGCACTAAAATGAACAGGTGTACTTGTGAGGAATGAACAGACCAATTTGGATAGAGCTGAAAGTTCCTGCTGAACAGTGAAAGAATGAAAAAAAGTAAACAATGCAGCAAGGAGAGAGAGAGCACTGAGCTCAAACTTAAATTTGTATTTTATCTAGTACTTCTCAAATTGGGTTCCATGGACATAATGCTGGATTTATAGCATTTACTCTAAGAAATTTAAAACTTTTTAAAATTTTGATGCTCTTCTTAAATAAAATGTAAGAATATTTGGAATCAACTAGTCAAGAAGTCCATCTTATAACTTAGGACTGCCTGCTGCTGTGCTTACTACTACATTGAGTCCAGCAATCCCCTAAAAGTAGTGTTTTTTAAATTCTTTGTAATAACCTATTAGTGGGCCATAAAATCCAGAGCAGCTTTTTAAAACAATAAAGGAAAGAAGGAAGGGAGGAAGGGAGGAAGGGAGGAAGGGAGGAAGGCAGGAAGGCAGGAAAGAAGGAAGGAAGGGGAAAAAGAAAAAGAATCACACACAGTGAGAAAGTAATATTTGGTGATTATTTTGTTTTAGTGTGACAACTAAGTAATAAAGTAAAAAAGTTACATCTTACTGTGAGCTGAGGTCAAAAACATAACTTAGATCTACAGACTCTTGGGTTTCCATAAACTCAAATAGTAGATCCCATTGAGACAAAAGGATAAAAGCAAGATGTTGGGTAATTTCACAAATTGAAAAAAAAAAAAAGGTTAAAAACAAGTTCATCACTTAAGAAAAAAAGATCAAAAATTACACAAGAACGAGGATGCTATCAGACTGTACAAGGTAGATACAACACAAAACACCAAATCAGACCAGACTTAATATTAAGGTAAAAACAAAGTAAATAAAGAGGTTGTTCTACAAAATTTCCAAAGTTACAGTGATGGAGTGGGATGCCCCTCTATTTAGAGACTGAAATTAGAAAGCAAGAATGCCTTTTGCCAACCCAAGAGAAAAAGGAGAGTTAGATGTGCTTTGGTAACAAAATATGGGTGACAAGAAAGAAAGCGGAGGCTATAGAGAGGAAAAATTTTAATTTGGCCTATGCAAGTGCCCAGAATTGCAATGAGGAATAAAGTGAAAAAGGTATCTATATGTAGTAGGGCTATTAGAGCAATGGTCCCTAAAGAATCACACCTCTCTTCACTCACCAAGAGGCTGGGTCTGACCATTTGCTATAGCCAAGGGGACACTGGTAAACATGACAGAACCAGAGTCTTGAAAAGCACTTGTGCACTATAACTTGCTGTCTCATTGCCATATAAAGAAATCCAAGCTACCTTACTAGAAGGTAAGAGTGAAGCAGGGATGAACCAACCTGAGACCCCTTAACTAACCCATGTGACAATCAAAAGACATATGAGTGAGACCACCTGGCATCATTCAGCCCAAACAACCTGCCAGTTGACTGCAGAACCACCCAACAGATCCAGAATTGAGAACAGTAAAAAAACCTGTCCTTTTAAAGCTACTAAGTTTTGAGTTAGTTTGTTACATGACAATAACTGTTGTAAGATACTTCAAGAAAAAACAAAGGTTATAACAGTCTAACTTAATTTTATTTCAACACCCAAAACTTGTAAGGGTGACTTTAGGCAATGTAACCATATATTATCTAACTTACAAGAGTAATTAAAATTTCTTGGGTGGGATCCTAAACCCTTCCTCTGGTTTTCCTATACAATTTTCATCCTTTTGATATTTTCCGCTAAGATGCCAGTTTGAACAGCTTTTACATTTCTGAGTGTTGAGTCCCATCATTCCCACTTCTCTTTGGTTATTCAAATTCATTCAAGACCCAATGTAAATGATGTTTTCCTTTCCTGCTAAATTCTTAGCTAAATTAAGTAATTTAAAAATGTTCTAGTTCTCTTAATTCACACTCCATTTATATTTATCACTAGATACTTTACTAATAATGTTGCTTAACTATTAACATATGCACCAGATTCTGTAAACTCTCTGAAGGCTGAAATTCACTCCATAATTCTCCATGGCTCCCTTAGTGCTCCTACATAAGAGGAATTTAAACATCTGATTAATATAAATTAAGCTTTGTAACTAAATTTTAACATCTTCTTGGCTAAATATATGAACTAGAGACCATTAAATTTTTATAAAGAAAGTTAAGGAGATAAAAGGAAATATTTTTTCTTCTGAGGTGTACTTTGTAACCTTCAATGTCAAAAAAAAAAACCAGTAAATCAAAAGGCTCTCCTGGAAAACAATACACAGTTAAAAGTTACATGGGGAATATGACAAACACATTAATGAAGAGCAAACTTTCCATTTTACAAATGAGGTTACTCACATGTTGATTGGTTAATTTTAAGAACTAGATTTATGTGTGGGAGTTGGGAAAAATAAGATAATTTCTCAATTTTTGACAGAATTGTAACAAAAATACAGTAGCAGTTTCATAGAGTAGTTAAGAACCTGTATTTTCAAAATTCCTTGACCTCACAGGTTAGTCATTTAAAATATTATGAAGGGCAACTGCAGAATACATCTTCTCTTCCTCCATTTTAATTTGGGACCAAGAAGTGTCAAGAGGCAAGCGAAATTTGGTAAAAAATTTCCTGTGCTAAAATTGGTATAAGCACGTACTGAAAAGTGAAATTTACTATCTCCAGCATGCAATCATACTAATTATGAACACTTTAGAAATTATTTCCCCTGAGCATTATCTAAACTTTTAAAGTTTAAATGACTTATTACTCCCTCAATACCTAAACTAATTATCACTAACAAGCAAGTCATCTTTCCTTCTGATCTGGAGTGTCCTACAAATTAACTTAAGGTATCTTCTAATAATAAAAAGAAAAATGTCTAGTTATTTTAAGGAAAACATTTAAGCATTTTCAAAATTCTTTCCACTATAATCAAAGCTAAGCAAAAACATGACACAACATGTATCAAACAGATGAAACAAAAATATACAAAGGAACATTTTAATTCCATAATTGAAATACACAGTAGCTCTCCTAACAGTTTTGATTTTTATTTCTTACACCAATAAGGCACTAACAATAATTAATAAAGGTACTAAAGTCTAACTCAAATCCTACTTCTTTGGTAAAGCCTTCTCTGATACCTACCCTGAAGTGCTTACTACTACCTTGAACTCTTTATTAAAATTTCTGTATGTAAAATTAATTTATTCCTCTAACTAGCCACCAATAATTAACTGATTAATTAGACACAGCCAAAGACTATAATTATCATACAATTTAAAACAGAAAGCCATATATTTACATGGGCAGCTATGAAATGATCTCAATGACACTTTTTTTTTTTGGCTAAAAGAAAGAGATGTAGTATATAGTGTGTCTTCATCTTAAATTTAAAAAAGCAAACAGTATTTCTGAAAATATGCATAAAAAACTATTGAGACTATCTTTGTGGAAGGTGACTGGAGATATAGGGTGGAAAGGAGATCAAGTTGTACAATCTTTCTGTTTCTGCATTTTTAAAAATCATTTCAATGTACTATATTTTCAATTTTAAAAAGAAAAATAATGCAATTTGTTAGTTAATAACATACTACCTTTTGATATCTCTTTAATTGTCATGAAGTGATATTTAAATCTTACCTTATTAGTTTATATCCTACTAGATTCTCCTGTATCTTATATCCCCCTGCTAATATCTAAACCTAGTCCTTGCATTATTAAGTACTTTCTTTAAAGTACAGAATTCAATTGTATCAAAAGGTCAAATCTCTGCTTCAATCAGGACAATTAAGTATGTTGAATTTGCTACCTTCTTTAACCTAGTAAAAGTGAATCATTTTACCAATTGTTTAAGTAATTGCTTATAATTTCTGCTAAGGAAGAAACATTTTCTTGACCTCTCAAGCTCAGTGTGAATTTAAATATAGTTCCAGATTAAACACACTTCTTAATATAACTATATTATCTTAACATAAAAAGAGCATGATAACTTAAAAAAAAAAATCTTAATACGTTCTATTTCATTCCATTCAGTGTTTCTCAAAAGGGCACTGTGGATATTTAGGGAAAGGAATAAATTTCAATGGAGTGGGAATGTCCTGTTCACTTCAGAAAATTTAGCATCCATGGCCCATAGACACTAAAAGACAGTATCACATCCCCAGCCATTGCAATGACCAAACAACTGAACCCACATTATTTCCAGATGCTTTCAAAGAGAGAACTGAAGTGGGAAAAAGTACTATGCTCAGTTGAGAAACACTGCTTATACTATGAACTAATAAGGTACAAAGAGAGTATGTGTGTTTTACACATATTTCCATAACTGCAATTTAATATTTTAAAACAATTATTAGTCACTAGAGGATAAACAACCAGTAAGTCATAATGTGTATTAATCAATCATCTAGCCTAGTATATAATTCTGTCAACAAACATACCCCCTCAAAAAAAACCCTTCTTCAACTATTACAGTAGCTGAACTTTTTGAATGAATAATTATTTTAAAATCCTTTTAGAACACTACTTCTGTTGGAATGTTTCTGTTTAAACTCCCCCTCATAATAATCTTCCATTGTACTGTACTCAATCCAGAAATAAGACATATAAATCTTTTACTATCATTATTATTCATCTACTATCTTCCAGAGATTGCAGGCTCCTTAAAGCCAGGGACACCATGGTCATGGTTACCTGACCCACAGTGTAGGTATTCAACAACAATGCTGAATGAGTGAATAAGTAGTCCAAGATGTTCCAACTATAATAATTTCATATGTACTAATGATCCTGAAAAAAATGCAAGAAATTATTTCTGGTTATCGTATATTCTTATTCTGAGTAAGAAAATTAATAAATCATCTACTTTACCCAGATTAAAGCTAGCTTGTACAGATATAAGAAAATTTAAGATTTTTGACAGCCACACCCAGTACACCCATCTTCTACCTCCTTCTCTTCCTCCCAATTAAGCTTTAATCAAATGTTCATGTAAATAAATGCAACATGCTTCCAGGAAGGAACCCAACATAAAGAGTAAAAAAAAAACCTGTTAATAGTAAAAAAACTTAATCCTTCATTTCTATTTATTTTTCAGAATTCTAGAAATCAGTTCCTATCCTACTTCATTCAAAAATAAAAAAGAAAAGAAACTTGAAAGTGTAAGGAACTTGTTTTTTGAAGGTTTCACTATATTCTCCAGAAACTCATCTTTCACCGAGGTAAACACTCAGAATATAAACTAATTAATTATTAAAAATAAAAACAATGAGGACTGCACAAGTACTAAGCATCAACACTCAGAATATTAACTGTGAAACCCATTAACTGATAAATGTTTGTTAATCTTTGCCCTTAAAGCATGGGAATATCTCACCTTTACAGGAAAAGCTTAGACAGAAACGTTAAATGATAATCTTAAGGTTAGAAACCAAGAAAATTTCTAGCTTCTAGTATTTCTAGCACTGCTTTTAGATTGCTCCAATAAATTCAATAATTGTTAACCACTGTTTTTGCTCAATTCATATCAAAAGATTAAGTATTAATGTCTAGAATATAATTTTAAAGAAACAATTGTTTCAAGTTATCTCCCACTTGACCAGATCACTAACATAAACAGGTTACTTTGAAAAAAATTATAGAAAATGTTCTAGTGGGGATCAAAGATCAGATGTACTCTGTACCTATTCAAATAATGGAGATCACTTTCAAATTCACTTAAATTATTGTGGTATTTTAGTGCACAAAATATTTCTTTCTATTTTTTTAAATTCACAAACCCAGTATTTGTTTTATTACTGTTTCATGCAGCATTGGTCAAATAAAACAATTTATATGTTGTAAGACTAATCACTTAAAATTAATACAAAAAAATTACTTTCATACTGATAAAAAAAGAATGCTGTTTCATTTAAAATATTTTAAAGTGATAACTTCATGATGTTGCACATCCTCAAAAAAATCCAACTTGCATTACATTCCATTTTCCCAGAATTATTAATCCTACTTATAAATATTGCTGGCCAAGAGTATTTACAGTAATTAGCCTTAAATCCACCAGTGGACACTGTTATCTGAAAAACGTCTTTCCAGCAAAGCTAGCCTTTAATACTTTTCACTGATTACAAAACTGACTTTAGTTAAAAAGGGAGACTTCCTTTTAAGGTGATCTTACTTAAGTATATTTTTACATCTAAAGTAAGTCCTTACACCTAAAAAACCAATTAAGAATAAGTAGGTACTGACAATGTAGTGAAACTGGCAAATTCCAACAATTCTTTAGAACTAGGATTCAAAGGAATAACAGATATCTAATTCTGCCATAGGTATTCACCAGACCTATGTTACCTTAGAGGAGCTTTCACGCTGCATATACATCCTCCTAGACAAGTCTTTTTTTTTTTTTTTAAGACAATGAACTACCACTAAATAGTGACCATAACGTGCACACAGCAATGGAGAATTTTTTGTATGGTATCAAGTATCCCCGATCTTATAAAGAAAGATTTCAGAACTTGGAGGCTAACATTGAAGTGAAAAGGTAATCTACCGGGAAGTGCTAAAATGGTCCACCATTGTCCCACCTTAAGTTCGATATCTTTCCAAAACAACTTGTCTATAATGACATATTTCACAAGCTAACTCTAAATGTGACCTATATAAATCTTGCCTTTTTCCTCCACAAGACAATCTAACCAAAATCTTCACCATAACCAGCAGCAGCACCTTAATTCAGGCGTAAATGGAGAGTCTGTA
Organism: Macroglossus sobrinus; assembly: GCA_004027375.1. NCBI lineage: Eukaryota > Metazoa > Chordata > Mammalia > Chiroptera > Pteropodidae > Macroglossus > Macroglossus sobrinus. The sequence continues at coordinate 303,194 of PVKZ01001141.1, read as the reverse complement.
ATCAAGTCCAAATGTAGACACCCTCCCCCCCCACACACACACACACACTAAATCTCCGATTTCTATCAGACAGTGTTTTTAACATCTAAATCCTGGTTAGAACGCAATTACTCGAAAGCAGTGTCCTTGTGCAAGGAAAGGTAAGGTCTCAAACTGACCTGAACACAAGTCCACACAAACCTCAAATTTCTCCGTTTCACCAGGAGGCCAAATAGGGAAGGCCCCAAGTAATAAGGGGGTGGGAAGATACGGGAGAAAGGGCAGAGGAAACCCGTACTCAAAGGGTGAAAGCAAAGGAGAAGCGGAATCTGGTAAAGCCGCCCCACAGGGACATTAGAGCCTAGGATACATACACAGGGACAGCTCCTCTCTACGGGAGAGAGCAACATTTATCATGGAAGGAAAGGCAGAAAGGGACAACCTCCGGGCCCCCCAGCCAGAACGTCTTGCCCAGCTAAAGGGGGTCGGCGGAGACTGCTTCTCGGGAACATCAACAAAGGCCCCTTCAGTCCTAAGGCGAAACTCGAACAACAAAGGCCCGCAGACGGCGAGGACTGGGCCGGGGGCGGGTCGGATGAAAGCAGGGGGAGGCAAAGAAATCAAACCAGAGGGGGCGGAGGCCCGTCGGAATGGGAAACAGAAGCGCAGAGGCGGGGGGCGCGGTAATCCCCAATGCACAATAAGAGAAGTATGCAGAAGACCTGGCCTCCATTCCCCACTACCCTCTATCGGCGGTGAAGAGGGCTCCAGTTTTCGCCTCCTACATCTCCTCAGCTCGGGGACCGCGCAGTCCCGAGTTCGGGGAAGAGAAGGGGAGGGGGATTTTCCGCCCTGACCACAACTCCCTTCCCCCAGCCGGGAGCCGCGACAACAACCGCCACAACGGCAGTCACACAAAGGCGCCTTCCTCGTACTTGCTACTCCCGCCCGGGCAGCGGCTCCGACGACGCTAAGGCAGCGACGACCACCGCTCGGCCGCCAGGCGCCCGCTCGCCCTCTTCCCCTTCTAGCTAGGGAAAAGGGGGAGGGGACCCCAGGCGCCCTCACCTGGCATAGCTGCTGACAGTACTCTGTGGCCGCTTCCACGGCCGGCACCCGGCTCTCTCGCAGCTGTCGCTCCAGCTCCTGGAGCCGCTCGCCGAGGCGTTGCAGTTCCGCGATGCAGCCACCTCCGCCGCGACTCAACCTCTCCTGCTCGGCCTCTTCGTCCGCCATCTTCACACCCCGCTCCGTCGCGTACGCACCTGGGTCACGTGATAACACAATGCCACGTTCGGAGGAGTCACGTGCCGGGCGCGCTCGCACGCCGCCGAGCACGTACAAAGGGCCCGGTGGAGAGGAAGGGGAGGCGGGGAGAATGGCGTGAGGGAGCCGGGTGCAGGGTGGGGAGGAGGTGAAGGCAAAGGGACAGGAGGAGGGCGGGGTTGGGGCGGTGCGGAAAACCGCGGTTTACTTACCCTGAGCGGGAAGTGGGCAGCAGCGATCGAAAGGGCGGGCTGGTGGAGGCCTGCTCTTGGTCACGTGGGTGCTGCGACCCGGCGAAAAGCTTGGGGAGGGGCTGTCCTCTATAGCGTCCGGATCCTGGCGTGGCCTCTCCTAGTCCCCGAAGTCTTCTACGGACAAATACTCCAGTTCTCCGAGAGGACGGATGTGGAAGAGCTCTTGGTGGGCTGGGGCAATGGCTGTATTTGCAGTTGTCCTGTAGGCAGGCCAGAGGTAGGGGAAGAGGAACAAGGTAAAACCCTCGGACCTCAAGCGTGAGAGCCAAAGCGGGACTATGAGCTGTCAAAATTGACTTCTCACCAGGCAGGGGGAGGAGGGATCTACTGCCTGAGGTACCAGATTTCGCTCCATTCTCTTCAGCTCCAGGAACGTCTCTGCCCACAATCTCTAGCAGGTTAAGGCAACAAAGAAAAATAACTGAATTAGAACAGAATGAAGTTCATCATCGAGAGAATGGAGCTAATTCATGAAAAGCATAGCTTAAAAGATTTTAGACTATGAAATTGTGGAACTTGTAACCAGACGATTTTTAAACCATGGAAGTATTTCTAGAATAAGTGATACCCAACTAATGTTTCGTGGTCATTTAAGATACTTTTTCCTGCACACTACAGAAATCAGCGTCACTGAAAACATGCTATATACTTGAAAAAAAAGTAGGTCAAGAAAAAAATAGCAATAAATACTCCATTACAAATCACAATGGAGGAGAAATTGATGCTAAAATAAAAGAATAACGTTATTGAGAATTATAAATTCAACAGCATTTTTTCCTGATGTTGCAAATAGAGATGGCATTCTGAACCATATAATACTTGGCACCTGAACAAAACAGAAGAGATACTACAGAAATTCAAGTTGTTAACCTTAATAAAGTTCAGAACAAAACAAATATTTTTGCTAGTAGTAGAAAATAAGACAAGAGGCTTTCTTACAAACTGGTCTACAGATTCGGAAGTGATGAGACACCTAGTCTTTTCACTATAAAATTCCAAACAGTCCTTTTTTTTTTTGTATAAGCATTTAAAAAGGAATTTCTATTGTGTGCCGCATCCTCTTCAAGAGTTTTTTAGTGTTAATAGAAAGTGTTCTAGAGAATATATTGTCCAAAATGAATATTTTGTAATGCATCAGAAGTGGGAATGCTTTTTAAGTGCCATTATATAAGATGAATGCGCATAAATGAACCCTTTCTGAAAAAACAAACAGTATCAGCTAAAATATTAGCACAACATAAGTGTGCTGATATTACATATTAACAAGACAGATTCTTCAAATATTTACTCATGGAAGAGGCTGGGGAGTACATTCAAATGCTAAGGTAAAAGGATACAAAAGTATCACTGGGAGCTGAAAGAGCAACCTTTAAGGCAGCTAATGGATTTTAATATTTGCAGCTCACTTTCCCAAGTGAAGTATTTTAGATATCCAAACCACGTTTCTACAGTTTATGTGATCTGAGGATGCCAATGAAAATATGAAAAGTGAGAAATATGAGAATAGCCAAAATGTACCAGTAAATCCAAGGATAGATAAGATGAAAGGTTAGCAAAGCACATTTTCACTTCAAGTTTAATAGCTTTCACCACACCTAACCTATAGAAAGAAAGAAGAGAAAAGGAATGAAAATATATCCAAAGATAAATATATTTAAGCAAATTTAAAAGAATAGCCTGAAAATGTAGGTCATTCCCACCTCTTATCCATGATACTTTTAAAACCAAAGAGACTTGATTAACAAATTGATTGAGTACAATTACTGCCTTGCAGACGTGGCTCAATATAGATGACTAAGTCCTCCACTTTTATTTGGCATCTTTAAGCCCTATCTCCTCATGCCTCCATTCCTGTTTTAGAGTCTAGAAATTAAGAACTACGAGTTAGTGGTGTAATTATTTAATAATAATTTATTGAGTACTTATGACAGGCATTACTTGGTGGAAAAATCAAAGGTGAATAAAAGCTATCCCTGCCTTAAGGAAGCTTATAATTTTGTAGAAGAGTGATCTGCTATGGCAATACAGACAATATACTAAGTGTTCCATTATGAGAATGTATGTAGATTCAATGCAGAACATCAAAGTAATCTAAGGTGCTAACTGTAATGTCCACTGAATCTCTACAGAAGTGCAGACTTTTAAAATGAGAACAATTGTAAGTATTATCCCTTGACAGGTGGACCTTGCCTTGGAGATCTCAGAAATTTTTATCCATATAAAATGTGTATCAACAAGTACACATGACTTATTGTACCTTAGTCCATTTGTTCTTCAACAACGAGCTGTCAGTTAAATGGGAATAATCACACACATACTTACTGAGTCGTTCCTGGGGGAATTCAGAGGCCCAGTCCATCGAGAAAACAGGAATAAACCCCAGGGCACATAGACTCCGCGTCTCTGAGGTGCTCAGTGTCTGCGGAGCTAGCGTCTGTGCCCATTTCGGACACAGTACTACTGTCATAAAAGTATATGAACTTTCACTCTCAAGAGACTTGATTTCAGAGTAAATCTGGGAGACAGAAACAGACCTCTACACCATCCTTGCGATCAATAAAGCTGGAGATACCCTAGGGTATCTAGGGTAACAAATGTGCCACCCTTTGGGTAGCGCGTGCCTTCTTGCTTTACGAGTTCCTGGGGCTGCTCCAAGTCATACAGCGCCGGTGCACATTTTTCCTCCTAGAATTCTTGAAATAGCAGGGCCTAGAGGCAGGAAGGGAGCTGGTGTGTGCCTGCTAACAGAGCTAGGGGGCCGCGCCAGGGATGCAGCGAAAGCGGTCTTTGCAGATGACGGATCGCTCAGGACTAAGGTCCGACAGTTCCTTTCTGACCCCTGGACCAGAGAAACCCTGCAGCCCCGGCCCGGCTTCTGCAAAACCGGGAGACAACAAGAGGCCAGGGGGTGGAGGAGAGCGCGCGCCGCTCTCGAGCTGATGTTTCTCCTTCCCCGACTCTCCCTGGGCCCTAGCGACTAAGAAGGTCCGCAGGGCTGGAGCTGGGCTAAGGCTGATTCCATTCTGCTCGGCTAACCCTGTCTGCGGGTCCCCATTTGGCCGAGGCCAGACTGGGCTCCCCCGCCGCGGCCCAGCGTTGGCTCCCGGGGCAGCTGAGTGGGTGCTGGAGTCCCTGGTCCCTCAGCAGCCGCAGCTCCGACATTTGCAGCCACGACTTTTCCACCCAGAGCTGCTGATCAAGCCCGCAGATCAGCTGTGGCTCCTCGCCCAGGAGCAGCGGCCGCCCTGGTCCTCCAGGCTGAGAGATGCTGGAGCCTCTCCAGGGCGCGGCAGGGCGCCGGGCCTCCAGAAACTGACCGGGCTGGGATGCGGGCACTGCTCCCTGGTCTCGCAGACTCTATCTGCTTTCTCCCAAAGGGCCAGGAGGCTGGCCCCAGACAGGCCGCCTACTGGATCTCAGAGGTCAGGGCAGGAGTCTGGGGTTCGGTCCAGTAGAAAGTCTCTCCAGAGTCTGGGAACACCGCTGTGCTCACAGACACAAAGAGGAAGTACGGGTTGTAAAACATGCGGTTAAAAACAGCACTTTTCCACTGAAGACATTTTCCTTGAGAGTAACAGAAAGGAAGTCCAAAAAAATGCTGAAAACATTAGGCAGATGCTGTGCCACATATTGAAATGATTCCAAAGGCACCAGAACCGTAGGACCAATATTTAAGAGGATAAATTTAGTCCTTAAGTTCTTTCCAGAAAGAAGCTAGCATATATATTTAAATGAACAGGTAAAATTAAATGAGGAGGGATATTTATATTGCCTATTTGGATTTTTTTTTTCTTTCTACACGAGGGAAAGCCAGTGTTAATGAGAAAGAGTAATAACATTTTAAAGAAAATGTTTTTAATAGAGACTCAATTATTCAAACTTACACATTAACCAAGATGAAAATCGAGAAATAAAGCAAAATAAAACCTTGAAGTGTAAATGTGGTATATACTGTCTCTATAGACAATCCTTGAGTTAGTTTACAGCATCTCTCTGAAGAAGCAAAGAAAGAAATACAGAAAGTGTCTTCCTTTACTTACATTTCTAAGTTTTAATCACTGTTTCTCATCTACCTCACTGTGAATCTATCAGAGAATATCACTTTTGTGGCATCTGGATTTTTAAAAATAGAACCTCAGAGTGTGATGAACTTGGAAATGCACAGGTCTCTTTTCTCATTTTAGGACATCAACTTCTTTAGGAGTGTTGCTAATTTCTGTAACTCTTATAGACATGTTCTTCATTACAATGATAATAATGATAACTTAATCTCAATTTGAGTATTTAGTATTATATTCATATACTGGACCAGGATCAGTCCCACCAAGCACTTACCCACTATCACACTTTTACACATCTTCATTCTGTTGAGTTCCTCTTTAACCCAGAGCTCCTCTGTGAAGCCTTCTTTTGTCTGCTTGGGTAGAGTGAAGTCTGGATACGACATCTGTCACAAGAGTAGATTTGACTGATTTGTTCTGCTTTCCCTTAGCTCCGCTCCCCATACAGAAATTACTCTCTAAAATTCCAGTAGCTTTGATTCACTACTTGCTGTATATTGATTTGGAATCTGTCATCTTGCCTTTTACTATATTTAGTCTATAGATGAGCCTTGCTTACAAGCCTGTAAGCCCTTTGAGGGTAGAGACTGTGTCTTATATCCACCTTTCCTTTTTAATACCCTTTGGCACATTGCAAGGTAATAAGTAGTCAGTAAATGCCCATTGAACTAAATTCAATTCAGTTTATGCTTGGCAGTTATAGATATGTATTTATACCTATCTTCAATATTATCTAAAATAGCCGAGAAAATACAGGGAGATCAGATGCTCTCCAAATGTTATTTACAGTTTATTTACAACTGTCTTTTAAAATATATTTTATTTATAAAACTGTCTATAATCAAAAGTTATAATAAGCACAATGAAAATGAGACAAGAGATATGCTCGGCTGTTTCACTATAATGGATGAATTGTAAAAATGTAGGCTCTAACTTTTTTTCACAAACAATATGTACTTTAGGTCTAATTTAATTTTGTCTTTGCTCTTACATTTTGTGATAATTGACTTTTTTAAAATCATCTTCTTGAGAGATTCTAAATCTCCAAAGCAATTGTTTTCTTAAAATGGCTGAATCTTTTCTCAGTTTCTTGACCATGAGTTTACCCACTGACATCTAGTGTACTGCTTAATATGGGCCCTACTACCTTCCTAGAAATCGAAGGAGAAAATTAATGTAAGGAGATTATCTCTGACTCCAGGTAGGACTTATTCTTCAGGATTTGAATTATTTTAGAGCAAAGCCTCTCAAACTTTAGTGTGTGTAAATGTCACTTAGACAATTTGACTGAAATGCATATTCTCAGGCCATATCTCTAGAAAGTCTAACTCAGTAGACTTGGGTTGGGCCATGGAAGCCTACATTTCTAACCATCACTTCAGAGTCCTTCAGGTCATACTGTTCTAGACCTGTAATTGTTTAATTCAACCTTCCCTTCCTTCCCTCTAACTCTCAGCCTTTGTACCAATTTTGTAAAAAAATGCCTAAGCACCCTTCTTCTTGCTCCACCCACTAGTGGGCACAAAACACTTTAAAAAGAAGTTATAACCAACTTCTCACAATTTGTTCTAATTGTCTTAATTACCCAAAGCCTTTGTCTTGTGAATCATTGGTATCCCAAGCCCCTAGTTCAATGTTGGGCACATAGTAGGTGTGTTCTCAATAATTGTGCATTTTTCAACCCCTTACTCATGTCTTTCCTAGGCAGGCTACTTGTTGAAAAGAATCTGATTACTTCTTAACAGCCCTATCAAAACAGTTGTGCAGGAATAGGAGGAAGAGACTTCAAATTTTCCCTGTATTTACCTGCCTTGATAAATAGCATTTTTTCATATGTGTAAGGATAAGAGGAGAGGGGAAAAAAAGACAATTTAAAATTTGACTCGTGAATTCTAAATATCCATGGCTCCAATAGTCCCTGTAATTGCTAATTTATGGTTCCATTAATTTTAAAATTATAAACATGTTTCAAATTTAAAAATTTTATGTTTGAAATTTCAAACAAAATTTCAAGCAGTACAGAAAGACATAAAATAAAAAATAAAAATTTTCTTCCATTCTTAACTTCTAGTTTCACCCTACTCCCACACACTAGACTCAGTAAGCTTATATATTCTTAAAAATTGTTCTTCTGTATGTATAAGCATTTACATGTATATAACCATTTCACTTTCTTAAACAAATCAACTTATATCACTCATTTGGGCTGTTTTCTACTTTGCTTTTTTCCTTTAATAAGTTATTTAGAAATTTTTCATGTCAGCATTAGTTTTAATAGCCTTATGGTTGGTATTCCACAGTATAAATGCAGGTAATTTAATTATTTCATAGATGAGTGATTAGGTTATTTCTTACCCCCCCCCCCACTATAAAAAATACTGCAGTGACTTTCTTTGAGTAAGTATCCATGGGATAAATTCCTCAATGAGGAATTGTTGGATTGAAGCAATGTGTGATTTTAACTCAGTCAGGTGTAGCCAAATTGCCCTTCTAAAATTTTCAACCAATTTATAGTCTCATCAACAGTGTAGAAAGGAACCTGTTTTCCAGAAATTCTTAGTAGAACTGTATTTTGTCAAACTTTTAAAACAATTTTATAGGTTAAAAATAGCATTTCATTTTGATGAGCGCTCCTTAATTTCGGGGTCAAATTGAGCATGTTTTGACTTATTTACTGCTATTAATTTCAGAAAAACATAATACATAAAAGTCAGACACTATTTTAAGCAATTGTTAACCTGTATAACATTAATATAAATTCCATGAATATACTATGTTAAAATATACCCTTAGGGAGATAACTTATTCTCTTAAGTCGATAGAGAAATATTAAGATTGAGCTAATGTTTATTTCTTATTTAATATTTCTGCCAATAGAATAGCTCTCTGATATATTATTCCCCTTTTGAATTAGTGACAAAAGGTAAATGGCGTGATTCCTAGAAGAGTTACGTTTTTAGGCATGAAATATTCAATGAAAGAAGGAGGCAACTTTTTTTTTTACCTTTGCTTCAGAATGTTTGAGTCTTGCAGTCATTTCCATGCCACTGTAGGATTTTCTTTTTTGGTGCTCTGCCCTATTTCAAATGTAGAAAGTAATAGAACACTTACAAGCACTCAACTGTCTGTGCTTTGGTGCATCATTTAGAAAGCAAGACTCATTTCTCATCAAGCACTGACTGGCACAACACAGCAGAAAAGTAAAGGTGAAAGAAGAAACCATGAGAAATTTATTTTCTTTCTGCTTGGGTTTACTGTCAAATGCATAAGACCAGGACTTAAAAATGAATCAAATATACTTCAAATTAATTTTCAAGATTAAAATCAAAACATTATTTTTTAACTTCCAAATGATCAGTACATGTTGCCGTTCCTCAAATTATTAAGCTGCTCTGTATACGTTTGTTTGAGGTTATAAGGCTGTAATAATGAAAATTAGCTTTATGACAAACTCGATCTTGGGGGTATTTTGCATCTTTCATATATTTGAGTCACTTACATAGGAAGCAAAAGACTATTTTTTAAAGGGTAACTTATCATTACTTTTCTAAGTTTTTTTGCAGTTACTTCAAATACTTTCCCTTCAAAGCACAATAAAAGTAGACTTTGTTCTGATAAAGTTAGTCTACAGGTTAACACATAGGCCTTGCAGTGTGTAGTGCAGGATGCCCAGAAAATATGCAGGGAAGATCTATATGAATTGAAGTTTAAGCTCCTCACTTTTAACTTCTGTTTCATAAAGGCATTTTCTGTAAAATTATTTTGGAAAAGAACTTCTTTGTGACACCTTTATCATTGTTAAGATCTATTTTGGGGGGCATATCTTCTAAGATCCTTAAGATCTAAACTTGTGTCTTAGTTGCTCAAAATATTGAGTGATTAATTATTTTCTTTGTTTTTGCCACTAGTGATATTAATGTGGTTCTATTATATTGAATATTTAATCTCACTAGAAACTCCTTTAGGCTGCTAAATAGTTTTTTAAATTCCTGCCATCAACCTCCTCATTATATTCTCTACTTTGGTAACCTCATTCATTTTTATGGCTTTAAATTTTATTTTATGAACATGACTCCCAAATCAATACCTTCAATTTGAATTTTTCCATAAACTTCAGCTTCACATGTCTACCTGCCTGTTGAATAACTCCATCTAGGTGTTTTGCTGGCATCTCAATCTCAAATAAACTCATCGAGTTCCCCTCCCATGCTCTCACATAGGCTAAGCTTTCTCTTGCTTTCCTATTTCTGTTCAGGGCATTACTGTCCTTCTAAATATTATGTTCCAAGCCTTGAGTTCAGCTTTGACTCTTTGCTTTCTCTTTCCTTTATGTGCCATCAGCTGTGCAGACTTGCCAAAGAAGTCTTTGTATCACTTCTCTTCTCCATTCCTAGTGCCATCCTCCAGTGGCTCTCATAAATCTCTCCTAGAGAGAGGTTTCTTATTTCTTTACCTTCTGCCTTTTCTATTTTGTACTAAAGATTTCCAGCTAGAGCTGTGCTTCTAAAGGAACACTCTGGTTTCAAGGTAACTCAATCTAGAAGAGTTAAATCTCCAAATCTGGAGTGAGCTAAGTGTAAGGGATTGGTTAAGCCATTTTCTCTTTCTTTCCCTAGATCCTTTGTATTGTGGATAATAATAATTCCTACACTGTAACTGTTGTGATTGAATGAACATATGCATATAAAATGCTTATCCTTGATACTTAATTAACACTCAATAAATGTTAACAGTTGTTATTGTCATGTCACTTTGCTGCTCAGAATTGTCAGTGGTGCCATAATGTCCACCAAGTGTTGCAACTCTAATCTACCTTTCCAGCACTGGGTTCTACTTATTCTTTTTTTGGTCATACATACTGAGCAGTTCTCTATACATATTTTATTTATCTAAGATGTTGCTTTCTTTTAAGTTTGAATTATAGTTATTAAATTTCCTGTCTTAGTCAACAATCTATTAGTTACAACTGACCTATATTTTTTCCACACTAGGTAAGTAAAAAAGAGTGTTAGCTAGCCAGAAACAAAAGTTGTCAGGAACCGTGAAAGGCACTTCCTCAGTCACTCTCATTTGGGGGCCACGTGGGCTCCACTTCTTTCTGTACATCAACTTCATTTTGTGCTCCTTGTACCCAGCAGCAACCCACCTTTCAGATTTATACCTTGTTATTTCCATCCACTCAGTTTCACACACAGACCAAATGACCCTGCATCCCATCTAAGATCATCTTAGATAAACCTGGCTGCCGAGGCCCACCCTATTTGTGCTGGGCAGTTCTCAGAGAAAGTCCATTCAGAGTAAGATGTTCCAAAGATGTTTAATGTATCAGAAAATGAGATCATTAGAGCATGAGTAATGTTTTATTGTCTTTATATTTCCTCATTATTCTTGCAACTGTGCCTGTCAATAAACATTTATAAAAAGATCTGAAATTTTCTATTGTGAGGTTGATAGGAACAATACTGATATTAAAAGTGCAGTTAAATTTATAATTTACTTTGCCAAAAAAGATATAGGCTTGATTGGAAGCTACAGAGCTTCACAATGCAATGGAAAATTTTTCTAAAAAGTAAAGGAAATGCAAGATGTCATCTCAACTTATCTTTGGTAAAACTCCATTTTGTATAAAGCTTTGTGTACTTTGAAGCCCATTAGGGGAAACACTCTGATAGATTAGAAAGTAACCTTACAGGATCAATGAAGAGGATTAGAAGAATAGAGAGTGTGTATTGGTTTCTTAGGGCTGCTGTAACAAAGTAACCCAAATTGTATGACTTATTACAAAAATATATTCTGTCACAGTCCTGGAGGCTAGCGGTTCAAAATCAAGATGTTGGAAGGGCCATGCTCACTCTGAAACCTGTAGGGAGAATTATTCCTTGCCCCATCAGAGTTTCTGGTGATAGTAGCTATCAGTCCTTGACATTCGCTGGTTTGCAGTTATATCACTCCAATCTCTACTTTCATCACCACATGGCATGCTCCCTGTGTGTCTATGGTATTCTGTCTATGTACCTATGTGTCACGTGGCATTTTCCTTTTCTTTTAAGGAGGCCAGTGATATTGGATTAGGACCCACCTTGATGACTTCATCTTAATTTAGTTATATCTGCAAAGCCCCTGTTTCCAAACAGTCACAGGTCACAATCACAGGCACCGGGGGAAGGATTTCGACATATCTTTTGGGGGGCAATCCATGACAGAGTATGACCTACAAAGAGCTTTTAAAGTTCACATTTATTTTAGTACAAAAATGAATCTGTGAAGATAAGATAAATCACAATAAATACTGAAGTGTTGTAGTAGTCAGAATAAAACCCCCGTCCCCCAATAAATATCTATGTCCCAATCTCCAGAACCTGTGAATTCATTAGGTAATGTGGAAAGGGAGAATCAGAATTGTAGATAGAATAAGAGTTGCTAAACTGACTTTAAGATAAAATTATTCTTTGAGTGGGTCCAATGTAATCACAAGTGTCAATGTGGTAGATTGCAGCAGAAGAGGAGGGCAGAATGATTTATTATGAGAAGGATTCGAGCCATTTCTGGCTTTGAAAATAAAGGGACTACCAGCCAAGGAATGCAGCAGCCTCTAGAAATTGGAAAAGGCAAGAAAATGGATTCTCTCTTGGAGCTCCCAGAGGGAATACAGCCCTGCCAAAACCTTAATTTTAGCACATAAGATCCACTTTGGATTTCTGACCTCCAGAACTGTAAGAAAACAAATTGTTCTAAGCCACCAAGTTTGTGATAATTTATCATATCAGTCATAAGAACCTACTGCAAGTGTTAATGTTATATAAAAAAATAATCTGTACACTTGTTAATTTTAGTATAATTAGAAATAACTTGAAACTTTAAATTAGACATATTTAAGGTAGACATTAGAAAAAATAACAGTAATTTGGCTCAGATAATTAATAATTTATCAAAATCAGTTGCTAATGTGTTATTGCTGGAGGTAAAGGACGCTACATTAACTAGACAAGAGATTCCTGATAGAGAATGTTTTTGTGTTTATTCAGTAGCATATACTTAGAAGCCAAGTAAGCTTTTCAATAATATTATTTGTGTTTTGTTTCCCTTTACTAAAATAAAACTTGCTAAAATGCTGTGCCTGTTACAGTGTGTTAAATTCAATCAATGTAGCTGGATTTAGAATTTCAATTTCACTGGCAGTATCAGAAAGTTCCCTGTAACCAGCTCCCTCTGGGGAAGATTGCCTTCTTGTGTAATTTGATCTCCATAGTTACATAGAATGAGAACCTGGCCCCTTGAAATCAAGGTATTGATCTGGTAAGAATCTATCTTATTCTTATTCATAAAAGCTGTTTTCAGCTGCAAACAGTTAAGGTCTTGAAAAATCATCTATTCTACAGGAAAACTCCTAAGAGCTTGGAGTGATAATCGTTGCTCTCCTTTTGCTTCTAATATTTTTACATGTTACTGTATATTCAAGTTATATCATATTCTGAAAAATAATATTAGCCATAGAGAAGTCAAGAAGTCTGTAGCCCAGACTAGAGGCCCTGACTTTTCATAAACCATACATTTTTAAATGGGCCTTATTCCTTTTTGGTTTGTTGGTCTTTTTCAACTAAATACCTGATTCTAATTTTTAAACCAAAAGGTAGAGGGAGGGAGAAGGATAGCACTCTGAGATCTTTTATAGAGAGGTCAGAATAACTACAGAAAGGTTTATAAATCCAGAAATTTTATGGTTAGTCTTATAAAATTCCCAATTTCTTACAGAGAATTATTTCTAATTATTAAATTATATTCTGCACAAAGTATTTACTTCCTTTCTGTCTTTTCCTTTACTTTCAAAACATTCCCTAAGAAATTTTCATTATAAACTTATATATGCATGTACATGCAACACTGACATTTCAAACAATACCGAGTTCAACTTAGTGAATGTAATGTGTAAAAATTCCTCCTGGCAGGTGGGAGAAACCTGCAGATGACTTCCATAACCCAAGAAAGTGGTGCAGGTTGGACTATCATGGGTTATTGTAAAGGAATAGGTACCCATATTAAGGAAGATTAGACAAAGAAACTGATGTATGAATAAGTGTGAGGTCCTGTCATAGCAGCTCATTTCTATCTTTGCTCTGTATTATATACCTGGAGTTTTCTGAGTTTCATTCCCAGGACCTCTAATGGCTAGCAAGATTCTTTTGATCTGTGCATCCATCTGTAGCCATCTTTTCAGCTTTTTAAATTTTAACTATATATTTTAGCTTCTACTTCTAAATTTAACTAGTGTCATATTCTGATTTAGGTACACCAATTACTTTAACAATTTTTCCTTTAAGATTTTAGCTTGTTTCATATTAGTGTCATACTTGGGACCAGGTAGTATAATCAGATAACCAGAGGCAACTTCATATTTCATGAAGCTTTTCTTAAAGATATTAATTTGATTTTGCCTTCTAGGAAAGCAAATATTCTATCTTCAATCTTTTTTTCTAAATGAGAGTTTTCTATGTAAAAATTACACAAAATCAAAATAGTTTCAAAATGTCTTGCTGTCCTATATTACCAGAGGCAGGGCAAGTGTGGGAGAAAAAGAGTTCCATATTTTTACATTTCAGCTATGTGCAGTAAATAATTTTTTTTCAAAATTATTTTTTCCTTAAATCTTTTGTCAATAAGTATTGAGAATTGCATTATTTTTCCAGTAAAACAAACCAGAGCCTCTGAAAGAAAAAATACAATAGCAAGTATGAATTCAAATTCAATTTTAGTAAGTGCTGTGTTAGGTCCTTGGAGTTTTTGATTGATGATAAACCTATGTATATTACTTGTTAAATGTTTATTGATTTCAGCCTTATGGTAAAAATCATTACTTAGTGGAAAAACTATAGTTGTGAAATGATAAAATGAAAAGCAATGTAATATTTATATTTTAAAAAGATTAATGTGACTACAATGAATGTAATAAATTCCCTCTGTAACACAGTTGGTTAGAAGTAGTACAAATGTAGAAAATATTCAGAAAAGAATGTAATATTAACCACTTCTTAACAAAAAGCCTTATATATTTTCGGCAGCTATATATTCTTTATTAGCTCTTCGTATATAAATAACTTTCACTCACACATTTATGTTATTTATAATTAATTCATAAAATTGTGGTGATAGAAAACTTAGCAAGAAAATATTTTTCTATTCTATAATTCCCCTGAGATCAATGATTTGCAAATACATTTGTTATTAGGGATGTACAATTTCTGTTTTTTAACACCAAGATAACAGCTCCTTTACAAAGCTATTCTTTTTCTTGATTAAGGGCAAAATGTTACTTTTGCTGAAACTAGACCACTGCTTTTCATAGCAACCAAATGATCAAATTTCACTTTATAGATAAAAATTATTAAGAAATTTTTATAGAAAAAAATTGAGGAAACCTGAAGGAATCTAAGACAAACTTAATTTTATAATTCATTTAAAAGTAATTATTTAAATTTATTACTAAATTCTATTTCTCAAAGGTATTATTTTAATAGATTCTTCAATAATTATTACACTACCTTTGATATTGAACCTAATTACCACAATCTGTAACTGGATGATGGTTCAAAATATGAATGGGTATGGTCTCCTTCCATTTTCTTTTGTTCCCTTATTCTTCCCCTAGTAGTGTTATTGGATGTTTGGTCACTACCGCCCCAAGGACAATAGAACCAGAGTACCAAGGCAGTAACTTCCTGCTTTTGTTTCTTTATTTGTTTGCTTTTTAAGTTCAAATCTTCAGGATCAAGTTAAGGCAGAAATATTGGAAAGAATACTTGATAAGTAAGTTCCACTCTACCCCTACTTTACTTTATTTCTCCCTGATAACAAATTAACAAACAAACAAACAAACAAACAAATAACAAAAAACGTCATTCTGCATTGGAAAAGGAAGAGAACATTGAAAAGAAAATAAGAGTTGGATATTAGTGAGTAGTCCCTTAAAAAAAGGTCTACACCTCTCCAAACAAAATTCTGGGTTAAGAGAAGGATGATGATGAAAGACTCCAGATAAGTGTGGGCATCCAAGAGTGGATGTGTCCTGTGTCTTACTTTCTGCCAGGTACCCCTATGAATCTGATGAGATGCTTTGGGTGACATAAACAATAACAAAGCTTCTGGAAGAAGTCCAATTGCATACAACTTGCTCTCTTTCTGCTTCCCATCTCTCTTTTTAATAATGGTACATAACAGATATATAATTATTGGACTAGAGCTATTTATAGTAGCAATAAATCAATCAAATATTAATTGAATGTTATATGTGACCAACTTAGAGAACTGAGAAAGTTATTGTGTAACCTTTACAATGCAGAGCCAGCGAAAAGAAAAATAAGATTCACAGAGGTGATAAGTCTTGGGTGGGTGGTGGAGATATACTAGTTATTAGTAAAATAAAACAAGCCAAAAACACAAAACTAGGTTAGGAAGAAATAGGTTTTCAGAAAGATAATCTTTTGCTCCTGGAATCCCCTCTAGGCTAAACATAATCACTGATGCATGGATGTATAGAGACTGAAAAGGATTAAGAACTAACAACAAATTACAATAACTCCTTTTCTCCGTAACTGGTTCAATCAAATAATGGGCAAAGAAATGCTCTTTGTGAAGTCTCAGTTGTGGATGTAGATATACGAGATGGTTTCACCGTAGCGGGCAAAAGGGCCAGGAGAGAATTACTGCTCCTTATTTTTGTTTCTCTGGCTGGTCTTCAGGTGGAATTGTCAAAAAAGAAAACATCAAAGATTATTCTGCAATGTAAATTTCCCTAATAGAGTCAACAAACTGTAAAGTACATTGCTTATGTTAAAGACTAAGTGCTACAGTTTGAATCTCTCAGATGTCCTGTTGTGACATTGTGTGTGTGCACATAGTTCACAATAAAACCATTGCACCTGTACCTCCATTGCTCCGTTGCTCCCTCTAGGTGATTTTCCCACAGAGCTTAACCTCTGCATAACTATTTCATTGCTTACTTGGAAAGGGTATTATGAAGCTTTATATGAAGCTGCTATGAATGGAATTGTGCCTCTCCTCCCCTCCCCACCAATTTAATATTTTTAAGCCCTAACCTGCAATGTCATGGTATTTAGAGATGGGGCCCTTGGGAGGTAATTAGGTTTAGATGAGATCATCAGAGTGGAGCCCTCATGAAGATTTTTATACTCCTTTAAGAAGAAATGCCAGAGCTTGCCTTTTCTTCCTCTCTATCATGTAAGGACATGGCCAGAAGATAGCTATTTGCAAGGCAGTCAGAGGATACTTACCAGAATCTGACCTGCTGGCATCCTGATCTCTGACTTTCAGCCTCCGGAATTGAGAGAAAAAACATTTCTCTTGTTTAAGCCCCAAAGTCTGTGATCTTTTGTTATGATGGCTTGAACAAACTAAGACAGAAGCATTGGACTTGCTAACATACGGGTGTTTTCTGAATGTCACATAGTTACTAACTTTTAGTCTACAGGAATGCATTAGGACAGACACAAACTACTCCTTCTTACCACGTATAAATCATGTCAGTGCTGGAGCATAAAATGCCAGTGGCGAAAAGACACCAATTGTTACTTAAGGGAGTATCACTTAGAGAACAGAACTATGCACAAATGCACAAATGACAGAAAAGCCTTTAAGATTATTATCTCAGGGATTAGGAAGTCTCACATCTTCCTCTGTTAGGGCCATACTTTTACAATTTGTACAAATCACAAACTTTATCTGAGAGTCTGGTGGAAAAATAATCCTGTAGTCCTAATTATTATCACATACACAGAGCTCAAGATTTTTCACTTGATGTGTATGTCTAGCAAGTCTAAATCTAAGAACACTTGGTTTTTGGACTGACGTATTGAAAGCCTTAGTTATACCATATGAAGCCTGTAATTGTACTCTGATTTGATGTGATTTCTGACATTTGGCACTTGTCAAAGTGCAATTTTCCTTTTTATTTTCTTTTTTTGCTCTTTTTTTTTTTTTTTTTTTGGTGCAGATAGTTAAACAAAGCCTTTCTTGTTTGTTTGGTGCAATGAAATACAGCAAATAAAATGGTGAAAGGGGAAATTATCACCTTTAACAAGATTAATTTTTAAATGTTTTTATATATATTTGAAATTGTTAAATTGGTTTTGCTAAAACAGAATTTTACTCTTGAGATGCTATTAGAATGTCAGTTTAAAAAAAGGTTCTTGAAAGAAGAAGAAAGAAAAAGTGTATACCTAAGAAAGCAATCTACTGCTTATGATTTGAACCATCTACCACAGCAAATGCTAGACTCTGTAGCAATGCCTTCTCAGAAAGTGTGGTGTCGAGAGCCTTTGGGATGGTCAGACTGAACGAATAAGTTAATTCTAGATTAGTGAAAAGCTTGAATTGGGCATGAGGGCATGTACAGGAGAGAAACTGCTTGAGTTATTTCAGCCATTCATAAGCCAAGAACACGAATTATTGTTCTCACCTTTTGGGAAAGTCACATTGTCTCACAAATTATTGTGACTGTGTT
Source organism: Macroglossus sobrinus (assembly GCA_004027375.1). Classification (NCBI taxonomy): domain Eukaryota; kingdom Metazoa; phylum Chordata; class Mammalia; order Chiroptera; family Pteropodidae; genus Macroglossus; species Macroglossus sobrinus. The sequence goes on along the minus strand of PVKZ01001141.1, from coordinate 285,120 downwards.
GCATATACAGAATCTGGGGCTGTCTGCATGAAAATAGTGGCTAGAAATTAAATTTAAAGATTTGTAAGTACATCAATCCTTCCCTAAGTGAAAGTTTCCTTTATATGGAATTCTAGTTTACTTAATTTTATTTCTGTATGCATTTTGGTTAAGTATGGAAATTTTATTTCTAAAATAGGTGAATGATTATTTTGGAGGTAATTAAAGAAAGAGAATTAGAAACAGAAAAGAGAAAAATGACAAAAATATTGACCAAAAAAATGGCAGATTAAGAGAAACAGATTTCAGAAAACTTGAGCTACAGAAACAAAGATAAAAAAAATGTTTAAAAAATCTTTGGAACCAGCCTGCTACTGTTCTATTAGAAAAAAGGACACCGAGATGCCTCTAAAGGGTCATGTGGATCAGGGATCCCCTTCAGGTCTATAGAGGGATTCTGGGGGCAACAGTAAAAGTCTATATAGAAAAAGAGACAAAGGCAAAGAACAGAAGGGCTTTAACATTTAAGTGAAGAAGCAGGTGACAAAAAGGATAATTTTTAGGATGTGTATTATTCCTAGGAAAGCCAATTGTACCACTAGAGAGTTCCTCCTGATTTCTGCCTTAGGTTAAGGTGTACATCATAAATTTTTACATAATAATAGTTCATGTGTATTGTCATTCATTATGTGCTACTCATTGTCTAAGTCCTTTTTATGTTAGTTTACTTGTTAAGACAATCCTATGATGTGGCGGCTCTCACATGTTATGAGTACCTGTAGATAACTATTACTTAACATTATGACTAGAAAAAGATGAGATTTTTCAGCATTGATTCTATTCTATTTTTTTCATTTTAACAATGTAAGTTCTGAGAAATCTTTATTCTTATAAGTAATAAGAATGGAAGAAGTTTTATTGTGGCAATATTACTCAATTTTTAAAACTTCTTTCAAGTTATATGCTAAAAATATTGCAACTGACAACTCAATTAGATGCTTCTTCAATTTTGTTGAAAGCACAGAATTAGAAACCACCTAACTTACATAGCATTAGTTACTCAGTCATTAGAGTCCTTTGTTTCTGAAAAATTTTCCAAAAAAGGTTTACTGAGTCATCAAATGAATATTAGTTACTCATTTGTCGATATACTCAGAGAGGCATGTTAATATACTCAGAGGCAAGTCGATATACTCAGAGTTGGAAAATTGAAAAACTATCACTGTCAATTTACCTTTGCTGACACAATATTTTATTTTATATGTGATTTACTTTTTTTAAAAAAAATCTTACTGCTTTATATTTAGTTCATTCACTCTATGGAAAATATTTAACATGTAGAATAGTTGGCCAAACTAGCCTTTTGGTCAAACCAATGAGCCAAATCACATCTACTGTTCATTAGAAGAAATATAATTTTATTTTTAAATCAAATATATGAGTTAGTATACATTCCATTATCATCTTCCTTCTTAATTATGATGCTAAGGTAAATATTTAGATAAGTCATGGAGCTTTGCCAGGAATTTGTTGCTGAATGAAATAAGAAACTGCTACTTTGTCTTACTGAGGGTCTTTTGTTCTCAGAAGAATCTGTCTTCAGGGGCGCATCCTATGGCCAATCATTCATAAATATTGCTTTTCCCTCTGAGAGTTTTGAAAAGGATGGACCAGTGGTAGGTTTGAGGTTCTACACCCTGATACATGTCTGGAAAATAGCAATTTTTGATGTGTAGAGCCACATGCCTTACCTTTTAGCAATAAACTGGCTGGGATCAATTTAGAAGCCTAATAAGGCAGCTACCTCACCTTTGCACCTTGTGACAGCATCTTTTGGTAGGGCGAGATTCTTCTCAAATAATAATATACATTTTTTTAAAAAGTAATATTTGGTGAGCTCTAAAATGCAGACAAACAAGCTTTCAGAGGCCAAAGTTCTTTACCCTGATCATGTACACAATTATTTCATCCTGGAAAAAGTTTAGAGAAACTATAACTGAGCATTTGCTTTGGCCATAAAACTATTTCAGTAAAGGACTTAGAGGATGTATGCCTAAAAGAAATATAATTTCCTGTGAACATATTAAGTTAAACTGATTATTAAATATTAATAGATGAATTTATGAAGCTTTAAATTATAAACTCATTTCATGTTGGGTGATGGTGAATGAAAATAATGACTTTAATTCTAGAATACTTGGTCTCTAGTCTTTTTTGAAGAAGATGATTCTCTCTTAATAAAAATCTTGAGATGTTTGAATAGAGACATGTCATCTATATATAAGGGAGTGCTTATTTTTCTTTAAAGTGTGATCAGGCATTCAGATCATGAAAAAGTGGTATCAAATCACAAGGGTAAAAGTATGTAAGGGGAAGTAGGCATTGTAGATTCCTATCTTGCCTCAATGAATATTGTTAGCTGACATAAGAAACCACTCTTTTTTTTTCTTTTCAAACTCTAATTCTTAAGCTGGTTCAAATATAAACAGATTTTAAATGAAAATAAAAAATAAAACAAAACAAAATTTAAAAAGGATTACCATTTGGGTTCATGCAGCTTGACAAATTATTTTGTTTTAAAGGATAAGAATGATGAATAAAAGACAAGCAAATTATTATATTATGTGTGGCAGAGACAGTAATGTTCACGAAATGTTTCATTTGATCGCCTTTCTTTCTCAGCCTCTATGTAATTGTGAGCTCGTGTGACTAGATTTGGCCAATAAAATGGGAGCAAAAGTGATATTCAGACTGAGGCAGTAAAAAGACTATGTATAACTTTCTAGTCTCTCTTTTTTTCCTGATCAAGGCAGCTATGTGTTTCATATGGAGCATCTGCAAGTTGATGGGGCCTTGGTCAGCCTTTAAGGGTCTACAAGTGGAGCAGATACTGTTGCTGATCTGTGATGAACATACGGTATGAGCCATAAATAAATATTTATTCTGTTAAGCCATCAAGAATTCAGAATAATTTTTTTTATCATTGTATAGTCCAGTATATCTCAACTAATACATTTTTGTAATAGATTTCTCCACAAGCTAACAGGAGAGTTTAATGTTAATAGGGAAATAGTTTTCTCGGAAGAATGCTTGCTTTTCATGACAAACATTGGTTTGAGAAAGCCGACATTAGTTAAAAAAACATGGAACTGGAATACCCATTAGAAGATGGAGTAAATTTGTAAGTTAAAGAATTGTCCTTTGAAAAAATGAGATTAAAGTATGGCTAGGATCTAAACCAACAGGTTTATATGTGTAGAGTTAATGAAGTTAAAGAAAATAACAGTGCTTCAAAAACTACTTAAGGCTTAATTCTAGAGTCAGAAAATCTTGTACTATTCTTTTAAGTTGAATTTGTAAAGTCAATATACAACAGATGAAAATAATACTGACACACAGTCAGAGAGCATCCTGGGAGTGGAAAGTTATGGTTTGTGCTTAAATGTTGGCTCTATTGCTTCCTTAGCAACACTTAGAGAACTCTAAGTGTCTTTTTACTCACTTGTAAAATAGAGATAAACCTTCCTATGTTTCAGGGTTATTATGAGAAATAATTATACTAATATAATGTATATCAATTGGCTTAGTCTGGGTTTTGGTGCTCAGAAATCACTTATAACTGTAATGATAAGATGACAGTTTCATCAACCAAGATCTGAGATTCCACAATGTAACCCACAAATTTATACCTTAAATCATTAGGCTGCCTTTATGATCTGATCTGATCTGATAGTTCATTTTAGATCCTGTTATAACCCAAAATGTGTATGGGGGGAGGGAAGGAGGGGAGGAAGGAGAGAGAGAGAAAGTTCTCTTTTTTAAAAAAGAGAATTAAGGAGATTAAGCTATTTGTTGGGAATAAGAAATCAATAGCATCTTCTAATTTGTTTCAGATGTCTTATTATTAATTGCGGCATTTTTGACTCCTGATATCTTTATCAAAATGTTTGCTGGGAGAGTCAGTTGCTGAGAGAGAGCAACAATCCATTAATAGGAGATGAGAAGCAGCCTCGCCTTTGAAGAAGCAGTGCTGAATTTTATGTCATTGTATAGCAAGAAGCCACCCACAAAATCAGAACATTTTCCATGGCCTTAATTTTTATCATCCAGCCCCAAGTGTAAATGGCTTTTGAATAAACTATACAAAGAAATGAAAAAAGGGAGAGAAAAATCACTGTATCCTAGACTAAATATTCAATTTTGCAAGGGAGGAAAGAAACACATCATTTGTAACTACATCCAAGGTATAAATACAGTCAAAGCTTTTTCTAGATTTATCTTACTTTCTACCTTTCAGCACACTCAGGCTCTGTGCTTAAATACATTTAGAGAAAAAGTTTTCCTTTTAGATAAATATATCACTACCTTAAAGGCTGGCTTACTGGAAAGTTTAAGATAAGGCTCTACAGGACATCACCACGAATTCTTCGTGGGGCCATTTAGAATGAATAAAAAAAAAAGATAGGAAAGCATAAAAGAGAAACTATAGGTCCAAAATTCAGATTGGCAGTTTATTAGGAGCAGTACATCCTCACCGTCTGTGATGAGTCCTGCAGCACGGGCATGGACAATATTGTGGACACACCCTTTAGGATGCTTACTTAGGAGTGTGCGGGCCAGGGAAGGTTACCAGAAAGGTGATGATGCTTGGCCTGAATCTTAGAGAATAATAAGAGTTTTTGGACAGTCAAAGGAAAAGACATTCCAGGCAGTCACATACATGTGAAAGAACATGGTAGATTCAGTGCACCATGAACAATGTGATATTATAAGAACTAAAAGTTTATATAGAAGAGTGATGAGAAATGAGGTTAGGGAGCTTGACAAGGGCAAAATTGAAAAGTTATCAAAGGTCATGCTATGGAGTTAAGATTCTATTTTTAAAAGCAATTGCACAGTGTCTGGTATAGGATATTGACCATCACACGGCTGATAGTTCTGACACGGAGACTGCTCATAATTGATGCAGAAATCAAAAGACATGGTCACAGAATTGATATATGGCACTGGGACTGTTAACTGACATATTTGCTTTGGGAGAGAAAATCATTTTTGAAATCCAAAGATTAAAGATATGAATATGACTAGGCAGCAATATATGAAGGGGATGTTGAGTAAAATTGGAAAGCTTGGGAACAGTGTACACCTAACACTACAGGGCCCCTCTACGTTCCTTACACACTAATTACTAACAGCAAGGATCTTGCCTGAGGACTTGTGATGAACTTCTTGGGGTTCTGAAAACATCTTAACTTTTTAGGCAAAATTTTGAGCATATGTGCATTTGTTTATTTTCCTAGCCATAGGGATTATGAATTTTTGTCAGATCAAAAAAAGCCCTTGGCTCCAAAAAGTTTAACATCTACTGGCTTCTAGCATAGGCAACTAAAACAAAAGGACACAAAGCAACATTGTTTAGATATTGCATTGTGTATTATAGTAAAAACAAATTCTTTTGGATGGAGTGTAGAGTTAGCAGGTAGGCCAACATTCAATAATAACACCCTTAATCCAGAGCCTTAGCATAACAACAATTCATTTTGTGCTCACCTTAAAGGTCAATGTAGTCAGTCGTTGGTGGTGGGGAGGAGTGGGGCTGTGCATCACAATGTGTGGGAGAGTCTTCTGTACACAGTCTTTAAAGATCAGGCTCTTTCAATGCTATGGCTCTGCCATCTTTAACATGTCACCTTAGAGGTACCCTAGCATCATCAAAGGACTAAGGAAAAAGAGAAAGCACATGGGGAAAGCACATCCCTCTTAACTGCCTTGATGGGACAGTGGCACATCTCTCGCACATTTTATTCACAAGAACTGATGACATGATTCCATTTCTAAGTGCAAGAGGGTTGGGACATATCTGGGTACACAGGAAGAGAAAATGTATTTGGTGAATATGTAGCTAATCTCTGCCATGGAGAATCTTAAAAACTGAATTCTTATCTGTTGTTCATGGTTTTAGTCTAGTTTTAAGTTAAAAAGATGGAATAAACTAGATATTTTTCTCAAAGACCTTCTTGTGGTTGTATAAGGGGTTTCGAAAAATGTTTTATGGTATAAGCACAATCACAAGAATTCTCTCATTCACCAACATCCTCAGAGAATGAACATCCACCCAATGACTCAGATGGAATGTAGTAAGATAAGGGCCTAAGGCTTCTATATGAAGAAAGAATTTCTCCCAATTCTTTTTTCTACGTTGAAGATAGCTAACACTCTTTCTAGTATATTTTATTGTCAAAAAAAAGATTCACTTTCTGCCTTCATTCTGATAAACTTTTTTCTAAAGCATTAGTCCAGGAGCTCCTTCACTTAAACTACAGAACAAGTCAACTCCAGAGGGAAACAAAAAGATAAAGTGATGTAGATCCTCAAAGAATTGGAGCATATTAAAATGCTTTACTTTGAATGTCATGTTCAAGCAACTACTGTAATCATATAGAATTTTGCTAATTAAATAGCCAATTTAAAATTTAACTGGATTTTGAGTTTCATTTAATTGTAATTATTTCTGTTCTCTAAAAATATACATCAGAGCTTTTTAATTTTAATTCTACATTTTATGCAGCAGTTAACTCTCCCACACACTCAGCTCCAACAGTTACGAAAGCAAAACTAACTGCTTGCTGAAGGTATAGTTTTCTAGTTTCAAGCTTTAAAAAAATTCTTCTGTTGAACTGTTTAGATTAAATTCTGCCCTTTATTGTATCTTATGAAACTCACAGAAATCAAGCAGACAGTGTGGACTGTATGAATGTCATTATGGTCAAATTCTGACTTTACAGTCTTTTTCTAATTTTAAATAGTTTCTTCATTAAAAAACAGTCCTGTCTCTTTCTCTTGATTGCTAAGTCAATATTCTGGATGTCTTTATTTGATCATTTAAAAAATGTATAGTATTAAAATCTTATCCCTGTGACCTTAGGCAAATCACTGTGCATTACAGAGCCTCAGCTTTTTTATTTTTGAAATAGAAATAGTCTCAGTTTTGTTGAGAAGACTTTAAGCCAGATGATGGATAAAAAAGATGCTTTGAAACAGGACCTATACAGGATCATGGAGGAAGAGAAAGAGAAAGATTTAAGTATGTGGAGAGGAAAGCAGAGGGCATCTCAGACAGAACTGTGAGATCTGTCCTGATGAAAATACACAGAGGTGGGAATGAATAACTCAAGCTGGCTGACTCTGAAGCAGATTGTTGTCCTGGGCGTATTAAGGATCTAGTGGAGAGGGAGGTCTTTTCATTGACAAGAACCTTAGATCAATTTTTGATTAGGAAGTGGTGGGATGAGGTTGGCATTTTCAGACTTGTTTGGCAAGAAGGGAGAGAAAGCAGATGCACTATGACCAGTTAGAGGGCAGATATGCCAGTCCTGGTGAGAAGAGATAAAAGCCTAAACTATGTGAGTGCAGTGGGATAAGGAAGGATGGTATGTGAGAGGAATGGAAAACCATTCCTGTCATCATTATATCACTGCTACCTCCACCCAAAACACAAAAAACATGGTATGACAAGAGTGCATGAACTTGATAGGACAGATAAGGAGAGCGGTCAAGAATGACCCTAACTTTAGAGTTTCAGTGCCTAGGAAAATAATATTGACAGGCATGGTACTGTTCTAGGAGAGAGGAATGTAGGCATTAGTGTTGGATATATTGAGTTTGAGGTGAAAAGTGGAGACACAAGTGAAAAGCTCCAGATTCCATTGCTTGCCATGCTTTGCTTTCAATGTTATGCCTTTGTAATACTGAACTGTTTTAGTCTCTTACTTACATGCACTATAGTGTCATACTTCTAAGCCTTTTCTCTTGCTGTTATCTCTGATCGAAATGCCCTTTCTACTTTCATTATTATTATTTTTTAAAGTCCAGTTTAGTGATGCATAAAAATTCATACTTTCTAGATGCATGGTTTAAATATTGACAAAAATATACAGCCATGTAAACACCACTACTCAAGATATAGAAATTTCTTTTATGTCTTTTGAGAGTCAGTCCCCTCACCCCATCTCTAAAACCTTAAACTGATTTCTATCTCTGTAGTTTTTCTTTTTCCTTAGTGTCATATAAATGGACTCATATTGTAAATAGCATTTTGTGTATGGCTTCCCTACTTAGCACAATAATTTTTAAATTTATTCATGTGTTGCATGTATCAGTAGTTCATGTCTTTTTATTGCTGAATAGCATTCCTATGTATAGATGTGCCATGCTTTGTATTGTTTAAGAACAAAATTCAGTTAACTAAATTTGGAGATTTAATTGGTTTTATTGAGTGATTCATGAATTGTGTAGCATCTCACCTAACAACTAGAAGGGTGTTCCCAAGGGTTGTACAAAATGGAAGGTTCTTATAGAAAGAGGGGTGGGGCAAGGGAGCTATTAATAAAAAAAGAAGAAAAAAGATTATTTTTAGACCAGGACATCTTCTTTGTCAGGGAAGGGAACTGCAAGGATTTTTATCATACAGATTGCCTCTTCTTTCTATTGGGAGTGGGGAGATGAAGAGGGGCCACATGACAGATTATCTCATTGGTGTTGACAAGTTGGTTAAGGTTCCAGACTAGTTGGTTAAGAGTATGTTGTGGAGAGAGGTTGAAACAGCAAATAAGTCAGGTTGTAAATCTAGGTTTGGTATTATGGGCTTTAGCACAAGTGATGCCATTTGGGCCTGTGGTTTTCTCTTTAACAGTATGTACATTCACCAAATGAAGAACAATTGAATTATTTTTAGTTTTTCGCTATTATGTTTAAAGCTAGTATAAACTTTCAAATACAGATCTTTGCACAGACATATGTTTTAATTTCTCTTGAATAAATACCTAGGAGAGATTGCTAGATCATAATATAAATATGTATTTAATGTTATAAGAAATGGTCGAACTGTTTTCTCCAGTGACAATGCCATTTGTATTCCCACCAATTATGTAGAAGAGTTCCACTTACCCTTACTCTGTATCCCTGCCAGCAGAGGTTGTTTCAGGTGCCTTCTCCCTCTCCCTCACTCTCCTCTCCCTCTCTGTGGGAAGATAGCAACCACATTGTTAGCTGTCCTCTGGAGAGGCCAGGTGATAACCAGCCTGTCTCTGCCCTACAGTCAGTTAGGAACTGAGGCTTATCAGCATCCTTGTGAGTGAGTTCAGAAGTGGATTATCCTCCTTAATTGAGGCTTAAGATGACTGCAGCCACCCCTGATAGCTCAGCTGCAAGCTCATGAGAGATCTTGATTCAGAATTTCCCGGCTAAGATGCTCCCAGATTTCTAACCCTCAGAAACTATGTGAGATAACGCTTATTGTTTTAAGCTGCTAAGTTTGGAATCATTGGTTATGCAGCAACAGATAGTATATCGGTCTAAGACTTTGGCATGAAGCTCAAGGGAGATATCAAGCTTGGAACAGATTTCATGGGAAGCTATGAAAGAGAATGAGTTTTTCACACTTTGTGCTTGAGACCAGAGCTTCCTACACTATTTCTGGGACCAAATCCAGAATGTCTCTATCTCAAAGAATATAAATAATTTCAAAACAAAATTAATTTTGAAAAACAGAGTGTTTTGGGTGTAGGGAGAGGGGGCCAAATACTTAAATAATGATTTTATCTTATTCTTAGAAGTCTAGGAGAGAGGAATGTAGGCATTAGTGTTTCTCTCCATTTTTTTTTTTTTTTATCAACGGCTCTCACACTATGTTTTATGGTATTCTACTCTTTTGGTAATTTTCAAGTTTATACTTTAAATTTTCAAGTTTATACAAGTTTATAATTTTTATATTCACTCTTTCTCTCTTTTTTCTTTCTACTTTTATTTTCCCCCTTGGACTACAGCTTAAAAGTTTACAGAGTGACCCAAGTTAAAACAACTCCCGTGGAATCTGATCAGGCATAGAGATAAATGAAACCATTACTACTACCTATTCTCATTTGGCCCCCATATCCCAGAGAAAATTTATCCTGGAGATGTAAGTGTGCAAAATGTATGGGTGTGGAGCAGGTCTGGTGGGCAATGGCTGATTCATACTGTTTCATAAATGCTGGCACCTTTGTGAGTAGCAGAGTCTCCCACTGTCTGAACAATGACTGGCACTTGATCAGTCCAAATGGGGCTTAGGCAGCATTTAGATGCTGCGATTAGACAGAATCCTTCCACCTTTCAACTCAGATTGAACTGCGAGTAGAGGTGGTTCAGTATGTGGGAAAAAGGTGTCAGGATAATGTTTCTGACAACATCTTCCCCTTGCCCTAAAACATATTTTTCATTGGATAGTAGCCAAGATTTTAGGCCAGGACAATTGGCACTGCTGGCTCCTCCTTGTAGAAACTCTCAGATTTCTGTGACTTACACTAAAAGTATCATCCAAAGGAAGTCTCCTTTAGTTAGTAGAAGTGGCTCTGATTTTCTCCCACCAAGTTCTTTACTGACTCTAAAGCTGAACATAACCATTTATACAGATGAGGGAAAATATAGTTTTCTGAATGTAGCACTCTTACCTCTCATGGCAAAATAGTCACACCCTTTAGAATATAGACGCTTTAGGCAAACTCATATGACATCTAATATTTCCTAAGACTTCTTTTGCAAAATTGGGATAGAAAGTTCTTTTGGGTTTCATCCACCCACTCTGTCCATACAGCACTATAAATGTAACTGAATCACTCTATCAATACAAATGCTTCTTTATTGGTTCTTGCACGAAACCCATTTCTCCTGTGAAGCCTTTCATGGATAGCCTATTATTGAAAGTTTTCTGAAATGGAAGTGGGAGGAGATACATGCAAAGCAAAAAGAAATGGAAAAATGTTAAACAAATTACTTTTCACTTGTGAGATTTCCCTCCCTTTCTTTGCAGTATTATTTGCCTAGTCTATTGACCTTTCAGATGAAGAAGATTTCACATAATTGTTACAGCAACTTCTCTCTTTCTCTGAGGGTTCAAGTGACAGAAGTTGTTAGCCTGAGAAATAGGATGTTTGCATTATTGATTAGGCCATACTGTTTTGACTGAAATAGTAGTGAATATTCTTGGCTGATTTGCATGTGTCAAGTCAGCCTGGTTCTTGTCCATCAATTCTGAAGAGATTTTGTTGCTGCAGTGTGTTAGACATCACGTCTCAGTATGTTCTTTCAGACTGTCAGTCACCTTACCTGCTGCTGCTGATTACAAACCTTATCGCAACCAAAAGCTGTCTGCTGCTTGTTTTTGTGTCTGTAACCATGAATAATTTTGGGGTGCTTTGGGCTATGTTTATTGCAGATTCCTATTGTTGAAGTTTCAGCTGTTTATGTGGAGTGAAGGCTCACATAGCTGAACAAATGACTTTACCGTTTTCAATTTAGTTGTGCTACAGGGGCAGTCAAAGATGAAAACAAACCATATTGCTCCTTAACTACATTTCTAGACTACTAAACAATGCTGTACGGTCATGCTTCTCAAGCTTTGGTACATAAAAATGCAAATTTCTCAGCTTAGCTGACAGATTTTGACCCAGTAGGTCCCAGATGGGACCCACAAATCTGTATTTTAAACAAACAACCTGGTAATTGTGATTTAGATGACACATGGGCATACTGCAAGAAATAGCTACATGGCATTAAAGAGTTGAGTTGAGGTTAGGAAATAAGAGTTCTGTCTTAGCCTCATGACAAGTCAAAAATAATGTTGAGGGAAAATCTCAATACTTCTAATTTATAGCAACCAGATTGTAGCAACTTAAAGATATGATTTGTGTCTAATTTCTCATCAGTAATGCACTTTGGTTGATATACTCAATAGATAGTCACTAAATAATTAAATATAATATTGAATGATTTTAACAAATATAAAACAGTTATTATCAATTATCAAACATTTTTATTAACATGAATTAAAATAGAGAACCTAAAACTAGACCCCAAAATATTTGGGAATTTAGTAGCCTTTCAAATTAGTAAAAAAAAAAAAAAAGAGTTGAGTATTCTCTATATGGTGTTATAACAAATGGCTTGCTGTTTAGATTTGAAAAGAACCTGGATTCCTACTTCACTCTTCACTCCCAAATAAATTACACATGAATTAAAGAACTAAATTGAAAATAAATAAAGCTGTTTACATTCTAGAATAAAATATGAGTACTTTTTTTCTAGTATCTAGCATTGCATAAATCCAACAAAACTAAAAGTTAAAAATAGACATATTTGACTATATAGAAACTGTTGTATGATAAAGATATCATAAAAGAATAAAACATTAAGCTTAAAATTAAAGATAAAATTAACAATGTGAGAAAGATTTTTGAACAGATATTTCCCAGAAAAATAACTCATAAATAATGAGTTATTTAATTTAATTAATTACCTATAATTAATGAAATGATATTCAACCCTGATCAAAATGAATAAATGCAAATGAAAATAAGATACTATTTTTTTTATCTATTTCACAAAAATTCACATAATTTATGGCATTGACTTGGAGGAGTGAAGAGCACGTAAGGAGTTTCTATACAAGTTTAAAATATATTCTTTGATCCAGCAATTCCAATTCTAAAAATGTATCCTAGAACTATAGTTGTACATAAAACCAGAACAGATGATAATTATAGCATTGTTTGTAATAGTAAAAAAACTGAAATTGATGTAATGATCATTAGTAGAGGACTGATTAAATAATTAATAATCCATAATACTTTGCACTATTAAAAGTCTGGTTATTTGGATATTGAAACAACCACCAAGATATGCTGTCAGATTTAAAAAGAAGAAAGAAAGCAGGGCACTAATGTGTATATTATGTTTCTATTTGTATACAGCAAAACTCCAGGAAATGTGTATATACATAGAAAATTGCTGGAAACATTAAGAAATTTTTAAAAATGTATACTTTTATGAATTGGAGTAAAGATTTTAGAGTAGGAAGAAGACTTATTTTTCATTGTATATACTCTTATATTGCTTGAAAATTTTAAATCATGTAATGTATCATTGAAATTACTGAAGAAAAAGCTACATGAAAAAGCACAGATTTTACATACCTCAGCTGTTTTTCCGATTACAGAATAATGTTTGTGATAATCATACTTTGCTATTAGAAAGATCAAATTATGTTTAATAAAACAAATTAAGTAAGCACATGAAACGTGGTTATTCTTTTAAAATTCAGTGTGTAAATGACAAATCTTCATTAGGAAAAATTCATGCTGATAGTACAGCCCGTATGTACTTCAGTGTGCCATTCTACTATGCAAAGATCAAGATCTTAACAGTTACTATTTCTCCTGTTATCCCAGTGTCTTCACCTAGTCTGCCTTCTTGGTAATAGGCACATAAATTTTAGCATCTGAGAGGCAACTATAAATGAATGAGGAGTGGTTTGGATTTTTCACTCACCAGCTCTACCAGTTACTCAAGATGGGGGAAAATGGAGTTGTTAGGTATGGGATAAAACTGTCAAAAATACATGAAAGCAGCTATGTAAAATATTGAGACAAAAACATTTTTTGATAACAGTACTTGACTCAGTTATAACTAAAAATTCTATTTCTCCAATTAACTACAAATTAAGTTCCCAATTGTAATTAAAAGTAATATATGCCATTTTAGAAATATAGAGAAGTATAATTTATACTATATCAACAGAAAGAAATTTCTGTAAACTATGAGCACAAATGCAGAATTTCCTTCAATTTTTGTATGCTGTTTATCATTTTAAGGAAAATTTGGATAGGGATGGGGATTTATGTATAATTTATTTACATATACACAAGATATGTGCAGAAACATATATAAGAAACTAGAAATATGACATAGAGAAATTGGGTGTCTGGGGAGAGAGAGAGGTCAAATGTAGAAGGAAATGTTTTGACAACTCTTTTGTGTAATTTATTTGTTTTGTCACATCATGTTTTTTTTAAAATACATAAATAAGAAAACACTGTAAACTTTAAAAATGCTATGAAAATGTTCATAAGAATTCCCCAATATTCCTAATTCTTATATAGAAACATATGAAATAAAAATAAAGTCAATTACTAAATCATAAACCAAATGAAAATAATTTAAAATAGCATACAAGAAACATCATTTCTACCTAATTATGCAGATAGAAAAGAAAAAAAAGGATTGAAATAAACATAAATGGGGAAGAGAAAATAGAATAAAAGAGAGTGAAATGCCTTAAAGGAAGGGAGAGAAGGAAAATGAATTTTTTCCTAAGACTTGAAAGGTGTCCTTCCCTTGAAACTATGAGGGCTCCAGATTTCCAAGATAAATCTGCTACTTTGAAAATATACTGCCAATCCTTTGAGATTTAAATGATAGAAATTCATGAATAATGGTGACATCAATTGTCACCAGGAAATGGTGAATGTGTGAAGTAGATAATGGGAGAAACCATCAGAAGGAGGTAATGGAGATCTGAAAAGGTGTAAGAACTGAAACAAATCTGTTTATCACAGATAATAAATCACAGAACAACTTTGCTTTCTTTGGTCAGTTTCTTTTTGTTAAATAGTTGATTTTGTACCACAAGAATCTTCTAAGCTCTCTTTTGGGGAAATTGTTGGTAGTTTGTATCTAAGCCAGTCCCCACAGAAATGGCATTGAACAGAGTAAGTGGAGACAGGAATCTTTTTAGAATTATCATCTGTGTGTGGATAAAAGCAGCCATAGCCATAGCCTCGGGAGCTGGGTAGGTTTTAGAGCCTCTGTACCGGGAATCTTGGAGTTAAATGTCCCACAGCTGGCAAGCCATAACACGTGTATTTTCTGTTTATAAAGAAATTGAGCTTTATGAAAGTGAAATGAGAGAGAAAAAGGCACAAGTATTGAGATCCAATCGGTCTTTCTCAGAACTGCCTCTTACCTTCTCCATACATCCTTATTAAATACATTCAATTTTAGAAAAGTCTTAAATAGGCATGTGTTTCATTATTTGTTTCCTACTGGAATAATGTAAGCCTGGCAATGCTCTATATCTATTACTTGAAATTTACAGCTCTTCTCCTGTTTTAAGTAAACATCAGGTACTTAGCTAATTAAATGTGATACTCTTAGAATTTTGTTTATAGGAAAGTGTCAACTTTCAGGATGTTGTGTGTAAGTCTCGATAAAATTACGTAGAAAATGACAGTGTACTCTTGTTTCATAGGCTGACCTTGCAGTCACCACTGCCTGAAAATGGCTCAAAACAAAAAATGATCTAAGGGTTGAAAGAAGATAAGATCAAATTGATGTCATGGTAATTACACAAAGTACCATTCAATCGTTGGATGGAATTTACTTTGATCCCTAGGCTTAGATGCAAGTGGGAATGTGCAGTTCTTTTATTACTTTGCTGGTATAAAAGCAGGTGAGGACTTTATTAACTTTAGTCACTGAGGAATCGCAAGACGAAGCTAAAATCTCCCTTCTGATCCACAATCAACTGACCTGAACATATCCTGCAAAAGGTCCAGAGGAAGGTAATATAAAACAAAAGAAATTTGAGGATTTTAATTAAGTGAGGGGTAAAATATTTGAGAATATAGGGGAGCTGTGCATAAACCTTAGTAAGAAGAGGGACAGGCATTTACACATTCTCTTTTTAGCACTCATCATTGCACAATTGTGGTCTGTGATCACAGGCAAAGATGTTATCTAACAGAAGCCAGAAACCAAATGTCTCCTGCTGAGATGTGTGAGTGCCTATCATTATCTTGATTTTCCTTAAGAAATATTGAATGTCATTTGAAAGGCATTCTTTTAAGTGACTTTCAGGGGTCAGGGAGAGGGTGAGTAGATATTATGTAAGATGCCGATATTGTTTTATCATCAGTTTTTAAATGATGCATCACTAACTGTATCTTCAAGTTGCCCTCTGATAAAGCAGCTTACCTGTTCAGCTAATGACCATAGCTCCTGACATCTTTTCAATAGCTGTTCTTCTGTAAACTTGAACAGTAACACTGACATCTCTTAAAGATTGTTTTCATTTTCTTCTTTCATAAAATGCTACAAAAATAAGGGTTATTAGTATTTTTCCAACTATTACTGATGACTTTCCCATTCTAAATGATTTGGCCAAGTCTAACTGGTTTGTTTCAATGAGAGTTCCAGGAAACTTTGTTAAATATAATTAGTTATATTTGCATCACTGCTAGTTGAAATGAAAGCTGGTTGAGAAATTTAGACTGAAAAAGAAAAGTGCTCTTTTGTCTCTCTTCATTAGTGTTGAGAAACAGGATTTAATTATGAGCTGATACAATGTGGGTCCCCTGGAATATAGAAGCTTTATTTTATCTTTATAAGAACTTTCGTTTTCTAAGCTCCACAGTCATTTTCCTGCTCAAAAGTAAAGTGTTTTACATTAGAATGGAGGACTTTTTAAAAAGTGTCTGTAGATATCCTTTAAATATTTACTTGACAACACCAATTCAATTATTCAAAATATGTGTCACCCAAATTGCATTGTAATGCTTTGCTATAGTCTTGAATTATTAAAAAAATAATAAGAACAATCACCATTTATGAAAAGTTTATGTGTTTTCAATTTTAACTTTGGTTTTGATTTAATATTTTTTTAGTAATATAGACTTGTTAAAATTTTGAGTCATATTTCTTACCATTTCCTGCTGAAAAGGGCAGCAAGTGAACAATGTTAGAAAAGCAATCGATTATGTTTCAGAACAGATTCTCAGTTTCATTGTACATTTCTTTGTAATGTGGGACTCAAATTTGCATAAAAACTCAAAGTGAGAGCTGAGAAATAGAAACAGTAAAACCAGAAGGTAACGGGCATTTTGTTCAAAGTAGATCAAGATAATCTGCTTTCACAAAGAGAAAATGACCCATTGCACCAAACTCCCATTTTTATAGATTGTGAACTCTAGAGTAGTTTGCTATCAATTTATGATCCTTGCAAATTCTGGTTTTGGTGTGTAACATTTCAGGGTTACTCACTGAAATGTTGCAAAAAGTAATCTAGCATTCTTTGGTTCATCATTCTCAGAAATAACATTGTGGAAATGCTTTAGCATTCTTAATCCATTGGGAGGGAGTGAAGTGGGGGAGGGCTTAGGTTGGACTGAGAGTAGAATCAAGGACAATGTTAGAAAATTTTAGGAATCAAATTTTAAAAGACAATAGTACATCACTATCCATGTATGAATCAATGTCCTAAATAAGGAAATGGATTAACTGTGTTCTTTGAGGCTATAGGGGTAGTATAGGAAAAAGGACATTATCTTAGGATCAGATTACTTTCTACTTCTTTTGGTAAGTCATCTTGCTTATCTGCAGTGTAGTTTTCTAGTCTGTGAAATAGGTGCCATAATAGTGCTTTCCTCATAAGAGTATAAAGAGAATCAAACAAGGAAATATATGTGAAAGACAATTCTTTCTCCCTTTTCCCTTCTCTTTACCAATCAGGCCCTAGTTCTCATAATTTGATCAGTTATGAAATGCCTCTTTAACCAAATGAAATGGCTCTCTTAAGGCTGTTTTGAATATGTGAAGTCAGATAGATATAAAAAGATACATGGGCATGTTATATTTAAATTGGCACATAATATTGCTCTAAAAAAAGGTATCAACACCTTATGTAGGGATATTCCATCTGGAAAAAATTATTTAAGAAGTTCATTGTAAAATATAAAGATTTGAAGGCAGTATAATAAAGTGCAGTTCAGACCTTGAAATCTGGAATTGTAAAGACACATTCTAAAATCTTCACCTCTAGAATTTCTTTATCTGCCAAAAATGAGAATAATATCTCATATGGTTATCATGAATTTTAAATATATTTGTGTGTTCAAGGTACCCCAAACAATATCTAGCACACTCAAATACTCCATTAACAATAGATGTTGTTTTTAAAGTATATTATATGCGTGTTACATGCAGTTAAGCCAGCTCTGACTCCAGGCACCCCTATAAATGAGTGACGTCCACCATGTCCTGTCCTCGACAGTTCTGCTTAACTCCTGTAGATTCATGCCTATGGCTTCTTTCATGGGGTCAATTCATCTCATACTTGGTCTTCCTCTTTTCCTGTTGCCTTTTATTTTCCCAGCTTTATTGTCTTTTTAAAGAACCTGCCTTCTCACGATGTGCCTCAAGTAGGATAGCTTCAGTTTTGTCATTTTTACCTCCAGGGATGTTTCAGGCTTAATTTACTCTAGGACCCACTTGTTTGTCTTCCTGGCGGTCCAAGATACCTGTAGAACTCTCCTCCAACATCATATTTCAAATAAATCATTTTTTTCCCTACCAGCCTTCTTCACTAACCAGCTTTCACATCCATATAGTAACTGGGTATACAAGAGTGTGGGTGATTTTAACTTTGGTCTCTAATAACACATCTTCATTCTTGATGATCTTTTCTAATTCTTCCATTGCTGCCTTTCTGAGTCTCAGCATTTTCTTGACTTCTTGGCTGAAGCCTCCGTTTGAAATGATGACTGAACCAAGGCAAGCAAAATATTTACATTTTTAATGTCTTCATTATCTAAGTTAAAGTTGTGTATTTCTTTCTGTAGTGATAATTTTTGTCTTCTTAATGCTCAAATTCAGTGCTGCTTTGGCACTTTTTTATTTTACCTTCAACAGAAGTCATTTTTAATCATTGCTGTCTTCTATCAGTAAGATGGTGTCATCTGCATATCTTGTTACTGATATTTATTCTATCAATTTTTAAAGTATAAGTTATTATTACCAGATCCAGTATTGCAGGTACTGTGTAGAATTCTAATACCAAATTTTTTCACACTTTGTTACATTTCTCCTAATAGAGTAACTGAATATATCTTATGTAAATAACACCCCACAGAGGAAAAGTACCAAGAGAAAGAGAAAGATTGGGGTCTCATCTCTCAGATCCTGGAGGAGAAATTTTTGTTATAAGAGAGAGCAGTTGTTCCAATCTATTGCTTTGTACCATACCCAAAAACTTAGTGTGTATAACAAGGAATTATCTCTTAAGGTTCTGTAGGTGGACTGGGTTCAGCTGGGCAGTTATTAGCATAAATTTCTCATGCATTTGTGATCAGATAGTGGTTTGGGCTGGAGTCATCTGAAGGCTTAAACTGGACTGGTCATGCAGGATGGCTTCTTTGCTCATTACTTCTTGGCCTCTTTCTCTCTGTGTGGCATCTTATTTTCCAGGCTCTCTTCATGTGGCTTGGCATTCTCATCCTATGGTGATCTCAGAGTAGTAGCCCTTCTTACATGGCAATTGACTTCTAACAGGTGGGAAGCAGGAAACTGCCAAGTCAGTGCAGAGATGCATGCACAACTGGCCCAGTGTTGCCATATTTGATTGGTCTAAGTAGTCATAGGGTCCGCCTAGATCAAATGGGGTACAAAGATAGACACACCACTTTTTGATGTGGGAGCGGCAAGGTCATACCACAGAGGGAATGTAGGCTGAGAGATATTTTTGTGGCCAACTTTGAGAAGTACAACCTGACATAGCAGTGAAAACTTCGAAGTAATGAACCAGGGGGTTTCTCTTTGCAGATCCTCTGTTCTGTTTTAATTGCAGAAAAAAATGTTTACAAAGTAATGTTCCAGGATTGAGAAATCTATAATTTCAGCCTGCCTACCCTATTATTGAAAGATTTCAAGGAAGATTAAATATGTGTTTATGCTTTAGTGCTTTTAAATGGGAATGAGACTCTAAGATTGCATGAAAATAGCTCAAATGAACAAAACAAAATATAATGCACAAATTTTAAAAGTTAGGAGAAAGACTCTTATATTACCATGATAATGTTCCATATAAAACTTTTCTGGCCTTTGGATGTTTTACTTTTCTGGGTGATAAATTGACATTATCCAATATTTTATTCCTGAAAGCATTTATTACTACAATAATAATAATTTTAAAAATTGGGTATTTTTAAACAACAGGACATTTGAAATTCTCTTTTAAAACAATATTTCATAGAGCATAGGGTTCATCTTATCAAAATTTCTTATTGATTTAGTGTGCAGACAATGTTGGTAAAGTGTTAAATATGATAATGTGTTAAAAAAACCAGAAAGGTAATAAAAAAACAAGATTTGAATTACATAATTATATTAACATTGTAAAGTGCTTTTAAATAACAATTAAGATAGAATGTGTACATCTTATTATAAGTCCCTTAAATTTAGTCAATTATAGAAAGAAATTTCTCAAACTATAAGTATTATAAGAATGGCCAAAAAAATTGAAATCATTTTTATAATTTTATGAACCCTTCAATTTTCTTCTAGAAAGTACCTGCTCTTTTTATTTATTTTTAAAGTAAATATTTTAAGGTCATCTTTTGTTCTGTTCCTCTTTGAGGAAACCCGTATTTAACAGCATAGTTGTACAAGCTATGCTATATGTTTCTCTAGTCTATGGGACTCCCCTTTTCACCTCTTTCCCCCCATTCCATTAATTTCATCAGAAAACAAGTTGGCTCCCTTTAAAATTTTTGTGAAGGCACAAAACACTGTTAAGTGATTGATAAACAGAAATCCCATCTCAAATACTGCTGCTGAACTGTGACTTCACTTATTTTATTCTAGGTACTAGGGTACTTTGGGGACAAACTATTTGCCACTTCTACTTGCTAGGGAAATTATGAGGATACTGAATACATAAAATTTCTATGCAAATGTCAAAACAATAAAATATATATTCACCACTATTGTGTTCCTTTTTCCATCAGGTAGATGTTCTTCATTCTCATTAGTTTTTCATCTGTCCATTTTCAGCCTACCAAAATTCCCAATGTCTACAAATGCTTTTATTAACAGCATTTATCACTTTAACTCATAGCCATTTGCCTTTGTATTTGAATCAGATAGAAGGAAACATATTCATATTTATGTTACTTATATTTGTTGCAGTGTCTGACATGTAGCTGGTACTTGTTCAAAGTCTTTAAATATTCCAAGTGTTTAATTTGGACCTTAAATTTTCCACTTAATAACATTGAACTTTTGCCAAATTATCCAAAACTCATCTTTTTATAAGATAGAGAAAACATTAATTATCTATATCAAAGAATGGATGAGGGGATTTAAAACAGACTTTAGGAGTGTTAACTAGTCTGTCCTGGTCCATTCCCCCAATCTCTCAGGCACCTCTCATTACCTTTGGAGAAGACTATCAATGAAGGTTATTCCAGTGCCTAGGAGTGATGTTGGAATGTCTACTTGGAAGAACTGAGAACATGGGGGAATTATTGCAGTTGGTGGCTGGGATGTGGGATCACAAAGACACTCATGGCTAAAACAAAACAAAAACAAAAACAAAACCCACTTACTGCAACGAGAGCACATGAGGAAAGAATCTAGTAATCACGGCACAGACTAGTAGCCATGGCCACTCTAAGCTGAGTTTTTTCACCAGTGACCTCAGCCTCTTGGAATTTGTCCACCCAGAGACAGATATGGTCACTTAGTGAGAGATGAAGGTGAGCCTGTCCAGGGCCCTGCTCTATGGGATATCAGACGTTCTACTTTCCCTTTGACTTCCCATCTTCCAATTTTTCATCAAGGCTGAATGAACTGTTGCTGTCTTCTTTGAACCAGGCAAGATGCTAAATTCTACAGGCCTATTTTCTGTTTAACAATTACTGAATAACTATCTTATGCCAGCCAACATGCTGGGGATTAAAGGCTTTGCTTTCAAGGTTCTCTTTCATTAATTCTCTGAAGGCAGCCTCCCGTTCCTCTCCTTGGTAGTTAGCTGGATTAGATGGGCTAATGAGGTGAAGTCTTAGGTTAACCCTCTAGAAGTCAGTTAGCTTTAATCTGTTCTGTTAACAAAGAATTATGTCTCTAATCCTAGCTAGTCATTTCAAAAATGTACTATGAGTCAGTTGGACTTCCTGGTGTGGAGAGTATGGATGAGTCACACCATCCATCATACTGTTACAAAAACCGAAAACCTCACTCTCTGACAGTGAAGGAGCAATGGCAGCATCTTTGTAAGTGAAGGGCACAATGTCATATTGTACCAAATATGTTTAATCTTCTTGGAACAACCTTTTATATATATGTATATGTACATATATGTGTATATTTATACATACATCTATGTAGACATATGTATGTATATATGCATGTATACATAC
Organism: Macroglossus sobrinus; assembly: GCA_004027375.1. Lineage (NCBI taxonomy): Eukaryota > Metazoa > Chordata > Mammalia > Chiroptera > Pteropodidae > Macroglossus > Macroglossus sobrinus. Next base: position 263,077 of record PVKZ01001141.1, on the reverse strand, counting down.
ACATATGTGTACCATATATACATATATACATACACATCTAATTATTTATATGATATATATAGAAAACATTCCATTTTCCTTTAAGTATTGCAATAATAAGATGGATAGGTAGGGATTATAGAGTTCTCAATCCCAGAACGTTACTTTAGAAAGATTTTTTTCTGTGTTAAAAACAGCAGATCTTCAAAGAGAAGCCCCTTGTTGTTCATTGCACCTAAGTTTTCACTGCTATGTCAGGTTCTACTTCTCACAAGTGGCCACAAATATCTCTCAGCCTATATCCCCTCTTCAGTATTACCCTGCCACTCCCATATCAAAAGTGGTATGTCTATCTTTGCACCCCATTTAAAATATGGAGTGTGTTTGTATGTGTATGATACTTGGTATGTGAGAAGGTAGTATTCTTGAAAGTATAAAATAATACTATTGCCATAATTTGCTATTATTATTATTTAATATGTTTCCATAATATTTATTTTGATTACATATAATTAATATATTAAATGGTTTATAAAATAGGCAAACACTCTACCAGCGTACCGTTCTCTCTCTATACACACACACACACATATATACAAACATATTTATGGATATATATGAGATTCAGAGTTTAAATTGGATTGGATGTCTCTTAGTTTATATCAAAATGTACCTGTCCAAAAATTTAGATTCTTAATGTAATATGACTCTGTGAGAAAAAGATTGCATTCTTCAAAAAATATATATATTTACATATATATATATATATATAATAGGTAAACACCCTACATATTATACATATGGTATACTGTAGGGTGTTTACCTATTTTATAAATCATTTAAAATATTAATTATATATAATCACTATAAATAATATTATGAAAACATATGTTAAATAATAATGGTGAATTATAGTGATAATATTCTTTCATACTTTCAAGAATGCTATCTTTTCTTCACAGAGTCATATATTAAAAATCTAAATTTGTGGACATGTATAGTTTGATATAAATTAAAAGACACCCAATTTAAACCCTGAAGCTCTTATATATTTATTTTATTAATGTTTTCTTTTGAATTCTTATGACTTTTGTGTTTTAGCATAAAATGGTTTCTACTTGTGGCATATTTAACACTTATAGATCCATGTATTAGTCAGCTATAAATTATATAGCTAAGTGAGAATATACTATCTCTAATGAATTTATTATCTAAAAATATTTTATTTTATTAAATATTTATTCTAAGTTGTCATTCAAGGTATATCTTGTTCCTCGGGGTGAATGACAGCTTTACATTAGCAACTTTTGATTGATATTATTATTACTATTCTGAAGTCCCAATGCAGTGTAATTGCATCTACTCTGTGCAAGGCTTTGTGCTAGGGTGGTGATGGATTAGAGAGGTATAGATTCTGCTTCTGCCTTTATGAAGCTTTTATATGGATGGAGAGAAATATATGTACATAACTGGCTAGAGTTCGGGACATACTGTAGAATTTCATCTAAGATAGGTGAATGGAGTAGAGAGAGTTATTCTGGCTTTGGAGTTGGCTGAAATCTTTACAGTGAAGCTGGCAGCTTGGCAACTTGACTCTGGTGGATGGGCTGAGAAAGGAAAGAAAAGCAGGCATACATTTGTTTGGACTCATATTATTCTGATGGCAGGTGTTGGGAGTTATGTTGAGTGGACGTTGGAAGTACATGTGAGGATAGATGTACTGTCTGTGATATTTGCAGGGTACTGAAATACTATGAGGCTGAGATTAGCAAATCTGATTTAGATTGGGCAGATTTTGCAAAATAGAATAATTTCAGCTGAACATAATTATTTTCCCTGCCCTGGTTAACAATGTTTTTCTTTCAAATTTCCAAACAGAAAGGTAGTTAAGGTTGATAAAAACATTTGTCAAAATGCTTTCATAAACACCTAGAATTTGAAAGTTAATCCCTTCTGCTGGGTTAATCTCATTAAAAAAAATAAAGACAAAGCCATTTGTTACTAAAAGCTACAGCAATGGACTTGGGTTCTGCTTTTTCGATTTTCTCTTATTTTTATTTTTATTTTTTAATTTTTACTTTTCAATTAGTATTATTTTATATTAGTTCGGGTATACAGCATAGTGGTTAGACATTTATGTAATTAATGAAGTGATTTCCACCAGGCACTATATATAGTTATTACAATATTATTGACCATATTCCATATACTGTTCTTTACTTCCCTGTGACTGTTTTGTAACCACTGAGGTGTATTTCACCTTTTCACCTAGCCCTGAACCTCACTCCCATCTGTCAATCAATCATTGTTTCTGTTTTGTTTGCTTGTTTATTTTGTTCTTTTGATTCCACATATAAGTGAAATTATATGGTATTTGTCTTTCTCTGTCTGACTTAGCATAATTTCACTTAGCATAATACCCTCTATAGGTCCATCCATGTTGTTGAAAATGGCAATACTACATTTTTTTGTGACTAATATCCTATTGTATATATGTACCATATCTTCTTTATCTAGTTGTCCATTGATGGACTCTTAGATTGGTTCCATATCTTGGCTATCATAAATAGACCTTCAGGGAACATAGGAGTTCATATAGTTTTTAGAATTAGTGTTTTGGTTTTCTTTGGATAAATATCCAGAAGTGAAATTACTGGGTCATAAGATAATTCTATTTTTAATTTTTTGAAGAACCTCCAAACTGTTTTCCATAGCGGCTGTACCAATTTTCAATCCCACCAACAGTGCATGATGGTTCCTTTCTCACCAGCACTTGTTTGATTTATTTATGGATGATAGTCATTCTGACAGGAGTGAGGTGATATCTCATTGTGGTTTTAATTTGCATTTCTCTGATGATTAGTGATGTTGAGCATCTTTTCATGTGTCTATTGACCATCTGTATGTCCTCTTTGGAGAAATGTCTATTCAGGTCCTCTGCCCATTTTTTAATTGGATTGGTCTTGTGTGTGTGTGTGTGTGTGTGTGTGTGTGTGTGTGTGTGTGCTGAATTATATGAGTTCTTTATAAATGTATCATTGGCAAATATCTTCTCCCATTCAGTAGGTTGTTTTTTCATTTTGTTTATTGTTTTCAATCTTCACTTTATCATAAAGCAAATTCTGAAATTTGCATTGACTTCATGCTCTCACATTCTATAATCTTGTTAAAATGTTCCTCTCTTTAATTAATTTTAATATAATTGTTGACTGTATGATGCTGAATTTTCAAAATATATGAGCTACAATATCAAAGCACAAAAATAATATTAGTTTAAAAAGGAAACCACTTTCAATTTTGAAATTTTCCTTGTAGCTTTGTATATCCCTTAAGCAATGATTCTCAAACTTTTTGCTCTCAGTACTTGTTTATGCTCTTAAAAATTATTGAAGAGCCCAAAAAACTTTTTAAATTAAGTTATATTTATTAATATTTACTGATTTAGAAATATTTTTAAAAGTTTAAAGATATTTATTCATTTAAAAACAACATAAACCCATCACATATTAACATAAATAACAATAATATAAACAATGTATTTATTAATAATATAAGTAATTATTAATATAATAACATAAATAAATTATATAAATAATTTATATAAATAAATAATATGAATCACATATTTATATACATGAATAATAAAAATAATATATTTATAAAAATGATAATTTTCAAAACAAAAAAATTAGTGGGAAGAATGGCATTGTTTCACTATTCTGAAAAAATTGTTATAAGACGAACCAAATAGAGCATAGCTACACTTTCATGCATTTTTTATTTTTCAACATTACATGTTTTAACATTACATGTCATGGAGCCCCTAAAAATTTTTCTGAACATTCATGGGGGGATGAGAGTAAAAAGGGCAAACAGCATCTTATATCATAAAAATAATTTTGACCTCTCAGACCCACTGAAAGCATTTAGGGCTTCCAGATCACTCCTGGAGAACCACTGACTTAGAATAATATTTATTTAGTATTATTTGTTGACTGAAGATAAAACCAATAATTACTTGTGTCTAAGCGTATATGTCAGGTAGAAATCATGACATAAATATGCATTAGCCTTACCTATACTTACCCAGTCTATTTTTCTATATTATAAGCTGTTAGTTCTACTGTTTGACATATTATTTTTATGTGATATATGGGTTGATATAAATATCTAGCCAAAATATCATTTTATTATGTCAGTCTATATAAAAAATAACCAAAAGTTTTGACTCATATGCAATTTTAAATCTCATTCTGAAATGTCTCTCTCTCTCTCTTTAAACCTTTTGATTTAGATAATTACAGACTTAGAGGAAGTTGCAAAAAAACACTAAGGTACAGGGAAGTCCCCAAACCCTTTAGCCTGTTCTCCCTATGATAATACCTTGCATAACTATAGTACAATGTGAAAGCCAGGAGATTGACATTGGTACAACCCACAGAGATTATTCAGTTTCACTGTGTGTGTGTGTGTGTGTGTGTGTGTGTGTGTGTGAACGCGCGCGCGTACACGTGTGCGCGTGTATGTGTAGTTCTATGCAATTTTATTCTATGTGTAGTTTAGTGTGACTACAATCACAATCAAGATATAGAACTTTCCCATCAACACTTCTCAACTCTCTCCCCAACACTAACTACAAATAAGAACATTGAGGCTTCTTAACAGGATAATACATTTAAAAAAAAGAATTTGCTGTTATCATTAAGCCTGATTCTACTAGTTAATGTGAGAAATGGGAAGATTCAATTCCCTACCTCTTTCTTGAAGACAAATTTTTTTTTATACATGGCTTTAGAGTGTATTGGGACCGGTAAGCAGAGGGATCATGTCACCAATAACTATTACTAGTAGTAATGTTAAAACTACTGGTTTTTGTTATGACTGGTAAGCCAACTTTAGAGTAACTTTTTCCTCCCCATGTCTGTTTTGCAGAAGAACCATGGATTACTACAGAAAACATGCAGCTGTCATTCTGGCCACATTGTCTGTGTTTCTGCATATTCTTCATTCCTTTCCTGATGGAGAGTTTATAATGCAGGGTGTGTGACCAAACTTGGTTTTGCAGTGTGAAAAACACACTTTTCTCGATGTACTTCGATAACTTCATTAATTTTATATCCACTTCCTTCTCAAATGTGATAAATCCTTGCTGCTGAATACATACCTAGGTACTTGTAGATTGTGAACATAAAATTAAATTAGTTTCCAAAAATGTACAGTGAAAATGATATCTTACGTGTTTATTTAAATAGCAAGTTGTACATTTTCATTTGAAATAGATTCTTGATTATTTTTTATTTGAGTTTTACAGGGAGAAAATGCTCTTTATTCGGTTTAGCTCAGTTTTTTTTTTTAAAAAACACATTTCCTGGAAATTTTGAGAGAATTTTAACATTGCCTTTGTAGATGGATTTTCACATCAGTTAACAAATGAGAAAAACAAAAATCATTTTATGCAGTAAATTTGTTTTGCTGTATTGTTTGAAAAATCAAAGAGAGTAGCTGATATAATTCCATCTGTTATGAAATTGTGACCTACTATTGGTTATGATTTTTCACTAGAAAAATGGCAATATTTTTATCCTAGATCCCAAATGCAGATGCCCCCTCTAATATCAGACTCTCTACTCTCACCAACCTTTCTGACATATTTTTCTCTGTCAATATTTGGAATTTATATGGGGAAAAAACAATAGTAAATTTTAAAGGGGAAAATATTTTGCCTTTGGGCAAAATTCTCCTGTCAGGTGTTTTCATCTGTCAAATTTTGTTTTCCCTATAGGCATACTATTAGTATTGGGATACAGAAGTCATACGTGGAGAGAGAGAAACTACTACTTTTAAGACTTTTCATGCATACCTACAAAAATTGTCTTCCCATAAAAATAACTCTAATCAGTACAAATAGATACTAGGTATTAAGATTAACATATAGTCAAAAAGTATTTATTTATCTATTTACTTCCAATGAAAAAATATTTACTACCCCATAATAAAAAATATATATAGTTTCTTTTTGAATCATATTTGAATTATTTTATTCTTTGTCTTTTGGGGGATAGGTTGCCCAGAATGTAAGTTAAAGGAAAACAAATACTTCTCCAAGCTGGGTGCTCCAATTTATCAATGCATGGGCTGCTGCTTCTCCAGAGCATATCCCACTCCAGCTAGATCCAAGAAGACAATGTTGGTCCCAAAGAATATCACCTCAGAAGCCACATGCTGCGTGGCCAAAACATTTACCAAGGTGAGAACTTAAAGGGCCCAGAAGCTTTTTAACAGTCTCATCAGAGAAATGACCCTAGAGCACCTCCATGGTGTTTAATGCCAGAGGCATCTAATGACCGATCCTTTGTCAGGCTTTTGTACAGGGAAGGGCGGCTTTTGTCTCCTTTAATCAAAAGAGTCAGCAGCCTTGTGGTACAGGCTGGATTTATTTAGAATAAAGAGAATAGGGGTGGAGGTGATTAGGGGCAGATTGGGAAAGAGAATAGCATGCTTCTTACACAATGTGAATTTCACTTTTCAGAGTGAAAATATCAGAAAGAGAGAATATGTAAACATAGCAAGCATCTATTTAGTTCAGCTGGCTATAGACAATTTTATTTAAAAGTTTTCAAATTTGTCTATCGACTATCTATTTATTTATTATTATTTATTATCTATTATCTACCTATAACTTTTTTCTTTCCCTTTAGGCCACAGTAATGGGAAACACCAAAGTGGAAAACCACACGGAGTGCCACTGCAGTACTTGTTATTATCACAAATCTTAAAAAATTTTGCAAAGGACTGTGTTGATGATTGCTGATTTTCTGGAATGGAAAATTAATTTGTTCAGTGTTTATGGCCTTGTGAGATAAAATCCTCCTCTGCCTTACCATTCCACTTTTGACATGCTTCGAGGATATACTGCAGCTTCGCCTTTCTCTTTATCCTACAGCATAATCAGCAGTTAATTCCTTTTGTTCGGAATGAAATACAGCATTTAGCATGACTATAAAAAGCTGGATATGCTGGAAATAAAGTCTTTTAAATCATCATTCTATTATTAAATTCTAATTTTTTCTTAAAAGTTTAAAGCCAGTTGCTTTTGATAGAATCAATTGAAGGGAGTGAGCCAGTAGGTGAGCTGGGGCCACATGCACTCAGCAATGTGACCCTGGAGAACCTTGTTCCCGTTGACCCTTCCAGAGCAAGCTGTGACTCTTTCAGCTAGTGGGATAGTTACCAGACAATCCATTGGAGTGAGGGAAGGAAACGTAACTTTTGTATTTATTCGTTTTTATATCATCCTTTTAGATGATCATTTTGATGAGTTTTATAATAGTATAGATGTATTAGTATGGTAAAACATGTATAAAATTTATAAATAAATGATTATACACATGTTGGGGATGTACCAATTTTTACTGGTAGAAGTTTATGTTTTCAATCAGGAAAAAAAAAAAAATTTAGAGAACACTGCTCTGGGGTTTGGGAAAGAGAAAATTCTTCCCAGCCTGAAGTTGCTATCCACTTTGCTTATGCCTAGCAAAAAAAATTTAAAAATGAAATAATTAAGTGCATCTTATTAGTCCCTGGCAGCCAGGTTGTAACTGAATGGTGGTTCAGGAATGAATACTGCTGTTCTCAACTAAAAGTGGGCATTGCTCTGAAATTCTAGAGGCATCAGCTCTTACATTCTATGTTCCAGTTTGAATGGGAATGAATGCCTGATGAACAAAGTAATCACTGAGAGCTCTCTATGGGCTATGTGGAGTACCAAGCACTTTCACTTAGTTCTATCTAAATGCTTAAGAGCTGCTATGCTTCAAAGTCATGTTTACTGAGCATTTATACTTAAAAACAGAGGTTGTCCTTACTTTGAAGACCGTGAATTTTACCTATTAAATTATATTAGATGTGATTGAGAGCTACTCGTAAAGGAGCCTGAAATTAGAATAAGGTTTTCAAAAAAACATTTCAGTCATTACCAATATGTCAAGATTCCATTTCTAAGTAAAAGGCCAGTTCTTAAAAGGTTGATAAACACACCAGGTGCTAGAGTAAAAAAATTAAAATTGGTGCATGTACTTTTAAAAAAACATTGAAATACACATGAACATATTACTTAACTAGTTAATTTATTCATTTATACATTTATTTAATGTGTAATAAGTACTGGCATGTCGTTGGCTCATTTGGATTCAGAGATACTAGGAATCTCTGGAAGATAAGATTGAGAAAATATAATACAGCACAATTTAAAAGAATAATGGTGCTGATCATTGGTTCACTCAAATATTTAACAGATATTCATTGAGAATCTACTATGTGTCAGGTCTTGAGAGCCTGTTTGGATGATTTAGCAGGATAGAAAAGCTACTGACACACCCTTAACTATAGTGCCCTTGTCTGTCTGGGATCATCTCATTTAACAGAGGAGATGGAAGAAGTAACAAAGAAGAAAGGGAACATCCCCATGATCATTCAGATCAGCCATATCAGCCCTGATGAGCACTAAGGTGAAATGTCCTGGCCATATTTACCTTGCATCTGCCAGGTGCCAGGCATGGTGCTGGTCTTGAGAAGGCCCCGATAAATAAGACACAGACCCTGTCCTGAAGCAATGCACAGTCCAGTGGGGAAGAGAGACATAAACAAAGAATTACAATCTAGTAAAATATCTGTTATGGGCGAGGTGTGGACTTCAGTGGCAAAAAGGAGGGATGGTTAATTCAGTCTGGTGTGGTTTCTCACAGAGAGCTTCATAGAGCAGATGTTGCTTGAGTTGAGTCTAGAAGATAAATAGATAAAGGAGGGGTTCAGTCTGGTTTGAGGAAACAGTATAGGTAAATTTACTGAAATGAGAACCAGTATAATAGTTAACATGCACCTTCCTGCAGGATCAGTTTTGCTTGAGGATCAATTTTGCAAAAATGGGATTAAAGAGTGTTACTTAAGAAACTTCATGTTATAAGTGGGCTTTCTGGATCCTGATCTTCTGGGAGCTCATTCACTCTTTTTACATTAGGAGTACTTAAGCAGAGGAGTTTAAGAAATTCTACTAAATGAATCATATGCTCAGCTTTGCACTTTAGAAAAATCATTGTGGCAGCAAGTAGAGGGTGAAATGAGAAGATGCGAGACTGGACACAGGATCACAAATTGGGGCCTTTGCAATTATCTTGGCAAGAGTGGTGATGGTGATGAACTGCTGACAGCAAGGGTGAGGGGAAGATAAAGAGACAGATTTGTGAGGAATTATGAGGAAATAAAGTAGGTGTGACTGCTGATTTTTGTGTGGCTGCTGGATGACCACCAACAATTGGGAAATGGAAGAACTCTGCACAGAGCAGAAGGGAGATGACAAATCGGTTGGGGACCTGCTAGGTTGAGGTTCTATGGACCAAGTGAGCATGTCTGACAGGCAGCATGTTCAGTGAATGCAAAGCTCAGAAAAGATTCCAGCCTGGAGGCATAGGCTTGAGGGACATCAGTGGTCAGTGGTATTAAAACCACAGGGGCTAGGATTGTCAGGAGGATATGAGGACGTGAGGAAGAAAAGATGCTGAACTACCAAGAATAGATTATGGGCCAGCCTGGCACAGAAAATAAGTATTAAGTCTTTTGAGACAATCAATCAGAAAGCTCTGATAGGAGCTCTCTAGAGAAAAAGATTATAATCTCAGATATATGAGCAATGAGGAGAAAGAAAAGCAGGCATGGCAGCTGCAAATTTCATTTCAAGCCAATCTGTAAAAAATGCCTAAAAGAAATCCTAGAGGTAAAGTAAGCACGTATTTGAGGGGTGCTTCTTTCAAAAAAATGTCCTATCAGTTACCTCAGCCGAAGAGCTGCCTGAAATTCTCCTGTTTGAGATTCCTTCCTTATATCTAAAACACAGTATCTCAGGCACCTTCCTTTTAAATGACAATGCATCTGCCTGAGGTAACACAAGTGGCCATTAACACCATAAGATAAGAGACTGCTAGGTGTGTCTGAACTGGGGGTCCTGAATCCTAGTTACCAGGAAGAGAGGTTTCAGGCAGGATGTTAAAATGATAAAAAGGAGAAGGAAGACTTCTGCTAGTTTGCAGTTGTGTCAAAAATTGACCCTGAGCAGAAACTCCTAAGTGATTACAGGAATGTCACTGATGACTGGGGTTCAGGAGGAGATCAATAAAACAGTGTAAAAAAAGTAAGGGAAGGAAAAATGTGTGAGAGAGAAGATGGAGAGGCAAGAAGGGCCGGCTGCTGGAGGGGTCTGTAGCCTCAGGGGTGGTCGAACTGGATTAGAGCAGAAAAAAAAAAAAAAAAAGCAGTGGCTCCTCACTACCAGCCTGTCCACTGTAGGAATCTAAGTAATCATCCATAGTCAAGACCTCTAGCCCATGTGGAACCTTGATACAAATGGAGAAAGATGCCCTCTCTGGGTAGGCAGAGCACGTGGAGTAAATGGTTTCATAACTAAATGGCATAGAAAAGTGGGTATAAGTCAGTCCTTACCCCTTGGCTGGGCACCTTTGTGGAGTACACACTGCAATCTTACATGGCAGCCCTGCCCTTAACCTCATCAACCTAATATGACCATTGCTGCATTTTGGAGAGATCATATATTAAATTAGTGAGAATCTGAGTTGACATCTAAGATTCCAAATGTCGATGTCTTAATTATCATTATACTGCTGGGAGGTTTCTGGAGAAAATATTGACCCAAATAGTTTGTTTTGTCTATGCCATGTATGGGGAAACCAGAAGATCTGCCCATAATCTGGTCTGACAGGAAGGTAAAACCAAAGAATCCACATGTAAATGACCATGAAACCGACATGAAGTTAGTTAGGACCACAAACCTCAAGAAGTCCAGAGAGATCTGCTTACTTGAAAAAAAAAAAATGTTAAAACACCTAACATTAGTACAGTACTTTACTTTCTCAGAACTTTCTGTGCCTAATGTGTCATACGTGCCGTGAGTCTCACTTAGCCCCTTGTAGACCGGAAGTCAGGGCAGGCGGCACCATCTCCATTTGACAATTGGATAAAAGGAAGCACAAGTTTTGGTGGTACACGGACTGAGACCACATGAAACCCTGGGTCTCCCCTATCTCCAGTTTTGTGCTGCATCTTTCAGATTTCAATTTCTTCTCAAAGTATGAAGTTTTTGGTTTACTTGCAAAGAACCTATTTATCCCCAGATATTGACTAGGAGAGCTGTCTTGGAGATTAGTTCAGGGTGAGAAGCCATTATATTAAAATAAATGAAGTCTGAACAGTGAATTGTCCACTGATGTTTTGTTTGGCAGTGTGGATTTCAGCTTCACTTTTACAGCTCTTTGATTCACTCAACACCCCCTTCATAAACTTATTTTTGAACTCACTTAGGAAAAATGCAGAGATTTCTCTGTTCTGAAAACCAAGCAGGAGTTCCATACTTTTTTATTCAAAACTGTACAGCATATGGAATTGAAAATATTAAACAATGTTTTCACAAAAAACTGAAGCTGGGTCTGAGTTTCCTTGGAGCAAAGAGAGGTTAATTATTGCATCAAACTTCAAAATGGGAGACATAAAAAGAACATAACTGTTGGATATTTTTTAATGAGTTCCCCTTCTCAACCCCAGAAAAGCACATGCTCTGATAAGTACTTTCCTGTTGAAGCTGACTTCCAGAGCTCACTAGTCTGAAGGACTTGAAAGCTGAGGCTTTGAGAAGAGGGCGGGAAATGGGGGTCAGGGCGGAGTCTCTGAAGAAGCAGCCAAAAGCACGGTATTGAAAAATTTTAAGAATGTTTCCCACAAAGACATTAAGTTGTTTTAAAGCCATTTCCACTAATGGAATGTCTGCAGAAAGTGGAAAGCACAAAAACTGTATCTATTTTCTCCAAATGTTCTTGATCAGAAAGTGTGTTTGAATTGTAGTCACTCAATTGTAAATTATAAACAGTAATTGATTCTCAACTAAGTTAACAGTACGTAGAATGTCAGCATGTGCAATTTTCCTTTGACACCCCCTTTTCTCAATTGCAACTCATGTTGGGGAGAATTAGAAAAAGCATTCGGGCTAGGCCTGGGAAATGGAGAGGAATCAGGATGCAGAGCAGAAGTGATGGTTTGCCCAAGACAGCTTCAGAGGGATAAAGAGGAAAAAAGAAAACCTGGGCTTGACCTAGAAATGCACTGCAGCTTTGAGAAGATGAAGGAAGTGAGATGGCTGTGTGTATAAAGGGTTGCTGGCAGATACTTGGATTGAAGTCCTATTGGGAGGAACTAAAGTCTTAACCTTGGGGATTAGGGAGAGAATTTATTAACTATCTAAATTACATTATGGTTATAGTGACTGTGTGTCTCTGGTACCATTCACTCCCTGATGTGAAAAGGAGTCATAATATCAGGGATATAGTCACGTTTGTATGGGCAGGGTGGGCTCTGAGGTGTGCCCTGTGGTTCTTGGAGCTGGAGACACAAGTGCTCATCACAGTACAGTGAAGCTGAGTATGGCCAAAGAGAGGCTGTCCCCCACTGCCAACTCCTGTAATCCATTAGTCAGCCGCAGAGGCACTGCTGCCCCTAGTGGACAAGTAGCACATGGAGATTTTGGAAGAGTTAGTGGATGAGGCTGGGGAGTGTGTGTGCTTTTCCAGAGATGCCTGGCAGAATGGGTGTACCTGACAGAGCACATTTGTCTTCATATTGTTGGGCCTCTGATGTGTTCTTTTAGTGGCATCCAAGTTGCAGTTGTAACACATGGGCAAATTATAGCTTCAACGTTATTTAGAAATATTCGATAAGCTAAAGTTGGAGTTCAAAATCCATTCATTTTATTACACAAATTTCAATGTGGCGTTTGTCAATAAAGTAAAAGGAAAGCTATTAGGTTCTTTATACATAATTTAAACTATTATAACATTTGAATGGTTGTGAAATAACTGTCTTACAAATTTTTTTATTACCTAACACTCACAAAGTATTTTTGCTGGTACTGACTATCAAGAATTTGGAGAGACTGTTTTTCAAAAGTCTTGATGAATTTCATGTTCCAATTTCAATCATAAAAAATGAATAAAAGCTCAAATTTCTCACTGAAATACCTGAAAATATTTTATTTGAAAGTTTTACACAAATTCAATGCTTTGTATTTTTCTCATAACTGTAATTATGCTTTTTTAAACCAAGCCACACATGGACATCTTCAAATACCATCCAGTTCACCCCATCCTTCTGGTATGCCATGACATGAAAGGAAACAGTGGGATAGAGGACTGGATTTTTTAAAAAGGCTGTTTGGTTGCTATCTATAACAAATAAATATATACAAAAGCATTTATTAAACATTCAAAAAAGGGAGACCCTGAAAAATGTTTAACAAGTTAAAGTTAGAAAAGCAGAATTAATTTTATAGTAACCTGTTATTATTAATTTAATATGTGTGAAATGCTGTTAACATTATCTTCATTTGGTTTTTTGTCTTTATTGTTTTACATTAGTGGACATAAAAATATTTATAAATATTTATAAGTGCTTTTATAGTTCATTCTGCCAAGTCCATTTTCTCTCCTGTGGTTGGGAAAAGAGCCATTAAATGTTTTTTTCTTTTTTTTTCATATCAGTGGGTTCATTTACTCATGTGTCTCTTTACTTGAATTTGAGAGCTAAATTTGGATAGAATCATAGAAATGATTTGCTATTAAGGTATCAGAGAATTCTGGGTCTTTTTTACTATATAGGAAAATTAGGCCAAGTCCAACGACTCCTGACCTTTGAGAAAATAATTTTCCTCCACTTTTCTATTCATTGTTTGCTGGTGATTTACATGAGGGGCTTTGCAGCTGGACCACTTTGCTGTTCTCTTACTCCCTCAGGTACGTGAAGGGAAGAGGAAGAAAAGAATGCAAAGGTGGTTGAGAAAGAGGAAAGTTGGGCAGGTCTCTTACTTCACTAACTTCCCTCTCAAAGAATTCTAAGCCATGTCTTTGAACAAATTCAGTGATCAATTCCACAGTTTTCCAGTGGGCACCAGCCAATTGCATCAACATTTGACATTTTTAGGCTCTTTTATTCCAGATATCAGAACCTCAGTAAGTCTTTGATTATATTTTAGATAGAAATAATGTGCTCTTACCTCTTAGCATGACAATTTCAACACCAAGATGGGAAGCAGTAATTTGCAGTGCAAGTTGGGAATGGGAGCAACCTTCCTGAAGGCTGATACTTACCCCACATGAGGAATATTAAAATCTCTGAAACTCTCCTAGCCCCACAGACAGATCGACTTTAGTCCCAGGTGGCCCCTTTGTTTTCTCTCACATCTGCTTTCATAGCCACTTGTAAGATGGCAGTAATAATTTAAAATCATACAGTTCACTTTATGGCAGCCTTGCTCCCAACCAGTTTTAAGGTTTGAGAAGGAAATGGGTAGAGAGTTTTATCAGAGTAGAGTATAGCAGTGTACTCTCTCCACAAGGCTGGTTTTATTTTAAAAGCTGAATTCAAATCTCTCATAAGGAACTCACCCTGAGAGAGACATGTTGAAAAATACAGGAACCAACCTAAAAGAACTCCCAATGACCAAATTTGGAACAATTTGAGCAACAAAATAAGTAACAATAACTCATAAAATAAATATTTATGAAACCATGCTCACATAAATTCTTAACTACATATATAAATGAGAAAAAATGACAGCTCTTCCTTACAGATAATTTCTAATTAATTAATTAATGTGGAAGGAACGAGGAAAATAACTGCCATGGTAATATTATAGGCAGGTCCACTATTGGATGCTAAAATTAAAAATGGGTAGAAATTTGAGAAGAAACAGGATATTTGCAGGTCAAAAAGTATCTTCTCCAAGATAATTACTTAATACAGAGAAATTTAAACTTTATAGTGGAGAAAACTGGTTGGTACCACCTTAACCAAGCGATCAAGTAATAATGTGTTAGCAATATCACAAACCTCCCAAAATGAAGCGCTGTGGACCAAAAATTGCATAACTTCAGTTTAAATATGGGAAAGCACCAAACAAACTCTGAAGAACAATCTCTAAAACAGGTGGCCAGTTCTCCCTAAAAATGGCGGAGTCATGAAGGACAAGGAAAGATAATAAGTTGTTACAGATGGGAGGAGACCAAGGAGACACAACATCTAAATGCAAAGTAGATATTTGGATTGGACCCCAGAACAGAAAAAGAACTTTAGTGGAAAAACTGGCAAAATCCAAATAAAATCTGTGTTTTAGTTAATGATATTGTGCCAATGTTAATTTCTTGGTTTCGGTAGTTGTACTATGGTTACACAAGACATCAACTTCAGAAGGAGCTTAGTGAAGGGTATATGAGAGCTTTTCTGTTCTATTTTTGCCACTTTTTTGCAAGCCCCCAATTATTTTAAAATAAAAAGTTAACAAAAATTCTCCTTCTAATCTTATTTCTGCATCCCCTACTCTATAAGTCTCTGTCTGGTATTACTAACTCCTTTATTTGCCAAATTCTATTGTTTTTGTCTCTCTGACACTCCTGGCCTCTTCTTTCTGGAGAGGGAAAAAAATACATATGCATATACGTGTGTGTGTGTGTGTGTGTGTGTGTGTGTGTGTGTGTGTGTGTGTGGAGAGAGAGAGAGAGAAAGAGAGAGAGAAAGAGAGAGACTTTAAAATGGAGTTGGAACTACTGCCATCCTGGAGGAACTGCCTTGAGCATCTTAAGCCTCAAATTTTTGGAATGTTAAAATAGGGCAAAATAATTTTTGGACTGCGCCTGCACCTACAACAGCATTGTAAGCAACTGTTTTTCAAAGATAACTAGAAAGCTGATATTATGACTACTACCTGATTGGTGACTACTAGACTAAAAATTTAAAATATTCTGTTTCAAAGCATTGCTCAAAATTCTATATTTTTTATTTCTTCTCCCTTGACTCTCTTGAATATCTTGAGCGAAGCATCAGCAAGAGAAAGCAGCAATACTTATTGCCTTTAGTTACTGGAGTTTTGGCTTTACAAATTAGAGGAATTTCCTGATATTCATGTATCACATTTTAGTGTAAAGAAAACTGGTTATGGGGTTTTTATTAATGTATATTTTTTCTCTTAGGACACAGATAATAAAAATTACCAACACCACAAACAACAACTCCATGAAGTCACAGCACAAATGAAAATGTTAAATCTTTAACATTGCTCTTGACCAAACAACTGAAGTATTTATTGTCTGAGCATTCTCTACTCAGAAGGTAAAGAGAAAATGTTCCACTTAGTCACATTCTGCAACTGTTTCATTAATCAAAATATCAAAGAAGGCCTAGATAATTATTTTAACTCAAAGAGATAAATGTTAGTGGGGCTCAGAGAAATTTAATTTCCTGATTCAGGAATTAAACATACTGAAGTCATCTGTTCAAACCCTCTATTCTCCCTCTGTGACTTATTTAAGCACATTATTGAGTTTCCTATACCATTTCCGGAAGCAATAGACATGGATATCCATTACAAGAGAAATGTAGGGCAATATGTCTAAGACATTTTGGATAAATACAGGAATGCTCACCAGGAGATTGCGATACATTGCCCCCCACCTTACATGTATTTAGAGCCATGTGACTACTTCTGGCCTGTGAGTGAAAATGATTTGGCATTTCTGGACTGGTATGAATTCTCTTTGCCTCCCACAGGGACTGTTCTAGGATGATGCTTCAGATGATGGAACCTCTGTGAGCCTAGGTTCCTAGGGCTCCCCAACTGCAATGCACATGAAACATGAGTGAAATTAATCTCTGTTGTATTGAGTTTGAGATTTTGGGATTTGTCACTGCAATCTTCCCTTCCCAGACTTGATCAATGCAGATTTATGAGGAAGATATCAAAAAACCACCCCAGGACATGGGCTCCCTTGCTCTGTTTACTTTAGTGGTTAGTGTTTGGAAGATCGAAATCAAACCTCCAGGGAAACATGCAGATTAAAGCACGTACACATTTTATTTTACAAACATTTAGCCAGAGGACTCTGATACTTAGAGAATAGCTCCTTGTTCCAGAATGTTAAAACGATTTAAAAAGTATATTGTATGTCTTTTCTTTATCATTCCTAATATTTCTTGGTACTACTAGTCTCCATTACATCCTTACCAGAGTGTTTTGTGGGCTAGAGCCTTCAGGAAAAATTGATCTGCTTGGTGCTTGGTGTCAGTGAGGCTACTATTTACCCCCCACCCTTTGGCAATTCCAATCATACTTTACTATCTCATGAAATCCAGAAGGATTAATCACCTCAGACACACCTTCTTAGAAGGTTCCAGTTAAGTTTTTAGGCTCTCTTGACCAGAAAGACAGACTCCTGTTAGCCTGAGGGAGGAGTTCTCTCCAGCTTTGCTCTGGTGAAAAATTTCTTCAGAACCTCATAAACCAGCTCAGGATATTTAGCTACAGAAATTAACATATACAATTTAAACAGTCCCTGCCCTCAATCTGCTTATAATCTGCCTGAGGAAAAAAAGCCATAAAACACAAATAGCATAACAATAAAACAAGTGAATAAGTACAGAGAAATACAGGAGTGGCAACAACAACATTCTCCTCCCATAAAAAAAAAAAAAGAAAAAGAAAAGAAAAGAAAAGAAAAGGAAAGGAAAAAAAGAGAAAAAAAGAAAAGAAAAGAGAACTGGGAATTCACGCAGGGCGACAGCAGAATTTAACCTTAAGCTCTAAATCAATTTTTGGCAGCTGAAGGTGGGCATACAAGTATGTGGAATGGTGTGTACAAAGGTGTGGTATGGTCAGGAGACGTGACTAGAATAAAACAAGAACAGGGGAGAAAAGCTTAGAGAGATAGGTTGGGAACAGTCTGAAGTAAAACATTAAATTTTGGACTAAAAATTGAGAACTTTTGTTTCTAGGTAAAGAAGAGTCATGATTTTTTTTTTTTTTTTTAACACAGAAAGTGTAACATACCTGGTGAAATTTTAGTGACACTAATCTGTCAGCCAGCTGCAAGGTTCTTTGGAAAGCTTGAGACCTGGAAGTGAGGATGCTTTCATGGTAGACTGACTAATAGTTATGTGTGAAGAGAGGAGACAGGTAATGAGGCTGTGATTAGAAAACGGGGTGCAAATCTGGAGTTGCTGGCTCAGTGATAATGAAAATGGCACTGTTAGAAGCACATACATTAACTCATTTAATTCTCAGAACAACCTTTGAGGTAGGTGTTGTTATTGTTGTTTTAAAGATTCAAAATCACAAATAAGGTTGTCATTTGCCAAAGGACTTACTAGAGTTGGGTGCCCTCCAGTGACTGCCATGAGATGGAAATGTATGTCTGCACAATCAGGATTGCCTGATGAGCCTCTCCTCTGGATGCAGAGGAGACGTTGAGCTTATTTTGGGTGAAACCCCTTTGGGAAGTGAAGACATCGTATTCCTTCATCCTCAGATTGCAGTGCTGCTTTGTGGGACCTAAGGGCTGGTGGAACGGGGCCCACCAGGTAGCTCATAACCAGGACACCTTTCCCCAGGCTGAGTTCTTTAACTAGGACATCCTGAAATCTCAGTGAAACGTGCTTATAGAAAAGAAAGTGCATGTGCTTTGGCACAGAGTTGCATCTGAGCCATGTAGTGCCATTTTCTAACTGTGTATCCTTGCACAAGTTGATTAACTCTTCTAAGGCTTTATTTCTGTACTTGCAAAGTAGAGATGATAATAATTCTTTCTTCATAGGGTTGTTGTGAATATTAAAGACAGTGAAGAAGTAAATTGTTCAGCACCTGGAATGTAATAAAAGCCCATTTAGTATCAGCTATTTTTTTTATTGCCTAGCACCACTAGCTATTTTATTACCTAACTGTATTTTACTAAACATGTGTTAGGTAAATCAGCACAATGAAAGAATACTGCAATGTGGGAAAATGTTACATAGTTACAAAAGAAAATGCTAGAGCCAGTCAAGACATACCTGATTTCCATCTTCTCTTTGTCAAAGGACCTTTCAGCACACGCTCTATAGATAATAAAAAGCTCATTATTTTTTTCTTTTCTGGTTTGCAGTCCTCCTTTTCAGGAGTTTGACAAAAGGGGAAAGTGCAAGTTGCCTTATCTAAAACAGTGCAATAATTGGTTGTCTGAGCAGCATTTTGTATTTGATTTTCCCAAGGAGATAGTCTTGGGGCCAGACAGACCGTCTGGACCTCAAGGGCAGCTCCTGGCCTTCTTTTCAGAAACATGCTTAACATATACTCATAAGATTCACACATTCACACATCCACACAGTGTACACATGCAAAATATAGCTGCAAAATAGCAAGCTATATTGCCTCTTCTGTGCAACTGAAAAAAAGCTGATTAAAAAAACTAACAAATCTCTGGGCAATGGCCTTGATTCTGTCATTATTGTAAACCACCAATTACACCCTCAGGTAAAAGAGATTGCACAATATTGATCTCTGAAACTGCTGTGGAAACCTCTTTTTTTATAGCTGGCTTTTTTTTTTTTTTTTTTTTTGTCAGTTGAAGAGAGGCTTTTTTTTCTTTTTAAAGATGGCCACTTCCTTTCATTTGATATTTATGCTTCTTTATACATCACTACAAGAGCGAAAACATTTTAAATGTTTTATGTATGTGTCTGAAAACCAGTCAGTGGCTGCCTGCTTTTTAATTTGCTGCCTGTAGTTTCAAATGCTTTTGTGGACTTTGAGCACCACCCAGTGGTAATGGGTAGCCAAAAACTTAAAAAAATTAGAGAGGGAAGAAAATATCAGAAACAATTGATTAGTTTTCTTTCAAATGAATTAGAGAAACTGATATTTCAAAAGCAGGAATATAACCAAGTCGTTGCAAACCCTGTGACTGTAATCCCGACCTTTTTTTCTTCTCGCTTTTGTTCTTTTGGTTATTTTGTGCTGTTTTATTATATTGTTGCTGCCGCGCATCAAAATTAAAAGAAAAACAAACCAAGTTTTTATGATAGTATGTAGTTATTCCCTGGGGCTGTTGTTGAAATAACATTTTAGTAGTCTAAAAATTGGATTGATGTCAAGTCTGCACGTTTCCACCACCACTTCCGGGTCTCTGAGAAGGATAATGGGACTCTAGTGAGGAGAGAGCTGCCTTGTCTGCCTATTGCAGCTGGGACCTGTCACATTTTTCTTCTCTGTTGCTTTCTTCATGACACTGACTATCTGGTCAAGTAACCTAAATTTGTGTCTTATATAGGGCTCTCACAAACTGTTAGTTCATATCTAACTCAAAGCCACATGGGTCTTTTAGACAAGACTCGCTGCTATTCCAGTGTCAAGGGCAAATGTCAGAAAGATCAAGCACATGACCTTCTTTTTACTCGTATCAAGTTTCATCTTGTTCGTTTTAGTTCCAGTGTAGTTGGGGACTACTGAAGTGTTTTAGTCATCTGGTGTAGTTTTATGGCATTTAGAAATTTCAAACTATTGATAAAAATGTTGAATAGGACAGGGCCAACAAATGCCATGGCAGCAAGCCAGAGTTCTGTCCAGAACTCTTGATCAACATTTTGAGGCTATTGTAAAATTAAGAAAATAATTACAACTATAGTATTTGGATTATCCTTTCTATCTAGGCTTTGAGCTACGTTTTTGACATGAATTATTTTGGATTATTTTGAAGGTTCGTGACATTTATGCAAAGTAGGCATTATTATACTCATTTTAAAAGATATCAAACTGAATAATGAAAAGATTAAACAATATGTCCTGCTTGGAAGTGATTGAGCTGGATTTACACACTTTTCTCTATTCCAAATTGCCTCATTGTTTCATCTTCTGAAGGAATAGGTTCCTGAAAGGTGATCCATGATCAAAAAGAACAGAGCAGTAGAATATAAGCTCAGAAAAGTTCAATTCAAAAACAATTAGTATTATTGGTGCCATTAATTCAATATTAAAGAAAGTTGGGACTGCATATTCATAATTGTTTCTGGGAATATGACAAAGTCACACCGTGATGAGAATGTCAGTCTAGCTTTTGTCAATATTATTAATGGAGGAAGTGCCAACTAGTCATTAGTGAGTTAAATGTTTTCAAATTTATCTTAAAAAATTATATATCTCTCATACAGATGAGGACTAGCAATGATGGTCCATTCTTGCACCTCCCCTAAACTTAATGGGGTTGCTTTTAATGTTCTGCTCTTGTGATGCTTAAAGCAGGTTTCTATTTAATAGCTTTTATTAGGATGAAGAAGTTTCTATATCTGGCTTGCTGAAAGAATTTTTTAAAAAAGCAAATGTCTTTCTCATAGATATAGAGAACAAACTGATGGTTGCCAAATGGGAGGAGATTTAGGGGGCTGGGTGAAAAAGGGGAAGGTGCTAAGAAGTAAATTGATAGTTATAAAAGAGTCACAGGGTTGTGAAGTACTGCATAGGGAATATAGTCAATTATATTGTAATAGTTATGTCTAATGCCAGGTGGGCACTAGAGTAATTGAGGGGAGAATCACTTCATAAATTATGTAAATGTCTAACTACTATGCTGTACACCTGAAACTAATATAAAATAATACTGAACATCAACTCTAATTGAAAAAAAGCAAATATTTTTTATATGTCTAATGAAATGGTCATATTACACATTTTTACTATAAAATATATCATGTATTGAAAAAGTCTATAAACAATATTGTACAGTTCAATATTAAGATGAACACCCGTGGCTGAATGCATTTTTCAGGTAAAGAAATAGATTATTATCAGTTCCTTAGAAGTCCACTGAGATTCCCCTCTCTTCTCTCCAGAGTAATTACTGTGCTTACACTTGTGTCAATGGTTTGATTTTCTTCATGGTTTCACCATCCATGTATAGATCATTAGAGTATATAATTAATTTTATCTATATTTGAATTTGATACATAGAAGTACTATATTCCATTATTCTTCTGTGACTTCCTTTTTTGGTTCAATGTTGTTTGTGAGTTTCATCCACGTCAATGCCTAGCTGTATGTAGTCCATTCATTGCTGAGAAGCTTTCCACTCTATGCCCATGCCACAATGTATTCACTTATCCTCCTATTGATGGTCACCTGAGTTGCTTCCACCTTGGAGTTATTATAAACACCATGGTACAAATATTCTTATATATATCTCTTAGAAATTGTAAGACTTGTGAGCTTGTAATCCTACTTCTGTATTTCTTCTCTGTGCTGGCCATGGAAGCACTCTGCTTAGATGTTCTTCAATACAATCTGCCCCGAGAAGTATGGCTAGTTAACAGCCCCTGCTCCTGCTCCTGCTCCTGTACCTCTGGGTCTAAGGTGAGTTCACAGGAGGCAACACCCTTACTCCCCTTCCAGAGTCATCCCCAGCCAATGGCTGAGCACAGTGTAGGCACTAGAATTGTTTGACATAGGGATTGCTCTGAGAAAGAATTTTAGGGCAGGGCCTTACCATCAGCCTGGCTCAGATTTCTCAGAATTCCACTGCAGTCTAAGATTCTTCCTATCCACTATTCACCATCTCCCCTACCTGGCTCTCAGTTAGGTCCTGGGCCCATAGGTTAAGAGTCGTCATACAGAGAAGGACAAGGGGAAGCATCAGAAACATCTTAAACTGCCCCACCCCATCTACTAGTCAAGATAGTATGACAAAATCATATCACACCCCAGACACTGGTGCTATCAGTAAGAAAGGATGAAGGGATGGTGGTCCCTATCTTTATTCACAGTTTATCCTTGAATAACATAGGGTTTGAACTCTGTGGGTCCACTTATATTCAGAGTTTTTTCAATAAATATACAATCGGCCTTCCTGTCCCTGGGTTTTACATCTATCAATTCAACCAACTGTGGATCCAAGACAATATACATTTTTTAAAAGTTTGTTGGGATAAGATTAGTTAATACAATTATATAATTTTCAGGTGTACATTATAATTTGACATCTGCCAAGATAATATTTTTGATCTGCAGTCAGAAATCTGTGGATGAAGAAGTCCTATTGTACACATTGTCCTATGCCATTTTATATAAAAGACTTGAGCATCCATGGATTTTAGTATCTGTGGGGGTCCTGGAACCAATCCCTGTTGGATACCAAGGTGCAACTATAGTTAAGTTTTTGGGGAATCAAAAGTTATACATGGATTTTTGGATTTTTGACTGCAAACTTGGTGTCTCTAACTCTTACATAAAAGTCATATACAAAAGAATGAAACTAGACTGTTGTCTGTCACCACACATAAAAATCAACTCAAAATAGATTAAAGACCTGAATATAAGACCTGAAACAATAAATTGCACAGAAGAAAACATAGGTACTAAACTCACAGACTTTGGATTTAGAGAGGATTTTGTCAATTTGACCTCAAAGGCAAAGGAAGTAAAAGAAAAATAAATGAATGTGACTATATCAAACTAAAAAGCTTCTGCACAGCAAAAGAAACTGCTAACAAGGCAAAGAGAGAACCATCCAAATGAGAGACTGTATTTATAAACAATGCCTTCAGTAAGGGCCTAACACCCAAAATATATAAAGAACTCATACAACTAAACAACAAAAAAGGAACAATTCAATTAAAAAATGGTCAGAGGACCTAAACAGACATTTCTCACAAGAAGATATACAAGTGGCCAATAGATATATGAAAAGATGCTCAACTTCACTAGCTATTAGGGAAATGCAAGTCAAAACCACAATGAGATACAGTCTCTTATCTATTAGAATGGCTACCATCAACAGGATGAGTAATAAAAAGTGTTGGAGAGGTTGTGGGCAAAAAGGAACCCTTGTACACTGCTGGTGGAAATGCAATTGGTACAACCACTATGAAAAACAGTATACAGTTTCTTCAAAAAATTAAGAATTGAATTGTCATATGATCCCACAATCCTTTTTCTGGGTTCTTACTCAAGGCATTGTTTATAAATACAGTCATGAATTTTTATTATTTATTTTTATATTGTGCAATGCCAGTATTTAAATGTAAGAGCACTTATCTTGTATGCTGAATCACTGAAATTACACCATTTATATTTCATAGTTCATTCATACATTTATATTTGGTTCTGTTCAGTACAGTGAAAACATTTCACAAAACTAACTCAACTGTTTTTCTTTCACTTTTTGAAACACATTCTACCAACATTTCCTATCTTCATTTACTAATGAATAAGAAAAGTCTGAAATGAAAAAATAAAAAAAAAGCTTTGAGTTACTCTTTTTTCTCCTTTCTTTCTAAGTCACCATTTTCAGCATCAGTGGTTGACTAACACAGAGAAGTAACAGTAAGAATGTGTCGTAAGAGCCCTCAGTCACCAATATTTCTTAGAATGTCATTGTCTCCTTTCTCTGTTCAAAGAAAGTTCTGGTTGGAACAAAAGGTGTAGCCTCTAGGGGCTCTCAGAGCCCCACTCATTCAATCAAAGATGTAGTATTTATTTTGTATTTGTTTTCAGTATCTCTGAACTTCCACATATTGTAAATCCACTGGAATTCTGTGTTGTCAGATTAATGCTATAGGCAAATGGAGCAGCAAGAGGAGGAAATACCCATTGCGTGTTGTGAGTAGCACCCCACCCCCCGCCCCTCAGGTACATGCTCAGTTGTCCTATTGGACTTTACTTATAAAGCACAAGTTCAAAGATAAAATTAGTATAAATTTGAAGACTTAAACAAGTCTGAAGGAGGGTGAGTTCTGAGCATGAGGCCTCGTGGATGGATTGCATGCCCATAAAGTTGGTCCCATCCTCATTTGTTTCTGGACCTTTGCACATAATGTTTTTGCTACTTGGAGTAGTTTCCTCTTTGCTTCCACTTCCTCTGCCAACTCCTACTTATCCCTCAGACTCTGTTGTGGATTCCAATTTCCACAGTAGTACTGATTCTAATTCTATTGGTCTGAGGTACGGTTCTGTCAGGCATGATTTATTACTATTTTAATCATTTAGGGTTGAGAACCATTGAGCTGCACAATCTATGCATCTAGATTACTATTAGCAAAATTGACATAACTTTTCTCCACCTAAGCCTTTTCATCTGTAATATGGGCACACTGGATCAAATCCTCTTTAATTAATTTTTCAGTTCAGGTACCCTAAGTTTGGGTGGCAAACATTTCTCTTCTATGCAAGAGCATTTCAACAAAAAGAACTCTTACATTTATGCAAGTAATTCATCTTTATTGCAGAAAATTATAAATAAAGATAAATAGAAAAAAAGAGTAAAAGTCATTTACTGCCATTTTATAAGCTCTACATATTTTCAGAGTGGGTATACGTGTGTGCGTGTTAAGTTTATCATTATTTTTTTAATAGTTGTTTGAGAGACAATAATACCTATCTGATATATTGGCTGAAAAACTGAGTGGAATAACATTATTTACTTTGCACTGTTTGTGGGAATGTAAATTGGTGCAGCTACTATGGAAAACAGAAAAAAATTTAAAAATAGAACTACCACATGTTCCAACAATTTCATTTCTGAGGTTATATTCAAAGGAAATGAAAACACTAACTCAAAAAAATATCTGTACCCCCATGTCCATTGCAGTGTTAGTTACAATAGGCAAAACATAGAAAAACCCTAAGTGGCATATATACAACAGAATATTATTCAGCTAGAAAAAAGGAAATCCTACAATTTGCAACAACATGGATGGAACTTGAAGACATTATGCTAAGTAAAATAAATCAGACAGAGAAAAAATAAGGTATGATTTCATTTATATGTGAAATATTTTTAAAAACCCTCATAGATACACAAAGAATATTGGTAGTTGCTAGAGGTTGGTGTGTGTGTGTGGGGGGGTAAAGGGTGGGTGAAATAGGTGAAGGTGCTCAAAAGGTATAAACTTCCAGTTATAAATAAATAAACTCTGGTATGTAATATACAGCATGTTGACTATAGTTAATAACACTATGTTATGTATTTGAAAGTTGTTAAGAGAGTAGATCATGAAAATTCTCCTCACAAGAAAAAATGAAACTATGTGTCATGATGTGTGTTATATAGACTTGTTGTGGTGATCATTTGACATACATATATCAGATCAGGATGTTGTACACCTGAAACTAAAATAAGGTTAATATGTTATATAATATAATGTTATATGTTAATATAATACATTATATGTTACTAATATAATGTCATGTTAATTATATCTCAATTTAAAACAATTTTCCCAAATTATCTTTTTAAAAAATATGTACATAGTTTAAACTTATTAAAATTTTTTCATCCCTCCAAAGGAATAACTTATTTTTTCATTTATTTTTTATTTTTCTCAGCCTTGTTGAAATATAATAGACAATTAGTTGTCCATATTTACATTGACAATTCAATGAGCTTTTTTTCAAATGTTGTTGGTATATAATGATATATTAGTTTCAGTTGTACAGCATAGTGTTTAGAGCTCAAGTAATCACCCCACTAAATCTAGTACTCCTCTTCTCCCTTACATATTTATTACAACATTGTTGACTATTTTTTTATGCTACACTTTATATCTCCACGACTATTTTGTAACTATTCATTTGTGTTTTTAAATTTATTTGCCCTTTTTCACAGTCTCCCCTAACACTCCTACCATCTAGTAGTCCTCAAAATATTCTCTATATCTATGAGTTTGTTTCCACTTTTGTTGTTATTGTTGCTTATTTTGTTCTTTAGATTCTGAATGTACGTGAAATCATGTGGTATTTGTATTTCTCTATCTGACTTACTTCATTTAGTGCAATACCCTCTAGGTTCATCAAGGCAATATCTTTTTCCATCTCTTTTAGTCTTTTAATCTAAAGTGAACCTCTTGTAGGCAGCATATGTAGGGGTCTTGTTTTCTTATCCATTTAATCATTCTATCCTTTCTTAGAGCACTTAATTCTTTTGCATTTGATATATCCTTGATAAATATGTAGCTATTACCATTTTTTATTAATAATTTTGATATATATTTTTTCTTTTTAAAGAAGTCTCTCCAACATTTTCTGTAATAGTGGCTTGGTGTTGATGAATTTCTTTATTTTATTTTTGTCTGGGAAGCTCTTTATCTGTCCTTTGACTCTAAATGATAGTTTTGCTGGATAAAGTATTCTTGGTTGTAAATCCTGAGTTTTCATCACTTTGAATATTTTGTGTCAAGCCCTTCTGTCCTGCTAAGTTTCTTTTGAGAAATGAGCTGCCAGTCTTATGAGTTCTCTCTTGTAGGTAACTAAGTACTTTTCTCTTGCTGCTTTTAAGAGTCTCTGTTTGTATTTAACCTTTGGCATTTTAATTATGATGTGTCTTGGTGTGGACCTCTTTGTATTCCTCTTTCTTGGAACTCTCTGAGCTTCCCGGGCTTGTATGTCTGTTTCCTTCATCAAGTTAGGGAAGTTTTCTATCATTATTTCTTCAAATACCTTTTCCACTTCTTGTTCTCCCTCTCCTCCTTCAGGTCTCCTTATTACACGAATGTTTTTCCACTTAATTTTGTCCCAAACACTCCTTAAATTATTATTATGTTCTTGACTTCTTTTTTTCTTGCCATTCTAATTGGGTGACCACGAATAACTTATTTTTATTTTATTTTATTTTTAAGGAGTAACTTATTTGTAATGTCAATTTTCTTCCAAAGATTGAATGACATTCAATGCCTGTGTAATAGCAACCTATATTTGTAATTATTTGGTTTACAGTAAATCAAAGCAAATAATTTGCAGCTTTATAAATATCTTTTTTCACCCTCAATTATCACATTTCTTTATTCACTTAAAGATAAAAGGTATATCATTAGAATTTCTCTCCTCACACACACTCTATTTGAGTTTCTAGAGAATGTATTGCATGTGAAATTTCATTCTCAAATGCTTTTTCTAAATGGGCGAGAATGTTTACTCTGAATTTTAGAGGTGTTTAGATGTATAATTAAAGAACTGTATATGAGGCAAGTTTAATGAAGCTTTGAAAAATCTAATTTAATTTTACCTTTTGAAAAAAGAATATTGTACATCTTTTATAATGGCTTGAGGCATAAAAATTTTCAAAGGAATTCACAGTTGTTTCTTCATTCACAGAATTCATTAGAGTAGAACTATTATCTCTTAAAATATTTTCTTCTGCTTCTTTTCCTTTCATGTTTGATTTCCATCTAGTATGCAATTCACACATGAGGACACTTTCTACCCAGACCTGGTATATTTGGAATGCATTATTTCCCTGAGCTATTATTCCTTGTGCTGCAGCGCCCCCCACTTTTTAAACTATTAGATTAATTTTGAAAACTGAGTTTTAAAAGACAGTTGGTACTTTGATTAAAATGTCATAGAGTAGTAGCATTTGTCACAGATGACATATTTTTCTCTCTCAATACTTAACTAGGAACTTGCAAATATTATTTAAGTGAGAGTTAGAGCTCTGGAATAGAATTATTTCACTTCACAATTTAGCACACTCATCAAATGAGATTTTATAGGTACCATTGTAAAAGATAATTTATTAGTTGAAGAGGACCATTTACGTTCTTCATTCCTGTCATATTGTTAGGATGTTGATTTAACAAGGATAGCCTTTGCTAAAAAGTATTAGAAAGTGGAATTTTACCTACTTATTCAACCAATATGTACTGAGAGCCAATAAGTATTTGATATGAGATAAAGATGCCTTTTTAAAAATCTCTTGAAGACTGGCAATAAAAAAACTGATATAAAAAATAAAATCATAATTAGCAATCCAAGAGTAAATATAACTCCAATTTCAATAAGTTTATCACTTTGTATTTCAGATGCTACCCACAAGTCTGTGCTATTTGTATTTTTGAAAATACTCTTACATCATCCACATGACCAATGTCACCAGTGACATTCATGCTGCTAAATCCATCAGGCAATTTTAAGTTGCCACTTTATCTTAGCAGCAGCATTTGGAAGAGTCAATCATTCCTTCATTCTAGAGAAACTTTTTCATTTGGTTTTCAAGATACTGCATTATCCTGGTTTTCCTCCTATCTCACTCGTCATTTTCTCTGTTTTCTTCTTTTATCTTTCTCATCTTCTAACTTTGGAGTCCTCAATGGTAAAATCTTTGAGCTTCTTCTCTCCATTACCTCCATTTACCTGATTGATGATATAATCTAGTTATGTACTTTCAAATACCCATCAGATAGTGACAACTCCTAAATTTGTATCTCTTGTCTGGGCCTCTCTCTTGAATACCAATCTGGTGTATCCAACTATTATATCAACTACTTGGAAGTCAAATAGGCATGTCCATAATGAAACATAATGATTTACCACCATTCCCCACTCCACTTAGTTCTTCTTGTTTTTTTTGTTTTTGTTTTTTTTTGTTTTTTGTTTTTGTCTGTTTCAAAGAACAGAATTCTATCTTTCCAGTTGCTCAGAAAAAAATCCTCAGAGTTATCATTAACCTTCTTCTTTTTCATACACTACACGTCTAATCTCTTGACAAAACTCATTGGCTCTACTATCTTAAAGATATATTCTTTTTTTGGCCACTTGTCACCAGTAGTCCCCTGATCTATATGATTGTTTATTATCTCTTGCTTAGATTATTGCAATAGCCTCCTAACTGATCTCATCCCCCTACATTTTACTTTTAATATAGCAATCAGACTGATTATTCTATAAAAGTATTAAGTCAGATCATGGCGCTTTTTTTATGAATTGTCCAATGGTTTTCCCATTTCTCAGATAGTGAAAGTTGATATCCTTATAATCAGCATCAAGGCCCTACATAACAGGCCCCCATAATCCCTGTGACTTCATCTCTTACTTGTAGCTGTTCTTGCCTCTCCTGACCCTGCCCTCTGAGCTACCTCAGTCACTCAGGTTCCCTGGTTGTTCCTGAGTAAGTTGGGCATGATCTCTCCTCAGTGCATTCTTGTCATTCTTCTGCCCAAATAGCTCTTTCTTGGACAACCACATGACTCTCTCCCTTACCTCTTTCAAGTCTTCTCTTCATTAAAATTTACTCATTTATTTTTGTCTAGTATCTGTCACCCATACATAAATTCTATAAGAACAGAATTTCTCCTCACACTTGATACATCCCCAGCACTTCATACTGTGCATAGCATATGGTAAATTTTCAACAAATGTTTAGTTAAATGTATGAATAAATATGGCAAGGTAATGCTAAAGTCTAAAAATAGAAATATTTAATATTTTAGAAAAATTAAAACATTTTTTAAGGTGTCATCTAGGATTGACATGAAGTAAGGGAGGAAACAAAAGTATTTTAAAGGTGTCATTTTATTGGCAGAGGTCAGATTTTGAAAGTTAAATAATATTGGAACAA
The DNA here is from genome assembly GCA_004027375.1 of Macroglossus sobrinus. NCBI lineage: Eukaryota > Metazoa > Chordata > Mammalia > Chiroptera > Pteropodidae > Macroglossus > Macroglossus sobrinus. Next base: position 232,868 of record PVKZ01001141.1, on the reverse strand, counting down.
ATACAATTTTATTGGATTGAAAAACAATATAATAAAAAGTCAATTCTCATAAAATTAATAAATGCATTTGAGGTAATCCCAAATGGAATTTCAAAGGAATTTTATAAAGAGGGAGAATTGGAAAATTGAATAAAATGATTTAAACATTTTTATGGAAGAATAAATGCTCCAAAATAAAAAAATCTATCTATCTCTAGGTATATGTATATGTATATGTATATGTATATGTATATGTATATGTATATGTATATGTATATATGTATATATGTATATATAGAAAGAGTAATAAGGGAGGTCTTGCCCATAAAGATATCAAATGCTATTGACATAGGGGCATATAAATAGATTAATGGGACAGAACAGAATCTTAAAATATATCCCATTATATGTGAGAATAAATGCAAAACTGGTAGATATATTAATTCAGTGAGAAAGGATGAATTATTCAGTAAATGGTGCTGGTGCAACTGGTCATTAATATAAAATAGCATTGCACTTCCACTTTTATTCCCATCTTAAATTAAAGCAAAACATTTCAAATAGACTTAAAATTTAATGTAAAAATATTAATACATTGTAGGAAAATCTAGGTGACTAAAAAATCTAGGGGCTAGAGACATCTTTCTTATGATTGGAAACCTAGTAACTGTTAAAGAAAAGATAGAATATTTGATTATATAAATATGGCAAAAGATACTATCAACTAAGTCAAAATGCAAAAGAAAGCCTTGGGAAAATATTTGAAATATAGAAAACAGACAGTTAATATTTATAATATTCAAAGATCTCTTATAAATTAAAACAAGTTGCCAAAAGACCCTAATAGAGATATAATCAAACATTTGAAGAAATATTTACAGAAGAGAAAATTCCAATGGGTAGTAAACTAACTAGTGATCCAGAAATGCAAATTAAAGTAATAGCAAGATGTCATTTTATAACTTAGATAGAAATTAAAAAGTTCAATAATACTTGTTGCTGGTGGAAATGCAGGGTAAAGCGTTTTCTCATTTGCTGCAGGTGAAAATATGCATTGTTATAGCTTTTTAGTAATATGACATCTGGCTATGATGTTAAAATAATGAATACAAAATTTTAAACACATATTACTATACCTATAAATACTTAACACTCTGACCTAGAAACTTTACTCTAAGGAACCTATCCCTTATAAATAAAAGTACCACTATTTATAAAATATTTGTGCATTTATTGTAGCATGATTTATTAGTAAAGAAAATCTAGAGACAAAGAGAATATACATCATGCAACAGCCAGATTGTGGAATTTTAAGCAACCATTACAAAAAATAAATTATATATTTACCTATTCCAGTTGATTTGGAGGGATTTTCATGAGGTAACATAAGTGAGAAAAGCAAGATGTCAAAGAGTGTATAAAATAATCTAGTTTTTATTAAACAATTACAAACTTCTGTGTGTATATATGATCAATAGGTTTCTTATATGTTTATATGAGGAAGAAGCCTAGATTGTTAATATGGGAGTAGATGAGAGAGAGGGAGCTAAGAAAAGAAGAAAATCATTAATTTAAAATAAAAGTATGTCGATACAGTCACATTTGTGCATTTGTTCACATTTCTACATATTTATTGGTAAAAGTGAAATATAATAAAATAAAATGTGATAAAATGAAATAAGATGGATTGTATGGAATTGTCTCTCCCATACCCTTTTCTCTCCTCCCACCAATTTCCTGTCCCTTTCCTTCATTTTGATTTGCTTATATAAGTAACCATCTTATTTCATAGCTTGGTAGTTGCCCAGCCTAGAAATGGTAATAGGTAGATTCATGATGCTGAGAGTGAGGCTGGGGGATCTCATCTGTCACATGTAATTGAGACTAGAGCTATGAAAAGCACAGGTGGTGTTGATTTACTAGGGGTATGCAGTAAACCTTTCTTAGTGGTCCTATAATCTGGTCTGAATGATGAGTAGAAATTAGCCTAAATTATGCCAGTGCCTCTTTTCTGAATCCTTTTTGAGAATTCTATCTGATCACAGTACATGGGATTTTTAATATGTACTCACATTTCATTCAGCAAGTCAACAGAAATTTCCTTAGTGCTTATTGTGTGCCACTATGATTTGTATAAAGATAAATGATGCCCACTGACAGTTCTCAAGGAGATTTTGGTTTGTGGTAAGAGACAAACACCTAACATTTAAATTAATTGGGTTAAGTGCTAAAATAAAGGTATTAACAAAGTGGGTGGGAGGCAAAAGAGAGAGAGAGAGAGAGAGAGAGAGAGAGAGAGAGAGAGAGAGAGAGAGACAGACAGACAGACCAGGAAATGTTTTTAGAAGCAGTGACTGCTGAACTGGCCTGGATAGCTGACGGAACAATGCAGACAAGGCTTGGAATTATAACACTACTCCATGTCTCTGGGATATAGGGAGTTGTCCAATGTGTCTGGATATAGAACATGTGGACAGGTTACAATTATAGATTATTTGAGATCAGGTCATGGACAGCCTTGAATTCTGGGCTAAGGAATTAGAATAGGGGCCTAATTTGATTTGACATGTGCATTTAAGGAAATTCCATGTAGGTCAGTGTTCAGGATGAACTGAAAAATAGAGGCTAGAGGTGGAAGCAAGTAAGTTTTGAAGTTACACGACAGTCTTTGTGACAGACACGGGAAGTGATGAGACCCTGGACCAGGGTTGGGGAAGTGGAAATGAAATAGGTCGGAAGAGGTGGGTTAGTGGGATTTTGAAGTGTCTTAAACATTTGATAATTGACAAAGGGATGAAGAGAGGGTTTGTTGAAAGTGATTGAAATTTTTGGTCTGAATGAACAGGAGAGAGCAGATGCTATGAACACGTGTGGGAAGAAAAAGGAAGAGACTTGTGGAAAATAAAGAGTTTTATGTGAGACACCAGTGGGGCAATCGTCCATTTATTTCTTCATTTATTCCATTCAGCAGTAATAACTGAGCGCTTACTTTGCACTGGTCACTGTTTTAAGCACCAGGGATATAGAATTGAACAAAACAGAGCAAATTCCTGTCCTCAGGAGCTTGTATGGAGAGATAAACAGTAAACAAAATAAATAAGTAAAAGATATATTTTAGAAGTGGTAAGTGCTATGGAGACATGTAAGGCAGGGAAAGAGAACAGGGGTTATGGGGGTCTTGGGTAGTGTGTATTGCTGTTTTAAAGAATGTGATAAGGACGATCACACTGACATTAGAGAAGGATGTGAAGGAGTTGTACATTTATGTGGAAACAGTGTTCCAGGCAGAGAAAATGACAGCTACAAAGGCTTAGAAGTGTCCCTGGTGTATTCACAGAACAAAAAAACAAGATGAGTCCAGGCCATTCTAATGACTTTGAAAATTAACAAGTAAATACATCAATACTAAGACATCAAACACACTGGTGAAAAAACTGTCTGGAGTTCAAGAGATAAATTTGAGCTGGTAATACAGATTTAGGATCAATTTCATAGACATAATGGTGGAAACCAAGAGAGCAAGGAGAGAGAAGAAAGCTGAGTAAAGGACAGACCCTTCTAGAGGTCCCAATTGTAGGATGTGGGCAGAGGCAAAAGGAGCTGGTGAATGACACCAAGAAGAAGTAGGATGTGCAAAGATTTTGCCATGAAGACCATATGAAATTCCACAAGCAAGACAGATTTAAAGATTTTTACTTAATGAATTTATAAGCTATGATTATTAAAAATCATAATATATTCAAAATTAACTTGGAAAATATCCTATCTATAGGATTAGGGCAAGCTTTGCCAGAATGCTAAGTCCACTGTTGGCAAAAATTCCACTTTCCTGTGGTTTCTTTCAATTCCCTGTGTTTTCCTTTTGTCTCTCATATTGTTAGCTTTGAAAATAGTAGTTAAGTTATTCTGAGCAGTTAGTTACTAGGTAAGTATAGATGGTTTTGTGTGGTTGCTGGGTGGCAAGCTCTGTGACACATAAATCAAGTTTATCCAAAGCGTGGAGACTAGCCACTTCTTTATAGGACCTCTATCTCACTAACCAGTTTTTCTTTTCTCTCACTCACTCAGCTATGGCAAAACACCTGAGTGAACTGTCATGCATTATGATCAATAATCTCTTACTTGCTCCTGGAAACAACATATTATTTCTTCTGTTTGTTCCTGGGTACTATTAATATGCAATAAACCCAGCTGACATATGGTTCCATTGATTAGAAAGCTTAGTGACTGAAAGGTGTGTAGGGAAAAATATCACTAGGGGTCAGGTCTCATATATTGCATGGGTTTATTTCTAGTACAAATCAACCTTTTTTTTTTTGTCTCTCTTTATAGACCAAGCAAACTAGTTAAATGTTAGTTATGGTCACAAAACTGAGTGTCTTCTAGTTTTCTTATTTGTACTTCTTTTGTTAAGTGGAAGGTAGTAGTTGACAATATTGTCATTAACAAAACCTTTCTTTGATCCAAATCCTGTCTTAATTATTTATAAGCCATATGATTATGAGCAAATTAGCTCTTTAACCTCAATTTTTTCATCTATCTTCCAGTGTTGTTTGTGAAGGTTAAGTGAGATAAGGCATGAAGAGCACATTATACAGTATTGGTAATGATTAAAAGTTTGGAAGAAGTTACGTCTGCTGAAATAAATTCACACCCACAAAAAAATTCTCACAGAGTTGCTTATCTTTCAACCTAACTACTGATTAAAGGGGTTATAATTACACATTACTTGTTAAGTGTCCAGAGGGATTGAATTTACATTATGTAATGGGAAACCACAGAAATCCCAGGTTGAACAGACTAGGCCTTCCCTTTGTCTTCTGGCTCATGAAGGAGGTCCATTAGATATCTTATTTTTATAATGTGAACTTAAGCCTGTGATATCATAGGGCCCTGTTTACTATCTAAATGACAGGAATTCAGAGTGTTTTAACTGTAGAAAAAGCTAGAGTGTAATTTTCAACAACTTCCTCTTGTGTCAATATTAATTTTTAATAATCATGAAATTAATCTTAGTCTGTTCTCTCCCAGGATGTAATGAGCTATTAAATAATATTTAATCATCAGATAATGGGAAGAGAGAAATCTATTTTTCATTTTTATTAAGTATATGCCTTTCAAAATTCCCTCTATTTTTCCCTTAGTGACCTTTCCCTAACCAGAGCACAAATAAAATTATTATTGTTTTAATATGAAGATTTGCATCTGTTCAACTTGAGAATGTCCATTACATTTTTATTTCACCCAGCTTCTAGTTTTCAAAAAAAGCAAAAACAAAAACAAAAAACAAACAAACCAATAGCTGGCATGTAGTCAGAAAATTCCCATATCTAACTGAACTGCCTACCATATATCTGCATTTTAAAGGAAGTGTTTCTTACTTCAGTTCATTTTTACATTACATTTCTGAGAGTCTGAAATCTGGTGGAAAAATATTCTTTACAGAGGAGAGTTCCGGTATGTCACTAAAGATTCCACTGAAAATATTAAAGCTCTTTTGTCTTTTAAGTACCCTCAAATGAAACAAGCATAAAAATTTCAGAAAAGAAAACTTGAGAAGTAATAACACTGTCTGAAGACTTAACTCTGAAAATGTTCCAAGAATTCTCCCCAGCATATTTATTTGTGTTGAGTCTCCACTTAAGTTGTCAGTTTTTGCCTCCTCATTGGCTGAGGAGAAAAATAATTCAATGTAAGTTTTGATGTGAAGGTGGATTTCAGCCTGGAAAAAGTTATGGGGAAATCTATACAAATACTTTAATGTTAAGCAAAAATAATCAAGTATACAAAATTTAAAAATATCCTATTATGTAATAGGAATCAGAAAAAATAGATGCCATAATAGTTGTAACTTTAATAACATTAAAACAGAAAGATTTTTGTCAGTGACATAAATGAATAATTTATTTTGGATGCGTTACAACTTAATTTTATGATTCCCCCTTGGTTCAGTTTTGGAATGTCTGGAGGCTTTAATCCATGATTAACCCATATAATTGTCAAATTTATGTTGAGAAAGATTGAAATTTGAATGATCTTTTTTAGCTATAGTATGCCATTTGCTTGGTTTATTCAACGAAACAAAGAAAAAGTCTCATTCTATCTAAAAGTTTTCATTGTTTCACTAGATTTCAAATAACTTTGCAAGTAAAAAATAAAAGACACTGGACTTTGGTGCTTGTATTTCAGCCCTTGGTGTATTTCAGTCATTTGGAATACATTACAGTTTTATATTAGTAAAACAGCTGGTGAAAACTATTGAATTTCCACACTTCCATTTATGAGACAATCTCTTAAATTTTTGAATTGGTTTCTGACGGCAATCCCCATATCTCTTAGTGTTTAGGAAAAATAGAAAATCTAGCAATGGCCAATTTAAACAAAGGATCATAGGGATTAAAGTCAAGGGATAAGGGGAATAGTGGGCTATTATTTGAAATCTCATGGTGTGTCAGTTAGCTTTTACTGAATAATGAAAAACCCTTCAACTTAGTAGTTTAAAATAATGGTCATTTATTTCGCTCACACTTGTTTGCATTGGCAATTTGGAACACGCTGGACAATTCTTTTGGTTTAGGCTGGCTCTCATGTATCTGTAGTCAGCTGGCAGTCATTCTTACTTCCAGGGGTGGGGTGGCTCTTGGCTTGGGTGGCTAATTAGACCACATGTCTCTCATCAAACTATAGGCTTGTTTGGGCTTCCTCACACAGTGGTGGTGGGAGCAAGAGAGGACACCCGGTAGTGCACAAGTGATTTTCAAGCATTTGCTTGTGTCATGTTTGCTGGCATTTCATTAGTCAAAACATGTGCCATGGCTAACCTCAGAGTCAAGTTTGAGGACATTCAAACTTACATGGCAAGGGCAGTTTGGATACAATGAAAGGAATCTTGTGTGACCATTTTTCCAACTTACTGCATATGGTTTACAAAATAAGATCAACTTGAATTAAGTGGGGAATCCAGTTATGTAATTTTGGCACAACTGAAAAGCTATCATTTAATAAAAAGTTATGGAATATGCTTGATGTCAAATATAGATATGTTTGGTTAAAATAAATACTTTATCCAAAAACTTTTGAAAATGCTGTTTGGATTACTAGGCCATGTGGAATTCAGTCAGACAGAGTTAAATGAGTTCTCTCTGCTGGGAGTTATGTGGTCTACCCTGGAAAGTGCTGAAAATTTTTGTTTAGATTCTAGCTGCTTGTATTAGGCAATTCAGAGCAATCCATCCAAATGTTTTATATCTAGAGTCTTAGTAAAAGTACATATTTTTAGCTTACATGTTTTAAGGGGGTATATAATTATATCATAGATGACTTTTAGTGAAGTGGTAGTTGTAAGGGCAAGTTCGAGTAAGATACTGTGATTCTAAAGGGTTGAGAATTGTTGATTCACAGAGGTAAAAGAAACAGTTTTTCACCACTGCCTAATATTGGGGCGAGGCTGAAGTGTGACACCTGTAGCTCATTTTTAGAAGGGGGCAGAAAGTACTATTAGGTGATAGGATGCAACTGAAAAAAAATTCAATCACTGTCCCACCCCATTCTATCCCCACCTGCTCTTTCCAAGATTTTGCTCTAGTACTTCAGAAAATTCGGGGTTTGAATTTATTTGGTTTTAAGAAAAGAAATTGCACCAATGTACATAAAATAAAGTTAAATTGTTTTCCCACTTAGTATTTCAAGTAAAAACTTTCTTTTCTACATTAAAACTTCCTCAAGAGAATTTTTCTTTGTCTACAGCTCAGTAGTAGGAAATTCTTTCCACCTCTTTTAAAGAACTTATAAATTTTCAAACTCCTTTTATGTTTTTTTCTTGCTCTCACATACTTGTTGCTCTAGAATTGGTTCATGATGTCAAGCATGAATAAAATGCCAGATGCAGCACAACCTCAGTAATTAGCACTATTTGGGAAAGTTGATTTGAAGTAGTGAAAGGTTTCAACTCAAGCCACTTTGAAGAGAAAAATATTCATGTTGAGCTCTTTGGTTGCTTAAAAAACAGTAAAAGTCAACAGTGCCTGACTTGAAGGAATTTACACTCCATTTCAAGAACCACTTATGAAAATAACTAGAAAGAAAAGCTGTAGCAAGAGTGAGTGAAATGAATCTTGAAAGAAGCTTCTCTAATTTCTAGGTTCTGCTTTGCTATAATCCACTCCAAAGTGTGAGGTCCTGAGGCACTGAGGACAGAAGGGTCAGGCCAGGGATCATACTGCTGTGCAGTATCCAGGGGCCACAAGAAGAATGGCCTCAAAGAAGTAGGGGGTTGTACTGGGAAGGAAGAGGAGGCAGGGGTGAGTACATAGAGCTGGATTAAGAAGGGCCTTGACTATCCAAATGAGGATTTTAGGTATGATTTGTCTATATTATGAACTCAGAAATGATTGAAAATAAATATTTTTAAAAATTAGAACACTGAATATCTAGTTATTTGACTAGAAGATAATTAGCGAGTGCCTGGAGAGTCTGCCACGCTGCTTTTATGACAAGAGAAGAGTAATTAGAAACCAGCTCATTATATACCAATGGCAGCAGTTAAAATTTATTCTCTATAGGTTCCCCAATTCTTCTGCAATCTTGTTAATACTTTTAATTGCCTCAGTAATTCCTTTTGCATGAACGATACAAGATTCTTCAGTCAAACAATACCAATTTTAAATTAGTGGTATTTGAAGCATTGCTTATATTGAATAGTTACCTGAGAAATCTGAAGAGCTAGAGATCAGAATTCAATTCTTTATTTTCATCTCAGTCTTAATATCATTCAGGGTACTATTATTGCAGTAAAGGTATGTTACTGTGACTGAATTCTGTTGCCCCCCACCCCCCAAGTTCATATGTTGAAATCTTAACCTGTTTGGAGACAGGGCCTTTAGGGAGGTAATTAAGATTAATAGAGGTTATAAGGGTGGGACGCTAATCTGATAGGATTGGAGTCTTTAGAAGAGGAGAAAGGAATGCTGGAGAGCTCTCTCCATATGAGTACAGAGGGAGGCCACTGAGGGCTTGTAGATGGTTGCCATCTACAAGCCAGGCAGAGAAACCTCACCAGAAACTAAATTTTCTGACACCTCGATCTTGGACTTCTAGACTGTGACAAAGCTGCCTCCCCTTATCTGCAGTTTTTATTCCAAGGTTTCAGTTATTCACAGTCAACTGTGTTTTAAAAATATAAAATGGAAAATTCCAGAAATAAAAAATTTGCAAGTTTTAAATTGTACACTGTTCTGAGCAGTGTGATGAAATCTCGTGCTGTCCCCTTCCATCCCACCTGGGACATGAATCGTTCCTTTGTCCAGCATATCCATGCTGTATATGCTCCCCATCCTTTAGTCACTTACTAGCTGTCTGGGTTATTAGATGGATGCCACAGTATCGCAGTGCTAGTATTCAAGTAACCCTTATTTTACTTAATAATGGCCCCAAAGTGCAAGAGTAATTTAAACATCACAGGTATGCATGTATAGGAAAAAACAGTATATATAGGGCTTCATACTATCTGTGATTTTAGGCATCCATTGGGGCTCTTGGGATGTATTTCCCTCAGATAAGGGGGTTACTGTGCTTTGTTATGGCAGCCCTAGCAAATTAATACAGATAGTGATTCCCAGAATGAAGGACAGTAGGGCATGTGGGCTGTGGCTTACAGCTGCTTGATCTGCTTTGTTGTCCATACTGAGTTGCAGGCATGGGAAGTATCTAGGGTGGTGGATTTCTATTAAAATCACTTTAAAGAGTGTGAGGTCTCAGATCTTTGTACACATAGCTCTCAAGTTTCAGGGGATAATTTCTCATAATACATTGTCAAAGATTATTGTAAATTTTGGTCACGAATGAGAAATTCATGAGAAAATTTCCCTGAGGAGATCCACACTTTTGTGCACATGAGAGTAGTTATGCTTCTTAAAATGAAATATTGATTCACAGGCTCTAATTAAAGCTGGCGAGTGATTGATCTCTTGACAGTAGCGAGGATTGACGCATCTCTTTGTCTAGCAAGTAGATTGCCATTTGGTTGATGAACATTATTTTATACTATGCCAGTAAGCTCTTTCTCCTGAACAAAACTGCGTTGTAATTTGTATTTAAATAGTAGTTGGTTTCCAGGTAGAATTAATGTGATTTTGAAAGGTGATTTTAACCCACATATCCTAGAACACTTTTCAGGTTTTACATTCCCTTCAAAATCAATTCGTAAGATTCTAAAGTTAAAGCTGGTCTTCCAGAAACTATTTATTTTGTGCTACAGGTTGCATAATAATAATAATAATATTGACTCCCTCCTTTCCTTCCAAAATGCTACCTATTTTTATCTTTTTGCTATGGGGGGAAAAATCTATGAATTCAAGCAGACCTATTAAGATGTCTTGTTTTCAGATTAAAAAAAATGTATTTTAGTAAGATAGTCACTGTAGTTTCAAGATTAGTTTTGGTCATTTGAAATAGAAGCAATTCAGCCTCACCTGGTCTGATTTTAACTTGGAGCTGGTGCTCTCTGTGTGGCTCATGCCCAAATGCTGTTCTTTCTCTCATGGAGCATTTCATGAATTTTTCAGACACCCCTCCTCATCCCTGGCCAGAGCCTTCAACTTTTCTCTGAAGTTGGCTTGATGTTCCCTGGCTGACCCCTTCCAATGCCTGCTCTTGTTTATGCCATGCGGGCATTCTTCGTGGCTCACCTCGTTTCTCCAGCAGTCTCTGGGGGTGGGGTCCTTAAAGTCACTCAAGCCAGTCCTTTGGAAACTTGCCCCCTTGGCTGACTATGGGTGCAAATGAAGCTTTCTCACATCTTAGTCTTCTCTCTTGCCCCTGCAGTCAAAAGCCACTCCATTCAGCCTCTTACCTTAAGATTTTCCAGAAAAGAGCAGCTCCTAGTTTCTGCACTCCAGCCCCAGAAGACAGAGGTTAAACTCACCCATGGCTGCACCAGGCATATTAATATTTGCCTGCTTCTCAGTAAACATTACCCCTGGGTGTCCCTTCTTATTTTCTACCCCTCGTCCTCCCAGCAGGCACCACCATTCTCTCTGGGTAGTTATTTGAAAACAATGTCCTTTGGCTAGTAGCAGGGGTGGCACTCTTCTAATGGGAGCTGGTGTAGAAATGCATAACACTGACAATTCTATTCAAAGACCTCACCAATAATCTTAAGTAATTTCTTAGCTTTCCAATACCCTGGAGATTGTGCTAAGGATTATAGTTTTTACTTTTTCATATGCTCCTTAGCCAGTCCTGTATGTGTGTTTGGCACCTTTCTTTAGCATGCAAGGATACGAGACACCTATTACTTCCAGATGAGATTAGAAAATGTCCTATTTATTTAGCATTCTGAGAAGAATGATTGGAATTGAGAAAGGGAGGAAAATGACATAATATTAATCAAAATGAAATCTAAATTTAAGTCATCAATAATTTATAATCAAGATAGAAAAGCATAACAGAAAAAATGTTTTATAATTGGGGGCTTTGCAAAGCATGATACTGGGGACGGTTAAACATAGGTAATAAACCATACTTTATCTTAGGTTTCTTTTCTGAGAACTCTCATAGGATGTGTACGTGAAACATAGAAGAGAGTACAGCTTAGCAAAGTATTTGCTTCAGCATTTGATTTTGGGTTTATTAAGTGTCACAGCTAAGATGATGAGAATGTTAATTGGGCTTACATAATAAATAAAAATAAATGAATGAAATGCAAAAAGTTTTGGAAATAGCAATGAAAATTTGATAGAACAGAAGCAGGCTTAAAAAATAAATTAAAAAAATAAATATGTATTTTAGAATAGTTTTAGATTCACAAGAGTTGTAAAGATAGTGCAGATAGTTCTCAAATACTCTGTATGCTGTTTCTTCTGTTGTTACTATTTTGTACAAGTATGATACATTTGTCATAAGTAATGTATATATAATGTATATGAGGCCAATGATACATTATTATTAACTAATGCCAATGCTTTATTCAGATTTCCTTAGTTTTTAACCTATTTTTTTTCTGTCTCAGGATCCCATCCAAACACTGCATTACAGTTAATCATCCATCACATATCCTTAGGCTCTTCTTGACTGTGACAGTTTCTCAGACTTTGTTTTTGATGACTTTGACAGGTTTGAGAAATATTGATCAGATATTTTGCAGGATGTTACACATTTTGAATTTTTCCTGGCTAGATGGCAGTATGGGTTTTGGAAGACTAGAGCTAACACACTAGTCTCATCACATATTAAGGGTAGATGCTATCATCATGACTTGTTACTGTTGAGGTTAACTGTGATCACCTGGCTGAGGTAGTGTTTGTCAGGTTTCTCCACTGGTATAGTTACTCTTTTGTCCCGCCTTCCACATCATACTCTTTGGAAGGAAGACATTTTGCTTGATCCACAGTTAAGTGATGGGGAGTTATGCTCTAGCTCCTTGAGAGGGCACTATCCATATAGACCTTTTAGAATTCTGTATGGCAATTTTTCTATTCTTTTACTTATTTTACTTCATTTACTTATTTATTAAATTAATTCTATCATTATGGATGCATGGATATTTATTTCATACTTTGGGCTATAATCCAATATTAGGTTATTTATTTTATTTCTAAAATTGTTCCAACTTTGGCTACTGGGAGCTGTCAATTGGCTCCCATGTTTTCTTGACATACTCCCATCATTTTGTTTTTTGAGCACATCTTTGCTTTCTAGAACTACAAAATGCTTTAGGCTCATCTTGTATATTTCCTGATCCAGTCCTAGAATCAACAATAAGAGCTTCCATAAGGAGCCCCTGTACCCCTTAATAGAGAATATTAGAAACTAAAATCTGGGTACTGGGTGTACTCCTTGCTACAAAGGACTAGTTGTGTATTTAAACTTTGGACTTCTCATGGTGTTAGAAAAGAAGTAAAAACATTTGTAATGATTGTACATGTGGGTCTGTCTGTGTAGGTCAGAGATCAATAAAGAAATTTTCAGCAACATTAGCACCTGAAGACCAGAATCTGAGAGAGGTTTTAAGTATTAAATGTTGAGGACCTTCAAGGCAATTAGGATAGACTTTCTGAATTGGAGGTGGAGACTTTTGTTTTGAGAAGTTGAAAATGTCCTAACCTTGAACTATTGAATTTCCTGAGACTGGGCAAGCACAAAAGTAGATGTTTCCATGAGTGTTGGAATCCTGTGTCCTATCTGTGTGTAGCACCTAAGAGATGGCAGGATCTTGGATGGGCACCTTGGCGGTACTTTGCTAAGTGTGGAGGCTTTGGGTAACCTTAGAAATCCCCAAAACGGAATGGTATCAGGGAAGTATAATGACTGTTGTGCAAGACATTTTCAACAATCCATATAGTTTGGGAAAGGATTGTGGACTGAGAATTAGGGCTCTTTCCCATGTTCTTCTGGGGTATAGAGCCCTGAGTTCAATTATTTTTCTCTGTGCATTCATTTTGAACAGTAGTATTTATTTCTTTTTAAAGAATCGAGACAGGTCAGTCTAAATTTTAGAAAGTATGTTTGTATACTTTTGTTTCAGTTTTGTGAATTTCCTGTTTTTTATGTGCTTTTGCTAGAAATGTATCTTACAAACATCTAAGTCACAGATGAATGTGATTGCTAGAGCTTTCCCATATTTAACAGACTGGGACAAGGTCAGGAACTTGGGATAACAAGAGATATTATAATTGAGTGGAGGAACGTTTTGGTCACTATTGCTGCATTAGAAATTACCCCAAACTGTACTAGCTCAAAACAATCATTTTCTTAGCTCGCAATTTCATGAGCAAATACTTCAAGAAGGGCTTGGATAGGCTGTATTGTCTTGGGGTGTCTCACACGTTTGCTGTCAGGGGTCAGCCAGGGCTGCAGTCATCTGAAGACTCAAGTGGGCTAGATGTACAGTTGCTCATACAGCAGTTGATGCTGGGAGCTCATCTGGAGCTGTAAACTGGAGCACTGGACTAAACTCCCCTACCTGGTAATCTCAGAGTATTCAGATTTCTTACATGATAACTGATTTCCTGTATAGTGAGAATACTAAGAGGATCAGACAGAAAACTGATGGTATTTTCTGACCTATCCTAAGAAGTCAGCACAATTTTGTCCTACTCTATTGGTCTAGGTGATCACAAACCTTTCTGGATTAAAAAAAAAAGAAAGGACATATACTCTACCTCTGACGGGAGTAGTATCATATAGTTTGGGGAATATGTTTTAAACTGCTACAGGCAACAGAGTGTTTTCAGTTTTAAATGTATTTCTTACTCTTGTGTATGTAAGTGTGTCTTTCTGACATTTGAGGTTTGATTTTGAATATTGCTGAAGAATTTTTAATTTTCCCATCTCTTTGAAGCATGGGTTAATGTTCAGGGATGAGTCACAAGAGAGACAATGCAGTAGATAGTTTGGCTGTTACAACTCAGGAGGATGTGCACAGGGCACAGCGGTGCATGAAGCATGGTGAAGAGCATGGGCTTTGGTGTTAGATAGCCCTGAGCCCCAGCTATGCCACTTCCTGGCTTTGTGCAAACTACTTAATTTCTACGAGTTGACATTTTCTTATCTGCAAAATGAGAACAAGTTTAGTCTTCATTCATTAACTAATTTATGTAATTATTAAGCATCTATTTTGCACCAAATTTATAGCATTATAGTGAGAATTATGCATGAGAAATGCTTGTTATGGTGCCTGGAATATGGCTTGAACTACAAAAATGTTATTACTACTACAAGTAGTAGTAGTAGTAGTAGTAGTAGTAGTAGTAGCAGCAGCAGCAGCAATATTTTGGCAACATGATGCAAATGAAGAGGTAGGTAAACTTGTGATTCAGCCTGAGACCCAGCCTGATCACAGAAACCAATATAATGGTCAACATATACTGTGGAGCTGTTACCAAGGTTGATAAGATTCCATGTTCAGGGGAGGAAAAATTGTGAGTACAGTCAAGAAAGATCAGAACTTCAGCTTCCATGAGCAGGAGGGGGCTCAACCTGTTAGTAGAACATCAAGGCAGAAGACACCCAATCACACATGGGCTGAGGTCTTTGCTCCCTGAGGCCTATGTGATATCCATTGGTGTTATGAGTTAAATTGTGTCTCCCTCACTCCACAGGATTTGTATATTGAAGCCCTAACTCCCACAACCCCAGAACGTGACTGTATTTGGTGATAAGGCCTTTAAAGAGGTGACTAAAATAAAATGAAGCAATTAGGGTGGGCGCTAATCCAATTTGACCAGTGTCCTTACAAGAAGAGGAAATTGGACACACCAGAGAAAGATCATACGAGGACATAGCAAGAAGGCAGCTAACTGCAAGCAAGGAGAGAGGCCTCAGGAGAAAGTAAACCTATTGACACTTTGAATTTGGACTCCCAGCCTCCAGACTACAGGAAAATAAATTTTTGTTGTTTAAGCCACTCAGTCTGTGGTATTTTGTTATGGCAGCCCTAGAAACGAATACAGATGTTGGGCTGGGATATAGGGGAAAGGCAGAATAAGGGAAAAAAAAGTAGGAACCAGAAGAAGAGTCTGGGATTCAGAATTGGAGTCCACAAGGTCAAGAAGAGTGATGCTACAGGGAACAGAAGGCCTCAGGTATGACTGGCAGCAAAGATGACCCGGGGTGCAACATTGCCCCTCTTATGTTATTGAGCAGGACTAGATGGTGAGTCTCAAAATGGTTGTTTAGAAGGTAGACCCTGCTGGGTCTCCATGTAGGGGAAGCAAAGACCCTAGAATTGAAGTGGTGGTAAAAGTGGATTGCGGAGGATCATCATTGGTTATGGCTTTAGCCGACCATATTTGGTTTATTTTAGGGGTTTTGATTTTTCTTTCGGTCTAAAGTATGATTTTATGCTGTGCAGGGTGTACATGTATGTGCATGTGAGTGCTGCTGTATGTATAAAACTATATGGGATCCAGAATTATATTTTAGTTTGGTTTATTTCAATTTTAATGCTATCTGAATGATTAGCACATTGACTCATGTTATTCTGTTGCCTGTAATTCTAAACTTGATATCTCTCAACATTTGATAATTTAATTTTAATAATTCTGTTTTTCTGTGTCAAATTCACTCATATATTATTCAGTAGATCATCCTTATAGTATCTAGTGTGGTTGGAAAAATTTAAATTAAGAACAAAGTTCACAGCCTAGTTATACGTTGTAGATCAAATATTAGGTGAAACTAGTTAATGTCATAATTATTTAACATTCCCCAAATTTACCTCAGTAATAATTTGTTTTGGGTTTATGTCATTGACTAAATGTTTCTGATGCGTTCCTGTATTTTGTAAATTATTTTATTATTTTATTTATATATTTTATCCTCAAAGTCATTTTTCTAGTGTTCAGGAATATTATAAAGTAAATTAGTAGGCCACACAAATAATTTATATTGTACATTGGACAATAACATTCTGGCCAGTAGAGGGCATTAGGAATAGTCACAAGTGCAGGTTTTGATAAGACAAAAATATTGGTGTTTTAGCTGTGGGACAATTTCAGTTAAAACATCTGTACTAAAATAAAATAATTCCATGATGTAAATGTGTTTAAAGCATCACAGTTACATTTCCAAGTGATCTCAGTAATTACATACATGCCTTAGTTATACATTTTGGAAAATAAGAATAGCTCTTATGTTGGAATGGAAATAGTTGGATTTTGACATTCTTCAGAAAAATTTGTGTTACATTTCAAAATAAATGGTATGATTTCTAACTTTTGAAATATGTATGTATATACAGCCTCTTAGTGCCTTTATTTCATCATCTCTTAAATGTGGGAATCCGAGGGGATGCTCTCCACAGTCTTCTAGTTACATGATAATGTAAAAACAAGTCTGTTCATGTTTTGGGAGCATCTCTGCACACAGGAGAATTTAGATGTGTCTTATCTGTCAGCCACTTGGGGGCTCCCTCGATCAAATCAGAACTTGTATTAAAAATGCCATATGGCTTCTGGACATTGTGTGTCTGCTTTCTCAGCGTTATTTCTTAAAATAGAACTTTTATTGCATTGTATTACTTTATGCAATTTTAGAGATTTTCTGATTTCGCTTCCCACCCCCTCCCCTAATTCTCACCCCCCTGAGTTTTGCAGTTCACCAAAACGTTTGAGTATTATACCATTTGACTCTCACAACAACCTGGAGAGTAAATATTTTTACTTACTTTTGTGGATGAAGAAACTGAGCCTCCAAGACGTTAAACTTTTCCTGATGTCACTCAAAATTTTTAGAATGGAAATTTAAGTCTAGTTTGTGTTATTTCATGTTCTGTATTCTTTTCATTGTACCAGAGTAAGCCCCAACTTAATCCCATACATGTTACATGAAAAAAGTAACTTATTAAACTCCAATACTCATAGATATATTTTCAAGAATCATAAGATTTTAAAAGTGAAAGAAATTAGCTCTTCTAAGTCCATATTAGCAAAAACACTTATGGCTGTCTCCACATTTCCAACTCTCATTTCATCTTGTCTCTTGTGTCTCATTAGCTCAGGCATCTATTAGGGAATTTGGCCACTGGGTTCCTATTTTTACAATTCCCAGGAACCATGAATAAATCTTAGGAAAGGACTTCGCTTGACCAGGCCTTGGTCACATGCTCACTCTTCTCTGGGAGTGATGTTAAGCTGGTCACTGTGGTTAAAGCCTCTTTCGAGCCACATGAAATGGGGACAGGGCTAATTCTCAAAGCAACTGAGGAAGCTGTTTCCAGAGGAACAGAGAAATAAAATGGCTTATGAGCACATGCTGTTGGCTACTTCCAGGAAGGTCTGTGGGCAGCTGGAAGCAACAGAGGGACTCTAATGTTTGAAGGTTATCAAAGGAGGGAAGAATACAGAAAACAAACTTCACTTATTAGCTCGTTTACTGGGGGCCGGCCAATGAATGTAACCTAGAGCAAGAGTAGAAAAGGCCCAAAGAGTCTAGAGTGTTAAGGGTCAATCTTCAGAAGTATTATGTAAGATACATATTGCTGACCAATAAAACAAAAGCCAAGGAATACAAAGTTATGATTCCTGGCTTTTCTTGACAGTGTAGGGTTAGTCCTTCAAATGAAGAGAGATGATGTGGCTTCTTATGCAGGGCTCACCTCTGTACTGAGGCTTTTACCAGGATACACAGTGTTGAGAATTACAGCTTCCTGGAGTGTCATGATTTCACAGAATATTGTCTGGTGGAGCTCTGGAAGCCAGGTGAGCCATTTTTCAGGATGCCGACTTAGATGCACATTTAAATATCTTCTGTTAATGGTAAAGGTATAAATCTTGGAACTTAAGCACACATTTTAGATCATTTTTATTGCATTAAAGTGCAAAGTAAAGAGCATTTCTTTAGAGAAGGGTCTTTTACTGATGTCTCCAGATTGCTTGCTTTGTGTTTCTATATCTTGCTGTTGTACCTGTTAGGACTCTGGGTTTGCAATGTGCAACATGGGAATGTGTGAAAGAGGTTAACTAAATAAACAGGTGAAACTTTCTTCTTTTTCACATTTCCTCTCTGCTTCTTTTGGCAGTTTCAAAAGAACAAAATGCCCAAGCATTTACATGGTTTCAGGACCCAGGTAAGTTAAATTCTGCTAGCTAGTTTTTCTGTTTAATATTGCCTGAAGAGAATCTTTAAGTTGTAGAGATTTGTTAGGACAACAAAAGGATTAGTTGAGAAGATATGAACCCATGGGATAAAGCACATTTATTGATAGAATAGTTAACTTAATCATGAACACACAAAGAAAATTATTTTAAAAGGACTGATACAACTAAATTTAGGACCAGGTATTAAATATTAATTCCTCTACATTGTGTTGTGGGCAAAAAATGAAAGCCTGAGAGCCCAAGTGAGTGCTCCGTCCTAGCGTCAATCTATAAACTTTCATGGCTCTGGTTCCACGTGACTGTTTGAGGTCTCAAGTGTGAACTCTCATCCCCATTTTCTTTCTGCCCCAACTTGCTCAGAGATGAGCTCAGATTTTCTGCTTCAGTCCCATCAGAGTTCTGCAAGTAGGCTTGTATTGTGTTATTTCTTTTTCTCTCGTTAATTGCTTTTGCTCAAATTATGAAATGCAGGATGTTTCATTCTCTTGTCAATTTATCTTCAAATGGGTTTGGATGACAATATCCTAGAGTTACATGGTCCTGTGTCATGCACAGTGTGGTCACTAGACCAACAATAGCAGCACCACCTGGGAATTCATAGAAATGTTCAATCTCAGCTCTTACTTTAGACCTACCAAATCAGAAGTATGAGAAATATTGCCCTTTACTGTATTTTAACACATTGTATTGAATATGTTACTTAAATTATCTCTCTCTTCTATTAGACTAAAGTTTCAGTTAGGGAAAGAATCTGTGTTGTCTAGCTCACCAGTGGGTATGTAGGGCCTAGCACAATTTCTGGCAGATAGCAGTGTTCAGTAAACTTTTGTTGAATGATGAATGAATATCTGATGGAGTAAGGGTTGTTTCCTTAATCGAACTGTAAAGTAACCAATGTGTTTAGAACAATGGAGAAAAATGAGGGGTGTAATTAACACCTCAGATCCTATTGTTATTTCCTAGAAGATTTTCTGCCCAGTTGACTGTGATTAAGCAAGGGTAGACAGACTTGAACATAGCAAGAGGATTGGTTTGTCAAAGAAGGTGATCCTTGTTCTAGACTACTGTATCTTCAAATTGTGAGTTTATGATCTGCTGCTGAAATTACTACATGTTCCCCTTGGCAGGATGAAACTTTGCTCTCTTTCATTTTAAAAATGTCACATTGCAATTAAATCAACTGATTTGTCTGTCCTCCAATTTTATCTTTGAAATCTAAAATCTTTCCACCTTCTTCTTTCCCTTCTTTAGTACAGACTCCTCCTTATTGCTCTCTGGTTTATTCTAAAATCTGTCTACTTGGTCTTCAGTCTTCCATCCTCTTTCATTTGAGGATGCTTTCAAGATTGCAGTTCTGGCCAAATCCTTTGGTTAGAGTTCTTGGACAATTTTCTGTTGCCTGCAGGATAATATCCAATATCCTTAGGCATTTGAGGCCCTTCACGAACATGTCTGCCTGGCAAACCTTCACTCCTGCCATTCTCCTTCCTACCCCACACTCTGGCCACCACAGGCCTCTTCTTGTTCTCTGAACACCATTGGATCTCTCTACCTCCATGTCTTTGTTTATGCTGTTTATCTGAATTAATTGTCAGCCTGGTGAACTCTTATATCATGCTTAGTTCAAATTTTCAGTGAAGGCTCCTCTCTCCAACTCCCACAGAACAGTGTACTTCTTCTGTGCTTACTTAGCACATTGCACATGCAATGTATCATTCTCTATTGCAATTACTTACTTGTTTACTTGGCTTTTTCTTCTGATAGACCATATTTTTCTTAAGGGCTAGGGCTGTCTAATTCACAACATAATTTGTTGCAAAACTTTACACACAGATGTTAATAAATGTTCGTTGATTGAATAAACTTTATCTTCAAAATATTTTTGAGTAAGTCCTCCTCTAGCCCTTGCTAGAATTCAGTAATGTTTCCTGTTTGTTTTCATTAAGAAAAAGCTCATCTCACTGGGAATATACCCATTTGCTGAAGCATATTCAGATCTACAGCGTTTTTATAGGGTTAAAGGAGGTAATTCTATTCCCTAGGACAGCTGTTACTGAGCTAAGCCTGGCTAAGTACATAGTGTTTGTTAATGTCATGACTCTGCTCCCCAAAGCCCTCAAAACACCCAGAGAGGATGCAACTGAGAAATAAATTTTTTTTTTATAAGCCAACCAGTCTATGGTATTTTTGTTTTAGTATTCTGAGCAATCTAAGATAGTACTTTGATCTCTCTGCCTGCTGTCACTCCCACCTGCATGTCTTCTTCCTTCCCAACCTAAGGCTAAGACTTAAGGTAATTAAAATTGGTTGCTTGTTCAGCAAAGGGTAGGTCATGTTATCCTAGGAACCAAAACAAAAACAAATAACATCTTAAAAAGAAACTCAAACCTATGTTGGATAGGATTGAAATCCATGCAGTAAAAAGTAAATGAAGAAATTTAGTTTCATGAGAATTAGAGAGTATCAGAGAGTAATGAAAAATATGTACATTTCTACACCAGAAAGGTCAATGGAAATGAAAACACTTGAGTCTGATCCAACTGTATTTATTGTTCAAAAGGAGCCAGCGTGCCTGTTCCAGAAGCTTACAGCTCAGATGCCTAGGAGCTCTGTGTGTCAGGGCTTCTTTGGTTGGAAGAAAGAACAATGCAGGTTACCTCAAGTGGTGGCGTTTGATTGTAATGGTAACTGTTGGAATAAGAGATAAAGGAGTTTCCGGAATATTCTTACAGCTAAACCTCAAGGATCTGGAACACAGTTTGGGAACTAGAAGGCTGTCTGGGATTGTAATAGGCAGCTCTAAAGGACTGGGGACACTATTAGTTACTCAGCAGCAGGAATTAATTGAGCTTCATTTTTCTGACTTGCTATGGATGTGAGTTGGCTGTTCTTTTTGTTTCAGCCTCATTTTGCTTATCTTTCTCCTTCTGCCTCCATTGACAATAAAATGTCTCCAAAGGCTGTCTTGTAACCTATTTATGAGTTTGTGGGCAGGGTAGCCATGCTAAGGCAAGATATCTTCAGTATAGATGTATTTTGGAAATTCTGATTATAATTTCTCCTAAGTATTACCAGTGAGGTTGATTTCTTCATATCCTCCTTTTTTCTTTTGCTTTCCTTTGTTCATATTCTCTCCTTTGCTCTCCTCACTAGGATTGAAAACACTGTTTTTGTTTCCATGTACATGTGTGTGATTAAAGAGGGAAATCAGTCTTTAGTTTTCCATTAGTGAGAAACTGATAAATAAGAAGTAACCAGGTAAAGTTATCAGGTAAAAGGCTACATGCTGCCCCAAAGGCTTATATGTCAACACGATTTGCATTATGGTTGTTCTTTTTGTTCTGTATAAAACAACTCTTCTCTGTCCCATCCCTACAAAGTACAGAAAGAAACGTTGACTGATAATTTATCTTGTAGCTTCAGTTTTATATATAAGTGCTTCATACCTCTGGATGCATATTTTGTTAGTATCTTTCTTACTGGCTTACATAAACACTTTTGTTATATTGCCAGGTTGTTCTCCTTTGCCACACAGCTTCTAACTCAAACTTGATCCATAACTGAGTAATTGATTTATTCATTTGTCAGCACCTTACTGAGTGCCTAACTATGAACCAGAAACATCTGGTGTCACTGGCCTGCTTATCATTATTAGACAATGTATAAGTCTAGATTTTCCTCAGAGAACTGTTCCCACCATCATTCCTTTGGATGTCTTTATAAATCAACTTTTCTTAAATCATCTCTTGATGTATGACTGCTTGGTACCACATAAACTAGAAGAACATATCTGTAAGAACATATCCATAAGACCTATTTTTTATGTCCAAATTGTTTATATATATTTTTTGATGATCTATCCATCCTTCTCTACTCCTCAGAGTTTCTGCTAGCATATTCGTTTTCCTTAAAGTTCAGGTGTGCAGGATGTGCTCTTCTGCCTCCTTTCTCTCTCAACCCCTTAAGCAAAAGCAATGTTTATAATTCCCTCTAAAATGCTATTTCATCTGAATAGAAAATAAATATGCTCAGCTTTCTACAAATCTGCTCTTAAGATCTGAGTCTCATAGTTTTTTTCACCTGAATTATCCCCTCACCCATCTTTTTTTCCTTACAGGGATCCCAATGCCTCATACGATGCACTAATGGCAGATGCTCACTTTGTGTTTGTGGATCCTGAACCACCACCAGTATTGTCTTCCAACCTTTGCTCTTTCCATAGCTGTATTCTTGCTTTGCTTTCTTCATATCATTGTTTTTAACCCTTTTTCTTTTTTAATTAAAAATTTTCATAATCCACTCAGACTCATAGTAGAAGGGCAATCAATGGTTTCTGATTATCTAAAACTTGTCTAATATTATCTCTCAATTCTTCGTGTTGATGTTGTTGTTTTTTTTTTTTGTATTGTCGTTGTCCTGATGCACAACTTTCCTTTAAATATTTGAGAACTCCACTTCTATGTGAGAAGGTACCCTCCTTACCCATGACATAGTTCTGCTTCTACATTTCTTGAAGTATGTCATTAATGTGTTCATTTTAGGTAAATCCAATAGATGATGTAAATTATATAAACTGAGTGCTAATCTACAACACACTCTGTGTTAGGTACTTGGAGCTTCCAGGAAGCCAACAGATTACTTTCTTAAAGCAATTCTCCCTTCTATTCCAAAGGAAATATTTTCACACCATTTTTGTGGGAAGACATACTTGCTGTAAATTCTCTAGGGTGGGGTTTATGAGGGAGAAAGGAAGTCTCCTGAATAATTTAACCCTTCTGACCCTTTAAAATACCTCCTCTTCCTACTAATGGGTGCCAGAGATTCCCCTCTAATTCTGTCTGGGGTGACTTAGGGGAGACTATACTTAATTTTTGAAGGCCTTTCCATCAATAAGGATATGATTCAATTCTTTGAAGCATCAGTACCATGTATATACTCCTCCTTGTTGATAGAAATTTATTAGGTCTTTTTTTTTAGTGATCTTTGCCAATGTTATGAAAAATTCTTTAACCAGTGTAATTTCTATATCTGTTGGCCTGACCCTCACTTTGATATTAGGAAGATTCAATTTGGCCTTGAGCCTTTAAACCCTCAATGGTTTGCAACAACAATTCATAAGCACTTCCATTGTGCTTAGTCTTTAAGATCTCAAATAACCCCTTTCTGACACCTGAATTAACATTAGGCTTCTGAGCATCCATGTCAATATTGATTATTTCTGAGCTTTTAAGCAGGTGGTGATATTGTTGTTTTGGGTACAGCAATTCTTAATTGAGTAGGACTGGCTTTTTTTTTTTTTAATTGCAGGATCTAGCCTCCCTGTCTCCTACCACAAAATGCCATTCTCTATCAGAATAACTGAACATGCCCACACACTTTCCCAAACACCTTTCCTATCTTGTTAATCACTTTTCCTTATTTTTTGCTGATTATAGTCAATTATTTAGGCAGAATGTTTTA
Organism: Macroglossus sobrinus; assembly: GCA_004027375.1. Taxonomy (NCBI): domain Eukaryota; kingdom Metazoa; phylum Chordata; class Mammalia; order Chiroptera; family Pteropodidae; genus Macroglossus; species Macroglossus sobrinus. The sequence goes on along the minus strand of PVKZ01001141.1, from coordinate 208,833 downwards.
TCACATGTAGTATATGATGGCCCTTGAAAACTGAACAAAATTTGAGCACATTCTCATATGCAATGGTTGTCATTTTCTCAGCACTTTTAATAAAAATTACCTTCACTTATATTTCTATTATAGTCATGTACTTTTTCTTATAAACTTTTCTAATGCTCTTGCTGCTTTTGCAAGAATTGTCTATAATTAAGTTAAAAGTTGTGTGTAGATGAGTTTAAAAACTAAGTAAACACAATAAACACACATAAGTAGATTAAGACCAATGTGATGGTTCTAAACTAAAATTCCTTGTGCTGTTAACAAGCACAGTTGCTGGACCTGGCTCCAGAACTTACCTTGTGCATAAGTATCAGAGTTTGCAAACTGCAGTTCATTAAGTATAGGAGTCGTCTACAGTTTTCCAAAGCAGATAGTGGTAGCAATGCTATTAGGGGTTCTTATTGCTACCAGTTACAAGGGAATGAATATGTCCAAGAATTCTTTCACTAAGTACACAAACCAGGAAGTCTTAATTTATTAGTTAATGGAGGTGATTCAAATGTCACCTCTGGGTTTACTTTTAATCTGCTAATATTTACATTAGAAAAACTGACTAAATCAGAAGGTTTTGTTACTTCACTCAAGCTTTAATTTAAAGGGACAATAGTACTTCATAACAGCTAGAACTATCAGTTAATGAGTAAATCAAAGAACAGATTTTTTTTGATGGGCTTAATTTATATTAGGAACTATATACAGATTCTTCTTTGTTAAGGCTGGAGGTAGGTGTGATAGAAATGCATTTTGTTAAGACTTATATAGTAAATTAGAAATGAATTAGGGAAATAAGTAAATGAAAATTAGTTATGCACCTGCTTTTGGCTTTTTATTTACTTAAATTCTTAAATTCTTAAAAATTTGAAATTCTTATAATTGTCAAGATGACATGTGAAGGATTATGAAAAAGCAACTAAGTTGCTCTTATAATTTCTACACTTTAGTCATAAGTCATAAATACTGGATTTTCAGCATATATACAATCTCAGTTAAATCACCTGTAATATAAATCTCAGTATCCTTGTACATAGATCACCGTAAGCTGGGCAGTCATTTGACTTGCTGGTAATATTTGAGCTACATATACAGAAACCAATATCCTTGTGGCAGAGACTATTCATTGTCACCTTATGTTCACCTTCTTCTTCTTTTTTTTTTTTCTTATAAGCTTCTCATTTTTAGCAAGGCACATGGCTGCCCAGCTAGAGATTTACTGTCTTGTTCTCTCTTACAACTTAGTGTGACCACATGACTAAGTTACTCCCAAAGGAAAATGAGCCGAAGAGATGTGTATAACTTCCACATAACTTCCTTGACAAAAATTGCTCTATACTTCTCTCTCTTTCTGCCTGTGACTATAATGCTATTACGGGAATATCATCTTTGGCTATGCAGATAAGGACAAGCTCTGAGGGGAGGATTGAGCCACAAGATGGAAGAAACCTGACTTCTTGGATGACTTTGTGGAGAAGAGTCTCCTACTCACTCTGGGCTACCCTCCTATCTCTTGACTGTCATGTGAGAGAGAAAAAAATGATATTATTTGAACTACTATATTTGGAGGGTCTCTTCTTTCAGAGCAGCTTAGGCTGAACCTTAACTAGTAAAGGACATTAATTTATATTCAATGAGTTAATTTTCTTTTCATGTGAAAGCATTTCCTAGCATTTTTTGGAACAAGGCCGGGGATGTTAAGATAAGTTTTGAAGAAAAAGGAAGCTGACACTGCACAATGCAATTTTAGAGGTTTGTTTTTCTCACTGAGAGAAGATGGCACATTTACATTTTCTCTTTCTTAATTCCATTCATATTATTTATTGAGTGACTACTGTGTGTGAAACATCATAGGAGTCCCTGGGGATTCAGAGATGAAGTAGACATGGTTCCTGTCTTCAAGGAGCTCACAATCTACTGGGGAAGACAGCAGAAATACACAAACAAATGCACTGCAAGATATGATGTATATATAATAGATATGAAAATGAGGAGCTATGGGAATATAGAGTTGGGAGAGGGGACTTCTGTAGTGACAGAGAAGGAAAGAGGATCTCAAGAAGACTTTACAGAAGAAATTCCATTTGAACTACTTGATGAAGGATTGGTGGAAGAAGAATGGGAAGCCATGGGGTCAGATTTCTGAAATGGTGGAAACAAATGTCAAGGGAGCTCAGAAAACACAAGAAATATTCTGATTTTCTTGAGTATGAAGTGAGTGAGAAGTGGTAACAATAAACTCTGGCAAGATAGTTTGAGGTCACATAGTGAAGGAATCTTAAATATTATTCTAAGAAATCCTTATTATTTTATACTGATGGGGAAACAGTAGAGGATTTTGAGTACTGCAATTAAAAATCAATAGTATACTCTAGGATAGTGATTCTATACCTTTAGCATGTACCAGAATCTTCTTGAGTGTTTCTTAGAATAGAGATTGATGGGCCCTTATCTTCAGAATTTTTGACTCAGTAGGTTTTCAATGGGGCTCTAGACTTTTTGCATTTTTAACGAGATGGTGCTAATGCTGCTGGTCTGGAGATGCCATTCTGAGAAACACTACTCTAGGAAGATGTATCTGTCAAGTGTACAGGGGCAGAGTTGCAGGGTGAGGAGTGTACATGTAGGTGGATCAGAAAAGACTGGTCAGGCTGAGAGGACCAAATTATTGGAAAAGGAAGGGGCATATATAAACATTTCTGTAAAGGTAAATGGAAAGGCTTTAAGACTATGGATGCAAGACATGATTTCAGGTATATAATTTCATTTATATTATTTATTGAGTGCCTACTGTATGTAAAACATTGTTGGAGTCCTTAGGTATACAGAGATAAAGTAGACATAGATCCTGTCCTCAAGGAGCTCACAATCTACTAGGGCAGACAGATAGACTATGGATGCAAGATAAGCTACAAAGAGAGAGAATCATGTTTATATAATGTGAATGATAAAAATCATGGTCATCTTGTTTTCTGAGACTGAGAAGGTAGAAGGAGCAGAAGATTTGAGTGTGGGAAAATGATCATGATTTCAGTTTAGAAAGGCTGTGTTTGAGGCACTTACAGAGTATTCACAGGGAGGTGTTCACCAGACATAATTCACGGCTCTGGAATTTGAGAAAGAGAGAGATCAGAATTAATGACCCATGCTAAAGAGCCACAGGCATGGAATTAATTGTTGCCATGATGAAGATTGGGATGGAGTATAAATATACAGGAGGTGAGGGCTTAGGACAAAGCCCTTAGATGAAAAGAAGACAAAGAATGAAAAGAGTAAAGTATCCTGGAAGGCATAGGCTTAAACAAGAAAGGAATGGTTAGTTGTTTTAACTGATGAGAGGATGAGTAGATTTGCCTTTTGGTAAGTCACCAATGACTTCTGGGAGATCAGTTTTGAAAGAACTAGGAAGGTATGCTCAGAAGGCAAAGGAAAAGTCAGTGGAAGGTGAGAATGGGTTGATGACTGAGAAATTCAGGTACGAGATCTAGGGGAGAGATGAAGCAGGAGCTTGAGGGGGAAATAGGACCAGAGGAAGTTTATTCTAGTGTCTAAGGAACTTGAGCAAATTAATAGGTAAGATTAGGGGTGGGAGGGAGAAATAAAGGAAGAGAGAGAAGAAGAAAGAAGAAGGAAAAGGAGAAGAAAAGAAGACGTAGCAGCAGCAACATTACAGAAAAGTTGAGAGAGGATAGCGTTAAGGGCTAAAACATTCAGGTGGAGGTGTCTTCTCAGTAAACAAAGAAGAGATGATCTGTGGAGAGTGAAGAGATGGGGAGAGGCTGTGGGTGAGAGGTGAGGAGCAGATGTTTAGAAAAGTCATTTCCTTAAGAGTATACAAGAATTTACAAACTTTCAATCCTTTCTGTCATTACTCTTGACTTAGTGGTGAGATCCTCCATGAGACTTAGAGAGGTAACTCCAGGTCAGGCCAGTTGAGTCAAGCCAATATGTGGCCTTGGGTCCCACCTGCAGCCTCCTGGCTCCAGGATGCAGCTTGGCATGAATGCCACAGGAATTCCAGGAGACACAATTTCATACTCATTTCCCGATGGGTGGCTTTTGCTGTAAACATAGATTTTTGACTTTTAAATTTTTTTCAATTCCACAATTGGTAATTTAATGAGAACATTCTCCAACAGAGCTCTTTCGGTAATATATTCCCTTATTTGATCACTGCACCACATTAAACTACTTTAAAAGTTCCCCAAATTTGACATATATTCCCACCTTAACCCTGCTAGAGTAAGAGAGTGTATGCAAGGCTTAGCTGGGATACTTCTTAGAATGGGAGAAGCCCCACGTGTTTTTCAAGTAATACAGTAACACATAGATCAAAGTAGATTTATATTATTTCTTATTTGCTTATGTTTTATATTCATAGTCAGAGGCCTAGGAAAATGCCAGGGTATTCATTTCAGGATTGTTTTTTTAGAGAATGAGGAAGTTTATTTAATCATAAACTAATCAAGGCATGTAGTCACAGTAAATGATTTTGGCTCAGGTCTGCAAGCAGTAGATGACAGGACACTACTTTTTATTTTTAAGTTTTATAGTTTTATGTAGTCATGCAATTGCCATTAGAATTTGTAAGCATTTGGAGCCATAACCTTGGATGTTATGTCACATGAGGGCAAGTTATCAAATATTCAATTTATAAAAAGAAAATCTGTAAATAAAGATTTATTTTGGCATTCTTTAATTTCAGGGTTAACTGAGCTGACTAAAAAAAGTATTTACTCTTTCACCTTTTTATTACTTCTATGAAATGTCTGTTTTTTGTATAATGTTTATTTGAAATTATGTACCACAAATAAGACCAGAGGTAGAAAACAGCACACCAAATAACAAGCCTCAAACAAAACAGAACAAAACAAACAAGATAACACATACTTACAAACTCTCCTGAACCAACTATGTTCCAGAATTAAGAAGTTGCACCCCTTACCCACGTCCATTCATGAGGTTGGTAAAAGTCATGCTTTCTGGCTTTTTACAATCTAAGTATGTTCTCGGCACCTAATGAGCTTTTTAAAAGCCAGCTTAAAGTCTTCATTAAAACTTGTGTAGAGCAGAGGGTTGATCAGAGAATTAACATAACCAAGCCACGTCAAAAAATCGGCCACTTCAGAGGACACAGTGTAGATACTCAAACCTACAATCAGCTCTTTGATAAAAAATGGCAGCCATGACAAAATGAATGCACTCAAAATCAGTCCTAAGATGCGCGCTGCCTTGCGCTCCCTGGTACTAGAGATCTGCTGGCGTTCTCCTGGGTAATCTAGATCATTGTCGAAGGGAGGGATCCTGATGGAGGTGTGGATCTTTTCAAACTCTGTGGTAGGGTCTGAGGTGGAGAAGTCAGACACACAGAAAGTCTGTGTAAGTTTACAACTCGCAAATGAATTTTGGCTATCTGTGCTTCTGCTGCTTAAGTGCCGGCTTGACCCTCTTTTCTGGTAAAGGCTCTTAGCTGCATGGTAAATCCGGTAATAGAGAATCAGTATCAAAGTCAAAGGGATATAAAATGCCCCAAGAGTAGAGTAAATGGTGTAGATGACATGGTCATGCTGGATGGTGCATTGACTAGGGGGTGGGCTGAGTTGGCGGTGGCTCCTCCAGAACAGAGGGGGCATGGAGATAAAGATGGAGATGGTCCAGACGGTGAGGATCATCAGTCCAGCCCTCTTGGTGGTCCTCTTTCTGGCATATTCAATAGCATTGGTGATGGCCCAGTACCTGTCCAGGGCAATCACACAGAGATGGAGGATGGAGCAGGTGCAGCAGGTCATGTCCACGCTTAGCCACACCTCACAGATGAAGTATCCTAGCTTCCAGCTGTCCATGACAATGTACATGATGCTCAAGGGCATGACAAGCACAGCCACCAGGAGGTCCGTCACAGCCAGAGAACAGATCAGGTAGTTGGCAGGTTGATGGAGCTTCTTGGTGGTACAGATGGCCATAATCACAGCCAAGTTTAACAACATGGTCAGGGTGGTGATGATCACTAGAGTCATGGAAATGAACATCTTCTCAGTGATGGTCTTGGCTCTCACAGCCACACTGGCTTCTGTGGTACAGTTAGTGATATTCATGTTTTTCCTGTTCTATTATGCACTGTGGAGAGGATGTTGGTTATTTTCCTTCAGCTGGAAACTACTTAGACTTGAATGTCTTTCATTTGTAAGAGAACTGTAACTTCAGCTATGTAGTCTCTGTGTTCCATTTTGTGTGGGTAAAAGGAAGTACCACAGCATTTCTTTTAAATGCAGCGTTCCTGGAAAACAGTATATTACTGGTTAGTGAATGAAAAAAGCTATATTCTCTTTCCTGGAAAACATGATGATATTTTGGTATTCATAAATTCTTTGCATAATTTTTATATACATTTTTTTCTTCTCTGAATGTAAACTTCATCTTTAATATTACTTCTCAAAGAATTTTTTTTAGTTAAGTTCCCAAACTTTCTGATGAAGACATTATCAAATTTTAAGCCTATCTTTCCACCTAGATGTCTTTCTTTTTTATGTTTTTTCTTTTATATATATTACAAAATTTACACATAAAAGGCTGTTTTTACATTTGTAAACATACATTCACATTATATTATGCTTTACTAATTCTGGAACCATTACCTTAAAGAAAAAATATATTCTTTATAATAAACAGCCTTCAAACTAGATTTATGGTTTCCCTGGAAATATTTAACTTCAAAGATATTTTAGTATCTCAGTGGGATTGTGTAATTTTGTCTAATTATTTCTGATATTTTATATATCCCACTGTACATTTCTTTGGAGAAAAAAGGGGGGAAAAGCATATAACATTATTTTGATATTTATAGTAAATTGTTCTCAAGTAATACAGTAAACTGATTATGAAACAGCATCATTAAGCTCAAAGATTTTGACGTTTTTAAAAATGTGTTTAGTTTTGGCTAACATTTGTGTTCTATTTATATCATCTATTTGTCTGTCTTTCTATCTGTCTACCTATCGATCATCCATCCATTGGATAGCTATGATTAAGCTGGAAAGTCAATGAGATAGTCAGTGACATTTACTGACTGCATGGCTATAAGAAAATTAAAAAAAATAAAGTTAAATATAAATGTATATTTACAAGACAATCAAAATCCACATAGGGACATTCACAGCTAATGACTGTTGGTTATAACATGGATTAAATCCTCTGAATCTACAGGATAAAGTCCAGGAAAACTTCAAAGAAAAACTGGTGTTTCAACAATTTTAAGAAGAGACATAGATTGATGTAGATTAGGCCTAATAGACACAGTGATTTCAGCAAAAGATGAGAGCACAAGCACGTGAGGTGTGTGTGGAATGGGAGTGAAAGTGGGGAGAGTCTTTGGGTAGAGTAGGGATGGAAAGTCAGGAGGCAGGGATCAAAATCTTCAGCCTAGGTGAAGTGTAGCTCAGGATTTAATTTCTCCTGCCCATAGCTCAAAAACCAAGAAGAGGGAACATGGGTGCCATTGATCTTTCAGATATAGAAAATGAAATGAAATAAAGTAATATTGATTTCACTAAAAACCAAAAATGGAGCAATTGTTTTCTAAAGACAGTTTGTATTATTCTGCAGCTAAATGAGAATCAGTCTGTCTCTCTGTTTCTATTATACTTTTACAGTGTTTCTGAGGATGTACTTACTTTTGGATGCCTGGGGTTCTCTAGTTCTTCCAGGTGACTTGTTCCAACAGTTCCCTCTTTCTTATAAATGGAATGTTTTCTTCTCCACTGGTATCTTTCCCTCCTTTTGTAATCACTTCAAATGTACATTTACATTTGAGACCAGGATATAAAATTAAAACAGTATGAGCTCTGGAATCAGATAGACCTGGGTTCAGATCGCAGTTGAGCCATCTACTAGATGCTTGGGCAACTTCTGTACATATCTTCCTGTGTTTCAACGGTTTATTTATCCTTTTTAATGAATAATATGGACCTCTTTCTCCATAATAAAATTAAATAAAGTTGTTTTTTTCTGTAAATATTAATCTTTAGTAATGTTTTCCTTGGGTTCTTGAGGTCTGTTGAATAGAATAGTTTTCAATAAAAAGTCTTTGCCACTCTGATTATAAGATTGAATATAGAGAGTAGCATGGATAAGAGACAGAAAGCTTTAGAAATTTAAATTTCATAATAGAGGCAATTAGTAAATGCAGTTATTTTGGGCAATCAGAGGCTTCTTGCTCCCTCCCTGGTCTTTTGAATGTATTTTCTGCCCATCGTTATCATAGCCAGAGTCATTTTTAAAGACAGCCTTTGAAGAACAATGTGTTATTGAGATTGTCTGGATAATCTATGTGAATGAACCTGGTTAAGGGTTCTATATAAACTTTTAAGATTTTGACAGGCAGGTACAGAGATCTATTTATCTTGTGGTCACTCAAAACAAGCCTCATGTGTAATTTCTTTTGCTTATTAAGCCTGCCACCTACCAATCTGAGTGGTCTGCCTCTTTCTCCCATCTCTCCTTGCTCTCCATGTAAAAGTAACAGTTTTCTGCATTTTTGAACCAATAGTTCATGATCCATCTTGAATAAAATTTTGCCTTTGGGTGTGAGGTAGGTGTTGAGGTTTATCTTTCCCCTCATATGGAAGTTAAATTATTTCAACACTTTTTGTGAGAAAGACTTTTCCCATTGAAATATGTGTCAGTTTATTTCTATACCCTCTCTTCTATTCCATCGATCTGCCTTGATGCTAATACAGCATTGTCTTCATTAGTAAGTTATGAGATCAGGTGATGTAACTCCAACTTTGTTTTTCCTTTTCAAGATTGTTTTGGCTATTCTAGGTTCTATGAATTTCCATATAAATTTTAGAATCAAATTGTTAGTTTCTACAAAAATCCTGCTGGAATTTCATTGGGATCATATAGAAATTATAGAATAATTTGAGGAGAATTAAAATTTGTTGATATTATGCATCCTCCAATTCATGAACAAAGTAGCATTTTTCATTTATTTTGGTATTTTAAAATTTTTCTCAGCAACATATGTGGTTTTCAGTGTGGTGGTTTTTGCACATATTTATTCAAATTTATCCTTATGTGTTTTAATGTTTTTGATGTTTTCTAAATGGCACTTGTTTCATTTTCCATTTTTATTGCTTGTATAGATAAACACAATGGATTTCTGAATATTAATTTTAAAACTACAAGCTTGCTAAATAGCCTTATCAATTCTAGTAGATATTTTGTAGATTCTTATGATTTTTTTAATGAAAATAATAATTAGGTTATTTGCAAATAGAGACAGTTTTATTTGATGAAATGTACTTGTCGATCCTTTGGATCTTGAGTTTTCCTTATGGAAAGATTTTTTAATTATAAATTTAAATTCTTTAACATACATAGGGCTTTTCAGAATTTCTATTTATTCTTGTTTCACTTTTGGCAATTTATGTCATTTAAGGAATTTGTCCATGTCATTTGATAAGTTCATAGTCATAAAATTTATCATAATATTTCTTTTATATTCTTTTAATGCCTATAATATATATAATGATTTTCCTTTTTCATTCTTGATATTGATAATTTTAGTTTTTTTCTTGATCATTGGTATAGGTAATATAATAAAATTTTCCAATTTTATTGATCTCTGCAAATAACCTTTTGAATGACTTGATTTCTTCTATTATCTATTATCTATTTAATTACTTTCAGCCTTTATATTTATTATTTCCTTCCTTTACTTACTTTATGTTCTTTTTTAGGTCTGCTAATGTAGAAGATAATTAATTTAAAACTTTTTTCACCAACAACAGAAGAATTTAGAAATAAAAATTTTGCTCTAAGCACTATTTTAGCTGCATCCTAAAATTTTTAACATTTGTATTTTCATTATCATTAGCCAGAAATAATTTCTAATTTGATTTATAAAATATTAAGTTTCTTATTTGATTTATAAAATATTTAGGAGTACATTTTTTTAACTTCAAAATTTTTAAGGATTTTGTAGGTTTTTTAAAATTTATTTTTTAAATTCTATCATAGTCAGGCTCACAAAACATAGTCTGTATAATTTCAATCATTTGAAATTTATTGAAACTAATTTTATGGCTCAGCTTATAGTCTATCCTGATGATGTTATATGTGTGTTTAAAATAATGTATATACTGTGATTGTTCTATGTAAATTGCTTGACAATATTGTTCAAATCTTCTATACCTTTACTAATGTTTTGTTAACTTGATCTATCAATTATTGAGAGAAGAGTGTTAAAATCTCCAACTATCATTATGGGTATGCCAATCCCTCCCTTAAGCCAGTCTCTCTCTTTAGTTCTGTCAAAGTATTTTGATACTCTGCAATTAGATACTAATTTAAAACTTTATATTCTCTTGATGAATTTGACCATTATATCATTTTGTAATGTGCTCATTTGTTCCTAATAATGTTCTATGTTCTGATGTTTACTTTGTATGATATTAATATAGTCATCCAGCTTTCTTTTAGTTAATATTTGTATGGTATATCTTTTTCCTATTCTTTTACTTTTAACTTATCTATGTATTTATATTTAGTGGGATTCTTATAGACAGCCTCTAGTTGAGTCTTGCATTTTCATCCAGTATAACATTCTCTGCATTTTAATTAGGAAGTTTAGACCATTTACACTTAATGCAATTATTATAATTATAGATATACTTGATTTTAATTCTACCATCTTTTTATTTATTTTCTTTGGAGTAATTATAAATGTCATTGTGTTTTTAATTTCAGTTTTCACATATTTATTTTTAAGACATAGAAATATGATTGATTTTGTATGTTAGTCTTGTGCTATATAAACTTGTTTAACTAACTTATTAGTTTTTGGACATTTTTTGGTAGGTTCTTGGAGTTTTCTATATAGACAATCATGTCATTTGCAAAGTGCAACACTTATTTTTTCTTTCTCATCTGATGCCTTTTCTAGCCTCATTGAACTGGCTAGACCTTTTAGTATTATGTTGATTATCAATAGTGAGAGCAGACATCTTTCTCTTATACCTTATCTTAGAAAGGAAGCATTTAATCTTTTGCTATTACTAAAATATAAACTATTTTGGGGGAATGGAACATAAGCAGAAGTGGTATACCACTTCTAGGCCTGGTTTACAAAAACTTCTAATGTACTACCTTTATTTTCAATCTCCATCCACTAGCTGGATGTGATGAAAATAACCCAGGTCCTTGAATGACCAGCTAGGCAGAATATTGCCCGCCTCACTGTGAGTTGCATTAGATTATGATATGAGTGAGAAATAACATTATATTGCATTAAACCACTAATATTTGGGAGTTTATCAGCCTCCTTTAGGGGCTAATATTATTTACCTTAAGTAAAGCATCAAACAGTCCTTTGGAAGCCTGATTTTACAATTTGAAAAATGAAAGTAATTATATCTATCTTATACATTTATAGAAAGAATTAAATGAAATAGCACTTGCCAAAGTACTTGCACATTTCCTGACACCTAAAAGGTACTCAATAAACATTTGTTCAGTCTGTTGTTTGCTGAGAGTGTTCATGTGTTGATATACTAATGGACTTGTGATCTCCATGTTGAACTAAGGGGTATTTACTTGTGTTTCTTTCTTTAAATGTTTAATCTATCCATTTAAAATTTATTATTCAGCAGTAAAAGTGATGAAACATAATGTAAACCCAATGTGTATTAATCAGAATATTATGAATTTGTCAGCCCATTTGACACAGTTCCTAGGTAAACATTCATAGTTGGCTTGTGAATTTGAATTTAAGAACTATCTTTAAGAAAATCCTTACCACTTATATCACAAATTATGCCCATGCCTTCCTTGGATCTTTTGGAAACATCATTGTATGTTTCCATTGAAGGACAATGAGAAAAAGGACATGTTACACAGGTAGTTTTCATCATCTACATAAAGTTTATGTGGAAAGCAGATATATGCCTCCTTACTCATAAGTCAGTTACATTTATTCACAAAGTAATCTTGAAGAGATTATTGTTTGGAAGGCAAATCCAGAAAAGGTTCCAAAGGCATGAGGTGGTTGAGATTTCTTCAATGAGGCATGGGGATGTAGGTATGATGGGTGGAGAGAGGAGGTGGGGTAAGGAATGAAATCTACAGAATTAAAAGCCTAAGTGGGAATTAGAAGTACTTTAGAATACTGAAGAAGGGGCAGGAATGTGATACAATTTATTGGCCAAGTTATTTTACTACATTGGCAATGATAATATAAAAATTATATATTATTATAATATCCTAGATAACTCATAAAAAGAATTTAGAGAAATTTCCCAAATTTGAGAAGTTTGTCTAAAACTTATATGTTTTTTGAGTCTTCTCTACCATTAAACATAGTCATTATTGGATAGCCAGCACAAGTTTGTGTTTCTGTGAACTCTGATTAGCTTATTGGTGTGGGCTTTTACCTTATCGCTTTTGCCTCAGTTTTTGTTATGATCAGAACATATTCTGCTTCTCAGGCTACTAGACAAATAATATTTAGTTTGTTTAGTGAGGAACAAACACTGCTTTTTCTTTCATTTGACAGTCTGCTTTTGCCACTCTATCTCTGGCTATTGAACTCACTTAACTTTATAAAGCCTTCTTTAACTGTGCTTCTTGGGTTTGGCAATTCATTAGCCATAAAACTCTGCCATGCTCCAGATGGGAGCACACAATAAGATAAATTTGTAGCATCTGTTTTGTTAATAAACTTCTTTATATTTATAGAAAAGTTGTAAAGTAGTGCAGAGAATTCCTGTATACCCCTCACTCATTTTACCTATCATTAGCATCTTAGTACATTTATCAAAACTAAGAAAGCAACATTTATTCATTACTATTAACTAAACTCCAGACTATATTTAAATTTAGCAAGTTTTTCTATTAATGTCCTCTTTCTGTTCCAATCCAAAATATCATATTGTATTTAATTATTATAGCTCCTCAGTCTCCTCTGGTCTGTGACAATTTTTCAATCTTTGCTTGTTTTTCATGACCTTAATGGTCTTGAAGATTATTGGTCAGGTATCCTGTAGGATGTCCCCCATCTTGGTTTTTCTAATATTTTGCTCATGATTAGACTGTGGTACAGGTTTTGGGAAAGAATGCCCATGGAGGCAAAGTACCCTTCTCATTACATCATATCAGGAGTACATAATATCCATGACATCAATGGGGATGTTAACCTTTGTCACTTGGTTAAAGAAACATTTGCTAGGATCCTCACTATAAATAAATCTAGCCTACTCTCAAAGGTGAGGAATTAAGCTCCACCTCCAGGAGGGGGGAATATGTGCATATATTATTTCGAATTCTTCTGTAAGGAAGATTTGTCTCTTCACCATGTATTTACATATTTGGTAATTTGTATTTATATGTATATACATTTATGATTCAGTCCCAAGGGAATAGTAGCCTCTAGTTTGGGGGGAATTACAGTAATAAAAGTGCTATTGATACCTATTTACATTATTTATGTATATCAGTATGGACTATTGGATATTTATTTTATTCATTGAGTTGTAACCCAATACTATATTATTTTATTGCTCTAATTGTTTCAGCTTTAACCATTGGGAACTCTTCCAGTCTCCTCCTGTTAAAACATCCTTTGTCGGTCTGATTTCCTTAGTCCTATATGGACTGGCTACATCACTTTAAAAGGTGATGGGAAAAAACAATCTGTCTTGTGAAGTATAGGTAAAATTTTAGTCAATAGAGTCTCTTTTGCAGGCAAATAAAACCTTTTAATATGAAGGACATCTGTAAAAGTGTTATTTGCTTTTAAGCTGAGAATATTAAAAGTGAACTTTATGAAGTACCTGTCATTTAAGCTAGCTGGTGCTTGAGGCTGTATTAACATATTTTTAAAAAATGAAATGACTTCTTTTTGACTCAGCTTAATGACACAACTGAAGTACTCAATCCCTCAGAGAAGAAAATGCATACATTAAAAAAAAAATCTTCTACAGTATAATTTGCCTTTGTGGCAGACCCAATGGGATGAGCATTTAAGCTGCTTGCAGGGCTAAGGTTTCATACAGTGCTTCCACCTAGGGAAGCATTTTTATTTTGGATCACTTGGTACTGCTCTGCCCGTCTCCAAGGATATGTTCTGCAAGGGGGAGATTTGCAGGTATAAAGATGGATTTCAGGGAAAATGAGACATTTGCTAGCTTACAAATAGGGTAAAATCTCGTATTTTCACCCCTAGTTCTTTGCAATGTACTGTCCATTGTAAAGTTTTAGAGGTGGTCTTCTCCTAATTTATACTTGTCCTGACCTGATGAGCTCCCATAAAAAGAGCTGAGAACTTGGATTCCAAAAGAACTGGATTCAAGTATACATCTGGTCATGTTCTAGCTTTGTAACAATGGCAAGTCACTTAGCATCTCTTCACTTCCTTTTCTTTTTAGTGGAGATGACCTACTTCACAAGGTTATTGTGAAGATCAAAAAAGATAATACATACCTCTACTTTCCAATATGGCATACATGGCTATTTACATTAAAATTAAATTAGTTTTAATTTTAAATCAGTTCCTTAGTTATACTAGTTCCAATTTTCAAATGTGATTTGTGGCTATCATATTGGATAAAACAGATATATATTTCTGTTATGTCCCCCAATTCTATTGGACAGTGCTGACAAAGCTCTTTATACATATAGAGTGTTATAGAAATATGATTGTTTTCTCGTTCTTTGCTATTAGTGGGAGGTTAGAAGAGACCAGTTTATCTGCCTTATTGCTTACTTGTGGCAAATTTAAATACTCACATGTGCCATGGAGAGGCTAAGTTTTACAGTAAAAACTTAGGCAGAGTTTTGCAACAGAAGTACTACTGAGAATGAAAATGAAGCCTAATTTTATGTACCAGGGGCTGTTAAATTTTCTGAGGTTGTATTTATGGGTTCAGCATGAGAGTGCCACGAATGGTGAGCAATATTTGCTATGGGTGTGGGAAGGGGCTGGAACATATGTGCTCTATATATTTGCCTTCTTTTGTCCTATATTTATTTACTTTGTATTTGACTGTCTTGCTGCAGAAAATAAATGTGTTTTGACTTTCCTTTTGTTTTGGCTTTCTTATAATAGTTAGATTATCTGACTCCCAAATTTACAATATTTACTTTGTCAGTTTTTGCTTCCTTTTCTTTTTCCTTTCCTCAGTATTATGGTTATTAAGGGAGCTAAGAGGACTTTCAATGTTTCTTTTTATCCATGATGTACCCTCTTAGTTGCTAAGCTATTATCAGCCACATTTCCTTCTAAAATATAGTTAATTAGATTTCACTATTTTTCAACAAAGTGTTAAAAGAGTCTATAGGGATTAGTAGCACTAATCAGAATTTGAAAGGGCACTAATGTCTCTGCAAATATTATAGGATTATATTTACTTGTTTTTCTTCATAAACTGTTACAGGTGACGTACTTCAGACATAATAGAAAAGGTAATAGTTTCACCTCATGTAAACTCCAACTTGTGGGTCCTGGTCCCTGGAGTACTGGGCTGAGGATTCAGAACTTTTGTCTAGACTCAGCAGATGAGAGTTATGACTGATGAGTGATCAATCAGTAGTAACTAGCCTAGATTGGTATTTGAAAAGATAAGATTTTTTCACTCCTTTAAAAAAAAAATCACAATCCTTCTAAATGGCAGCAAAGATTCTGAGGACTGACAGTCATCTTGATTCAGTTGAATTTCAGTCCCAGTTCTGCCCAGAGAAGATCGAATTCTTCCAATCACCATGCTTATAAATTCTAGTTTTTATCAGAAAAGTGATAAAATTGTGACCCTTCATGCTACTTTTTTATAGTTTATGAGAAGCTCAAAGTAGTTATATAACATTTCCCCCTTCTACAATATCACAAATAGTAAATAACAGCTCTCTAGATATTGGAAATAATAAAAATTGACAGAATTTGTTCTACAAAATGTGAAGAATGCCACCAGGAATTTTTAATTAATGGTTTTACCAATTCTTTAGATATTTAGGACTAATAGAATAGATAATGGTATTTTTTTTGGAGTACAGATTATATGGAGAAAAAGTATCTTGCATTTACCACACAGAATAGGAGGGGATGAAAGAAGGATAAATGTAGAGGAGAAAGATTCCAGTAAATATAATTTGTGATAAATGTGATAAGCCTTGCAATCCTAATGATAAGAGCAATCATCTTCCTCGTATGCCAACCTAACAACACATGGTTTTCAAAGTCAAGATATGATTAAAAAGTTTTCACTTGTTGTTATGTCTACCACAGAATTTATGAGGAGCAAGTGAATGCACACATTCAATTTCATTCAATTCTCCAAACATGGATAAATACTTAAAATTGAACAGATAGAATTGGAGTTAAAGGATGACTATGGTCCTTGCTCCTGAGGTGCTCACAGTTCACTAGGAAAGGCAGACTTGATTTGTCTAAATCAAAGTCTGAGAGAAGTTAGGCTGATAAGAGGACCCTGCCATCTCCCATGTTATCAATCACTCCTAGCCATAATTGTAGCCTGACAACGTCTACTGACTAGCACTATTCAAGTTCCTTTGACCTGGCACACCCTCCCTCATTTCTTCTCTTCATTTAGCCTTATTCTTTTTCCAAGGCACCCAAATTCTAACCTATTTGTGAGGTCTTTTCTAACATTACTAAAGTTATTTGTTTAAACATCAAAGACTAAGTTGAGACTTCAGAGGCCTCAGGTATTATAAAAATATTTTGGTATTTCTTCTATATGTAGTTAAAAAATGCTAACCAATTTAAGTATGGTAAAGTCCCACAAAGTCTTACTTTTCTTTTGATGATCATTTTAATGCCTTTTAAGAACATGTCAAGGATCGAATCATCTCAAAAGCTTTCTATTAAAGAAAAAAAAAAGACAGAGAAGTATCTATTTTTGGTACTTTTGCATTGAAACCCTAAACATGTACTTGATTTACTTTGAGGTAAACTTCTGTCTGAGCCACTGACATTTTCAGAGATTATTTGTTATAGTTATTGGGATTACTGTAATCCATAAAGAATTATAGTTAATTACTTAATTTAGTGTCCCTGTTTTCTCTTGGTGGTCTTGCCATTGATTAAGGACACAGAGTTGAAACTCAAATCATGGATGGGCTCCTTATGTAGGCCAGAGAGAGTTGCTCTAAAGACTGAGGTTCAGAGGGCTGTGCTTTGGTTTTAAGGAAAGCTGACTGAGAGAATGTGGTTGATCAGTTCAAATTCATTTATCTACTTTGTGAAAAATATCTGAGTCCTGGACTTCCTAATGAGAGTAGGACCCTTCATCCTAAAAAACAATTTAATAGTTTACACACATGTATTCTGAAACCACTCCTTTTGTTTCTTAAGTTTGAAGATGTGGCTTTTTGAGGCCTAAATATATATACTCAGTCATAGAATATATTAAGGAAGCAAAGATTAACCTTAAAAATCAAAGCCATTGAAGCAAAGGCCATACCTACTAAGATCTAATTACCTTCAGAAAATGGATCATATTAGAATTTTTACAACAATAGGAAGAATAAACTATGCTAAAAAGCCTAATTTAGAAAAAAATTTATAGTGCTTCCAAAAATAAATGTGAGTATAGGCCAATATAAACTTTAATCAGGGATCAGGAAAAATATAAGTTAAGTGAAATCCAGATAACTCTAGAATTATAGACATATTTAAATAACTATGCTATTATTATAATTCAAGATACAATTTTTTAGAGTTTTATATATATTGATTATTTTTGAAAGCTAATTACTTAGTGAGATGGATAGGTTTATGTAATCAGAAATAGAAAAAATTGATTTAAAACATTTTCATACTATTGAAATGCATTTCTTTCATGATTATTAAGCTTTCACTATACTCTTGTTATATTTTCATGAGCAAATTAAGTTATTCAGAACTACATGAATCTAATAATAACTACAATTGTAAAACTAACTAAACTCATTGAAAAACAAAATTAAGATGAGTGAGCTAAAAGGATGCTCTGGTTCTAGGAGGGTTAGAGGGAACAACTTTTGTTGATTTTTATGAACAATTCTTAGATACTTAAATTGGACCCTGAACAATAACCATCACAACAAATAGTCAAATAAAAAAAGAAGTAACATTTCAAGGGGTACCCAGGAAAATTGTCCATATGAAGTAGAAGACAGATGAGATAAATGTCAATATCTGAAGTAATTACCAGCTTATTCAAAACTAAAATAATTTTTTCCATGATTTTATGAAGTCTTGAAGTTACTTAACACTTTTCATTTTTTTATATGATCAGGAAGCATCACAGTAGAAACAAAAAGTCCCATGCTCCCATAGATACACTAACAATGCCCAGAATTGGTAGGACTTTAAGGTCTTAATTCCCATTCCAACCTGCATCTCAAATTCTACTGTAATGTCACAGAATCTCTTACCATAATTGCAATTGGAGAGTTTATTGGTGGGAGAATAGTTTAAGAGATCAGTCTACACTAGAGGTTAGATGCTAAACTCTAAATTACCATAGTGTAATTCTTAAAAAAGAACTTTAGAAATAAAGTACGTTAAATTGTTCAAGCTGGTCATTTAAAAACTCAAATAAATTGGGTGTGTGTGTGTGGGAACCTCCTCTAATTACATTAGACCAATAAGACTCTTTCTTGGTGGTGATGTACAATCCAATTTATTCATACTCTGCAGTTTGAGCCAGTTAATAGTAAACAGCAAGGTAAGTATGTGAATTAGTACATAATAATTATGCGTATATATTTAGTGGAAAATAAACTAATAAGCAATTTCATATTGGAATATATATTGAATGAAGACTGATGAATAATACAAATAAGAGAATAATGTAGCATCTGCTCCTAAGTTCGATAATCACCAGAGCAAAATGTTAGTGTTTTTGGCATAATTGGTAACTGTATAAACTGAAGATGTTTTACCCTGTTATTCAATATAATCAGTACTTACTGAATAAAGAAAATGTACTGAAGTCAAACTGAGTCAAATTTTAAATATGCTCATGTGAGGTGAAGTATAATTGAAATCTTTTTTTCTATTCTTTTTTGTTCCCTCTATCCCTTGTCTCAGAAAAACA
This sequence comes from Macroglossus sobrinus, assembly GCA_004027375.1. NCBI lineage: Eukaryota > Metazoa > Chordata > Mammalia > Chiroptera > Pteropodidae > Macroglossus > Macroglossus sobrinus. The sequence continues at coordinate 189,709 of PVKZ01001141.1, read as the reverse complement.
TGGTTTGAATGATATGTGTAGCAAGAAATGAGAAAAAGAGACTCTGGTTAAGGCATAAAACCATTTCTAAAAGAGTGTTCAAGAGTTTTAAACTTTTGGCTTTCATTAAACTTGTCTGAGTGGAAGGATTCCCATGTAGTATAGAATGAATACAATGTGGACTGCTGTCAGAGTAGTAAGACTCAAGACCTGTCTGCCATTTACCAGTTCTTTGACTTAGAGGAAGATACTATGCCCACCTGGTTCTCAGTTTTTCTCATTTGGTTTTTGGAGATGTTGTGGGTAGGATGGACTGGATCACACATTGTCTTCCTTGCAGTTTCCCATGGAGGCATGAGAGATATCTGCTTTGCTGCTCAGAAGGGAGCAGCATCATATTCAGTAACAATTTTCTACCCACTGAGAAAACTGTGAGAGATCAATGAAACTGGGGAAAGCCTGACATTCACAACTACCTCTCTTTAAGGGCTGACCCATCCCTGGGTCTTCCTGCTCTCAGTCCTTCTTTCCTCACTTCCTTGCAGGTGTATTACCTGAGAGGATTGCCCAAACAACCTTCTGCACACTGTTCTCCATTTTGAGATTCAATCAAAGACAGAAGAAGAGAGGTCTAGGGCAATGCCTCTAATCTTTACTTCTCAAGGACCAGTAAAGATGTAAAATTTTGTAAAGCACATTTATAAGGTTGATGTTTTCTAGAGAGAATTCAAGCAAGGAATGTTATTTGGACATTTGGATAATTATAGTGGAAGGAGAGAGGAAGTACTTATGAGGAAAATGTCTAAAAGTAAGAAGAGAGAAGAAAGAGGGCTTTTAATACCTTGTTGAGGTGTTACAGAACTTGAGAATGCTGACATTTGAGGCCAAGCCTATCTAGTTCTCATTCCTGACAGAATGATGGATATTTCTAGAGGAATATGTGGAGGGGCTAAGGGCATAGAGGCATCGTTCAAGGGCAAAAAGCAAAGTTAGGTGGAAAGCTTCATTTTCTATGAAAAACAAATGAAGTATTTGAAACCTAGTGGTTGTGTCTGACCAGTGTTTGTTGGAGATTCTAGGGTAACAAGAATGAAGGCATCAGCTTTAGAATCTTAGGTGCAAATTCTGGCTCCCTCACTTAGTAGCTATTTTGTCTTTGGTTAAGTTACTTGATTTCTCTGAGACCCGTAAATTTGACTTACCATCCAAAAACAGTTGTGAGAATTTAAAAATAGATGTAATACACTTAATACAGCATGTAGTAGGTATTAAATACATACATTTATATGATGCAGGAATGTGTACAAATAACCGTGTGACAGCCTGCATGGAATATTTCAGCCTTAGCTGTGGTCAAATAGCTCTTTCCTCTGTTCTAGGACACTGAAGACCATATTAAGAATGTTAAGAAGAGTTTCCTTAATGTAATTAAATTACAAAGTACAGACATAAATTATGCTCTTCATTCCTCATAGCTTTGTGGAGTCATTATTTAATCATGTAAATATTTACCTTTGAAATGATAAAAATTATTTATGCAATTCAGGAAAATGCCAAGGTTCATGGGAGGCTATAGCTTCAGGGCTGAAGACACTCACCAGAGTCCTATAGTTTGTTAATGAAAAGACATATCATCACCAGGGTCTCCAGACCTAAAGCCTAGAATGCTTTCTGTTGCACCACACGAACTGTGCAAGCAGTTCCTGTATAGATGATCTGAAATACCACACTAGCTCATATCAGATATGAGTGTGGTATTTCAGATCATCTATACACACAGACTCTCTATTGATCAGTTGAATAAATTATATGCAAACATCTACCTTCACTTCCAGACACAATTTATGCTCATAGCAATTCAAAGGAGAAGCGTGAATCTAATGTGAATTAGGTTTACATTGGGGAGATAGAATCAAAGCAAATTATCTCATGTTTACACAAATACTTTGCTTTTTGACCCTAATAAAGTCCTGCAAGGATTATAGAACTAGAAGAGTAATTTTGTTTGAGGGAAAAAGGAATTACTGTCAGAAAGTTAATGATTATGAAATATGCATTTATTTATACCTCAAAAGTTGTCACCATGAAGTATGATGACTAAAAATGAACATCAGCAAAGTGGAAAGGATTCTAAAACATGCATCTTAGCCCAAAATGTGTATCGAAGCTATTGTGATACATTTCTTAATGAGAATCCCTCCCGTTCTGCTATTTGGCAATGTCTGTGTTGGGTGATGTATTTTTGCCCAGCCAGGCCCTTCTCCACCCTTGGCCCTATTTAGGCCTCAAGCACTGACCTCTTCAGACAGGATAATCCAGTCCCCTTTCCCCAGTTTTTGTGTGGATTTGGTCAATGAGAGGCTGGGCGGTTAGAGGATGTTGAGAAAGCAAGGTTGGGGCATTTTGCTCCCAGCTCCTTTCTTGTTGGAGTACAGTTTAGTGGTTTCTGCATCCCTCTTCCTAAGGCCGGGGCTCCTGTCTAGTGCCCTGGTACTGTAGCTGATTCTCACAAGGCTAGCTTCTGAGAAAACTTCCTTCTTTTGTCTCTTCGGGCTTTGGAGAGGTAATGACTTTTACTGTTGTCAGTCCTAGGCTCTGTCACAATTCCTGCAGCTTCCCTCAATCTTATCTATTCTTTTATAAACATTTCTTTCATTAAATTCTCTTCAATTACCTTTTTTGATTGTGCCTTAAGATTCCTGACAGGACCTTAACTGATATACGCACGAACCTAATTTGTACATGCACTACAAGGTATTGTCATTAAATATCTTAAAGGCTCCAGTGGCTTTTTATGTGCTTGTTTTTCCACTACACTGTAACGGACTCCTATATATATGCTACCATTTTGCCATATCCAGGGGGCAGTGTCCTTATATCTATTCTCCTTTATATCTGTCCATGTCAAACTCTTTAAATATCTCTTATCTTATTCTTTCTATCCCCTTTCTCCTTTCATGGCAATTTATCTGACCATCCACAGTTATTAAGTCTCCAGCAATAGTTTTAACTTTTTGAGTGATGGCTTTTTTGTGGATCAGATGGAAATATAATTTTTCTCCCCCCAAAAGTAGATAAAATTTGTATATGATTTATTTTACTAAATTGGAAATTGATTTTGACCACAGAAAAATTTATTCATGGAAAAATATTATGTAAAATCTAATGGTGACTTTCTGGAAATAATTGAAATGAATATAATTTGTACAAAAAAATAACCTCTCCAAAAATAAAGTAAACATTAACTCTGCCCAAGTTAAGGCATCTGATGTTAAACTTGAATAAGAGGTTGACATAGCAACATGAAAGTTATCTTGAGCACTAAATTGATTTTGATATTTTTATTTTGATGGCAGCTGGTGCTAAAAACTGTGACTCAAAGGTAGGTTATTGTCAAAGAGCATGAGCATTTTCCAAGAATTTTTTGTTGAGTTTATGGAGCATCATTTCCTTTGTCCTCAAATCAATGAGTTTACCTTTGCAAAGCTGGCATTATTGTTTCTATCTCTATGCCAGAAAAGAAAGGATTATGGCTCATATGTATTTGAAAGTTGTTTAAAGAGAAGGAATCTGCAAAAGAGTTCTCTAGTGTTCTCAGTTATTTTCACATTTTTTTTTAAGTAGACAAACCAAGAAGTCCTTGTAACTCCTGACCCACACTTGTAAAAGCAATTTCCCTAGCACTGCAAAACTGGCTTGCATGTCTGCCTGCAATTTTGGCTTTCAGACTGGAGCTTGCACATGGTTTGATCAACTAGGATACTTCTGGCTACAAATACAAAAGCCCAACTTAATGAAGATTTGTACAGTAAAAAAGTTTGTTATCTCACATAACAGTGAGTCCAGAAGTACAGTCATGTTTGGTCATGTCGGTGACTCAGTAATTCAATAATGTCATCATGAACCCAAATTCTTCCCATATTTTTGCTCTGCCTTCTTCAGTGTGACAGCATTGAATTCAGACTGGCTTGTCTTATGGTTGCAAGATAATGTACTAGCACTATCTGATCCAATATATATTCTTGTTCGTATCCTAAAAGAGAGAGAAACCTGTCCCCCAACTATGACGGGAGCCAGAGCAATGCCACGTGGTGACTGAAGGACAACTTGATAATGAGGTCTATTCTTCCTCAGTCATTTGGGGAGGAATAACCAAACAAAATCAGGATTTTATTAGGAAAGAATACCTAAGGTATTTTTTATCTTAGCTAAAAATATCTGCAAATTAAATCAAACTATGAATTAACTGTCTATGAAGTTATTCTGAGAATGGGTATTTTTTTTTTTCTTGAAAACATTTGCCTTAAGTTCTACTGTGTTTCAACATTACTTTTTGGAAATCTAGCAGTCTTAGGTGTAATAGAAAAAAACTTCATATTCTATTACACCTTTTTAAACCAAAACTGTTAAAAAGGTAGTGGCTTAATAACCTGGTTTTTACAAGACAACACTAGACAAGACATCTGTCTCGATGGTTGGTAAGGAATTGAGTCTGAAACAGTGACATCCTGAGTTACAGGATAGGTATTTTCTTTCTTATCAAAGGAGCAAAATTAGATGTGATATTCAGAGTTGCAGGTGCTCCATTTATATATCTAAGTGTTTTTCTTCATAAAAATTTTAGTCAACCAAAAACCTTCTCATCATTTTGCAGATGTTTTCGTCTGTGTGGTTTCTAAAGTGACTCTGCAAATAGGAATTATTTAAAGGTGTCAGTAAGCACATAGGTAGACAAAATCCAGAAGTTGGCTATACCAAGCTTCTAGATGTCAATTTTATTCAGTGGTGTATTAAAGGAAGTGCATAAACTAACAGTTCCTCTCATTACTTACTTAGATGTGTCAGTGATCTTGGAGTGAATGGTTTTTACTTTTTGACAGTAGCACTGCTTTGGGGCTCTTTATAGAGTTGGAGCCCCTTTCCATGAAATTTGGTGGCCAAGTCAGACTCTCCTGAATGCCCCTCGACCAGTCCCTTTTCACATTCTTCTCTTTTAGTCTCCTTCTCCTAAGCCTCCTCTTTGGATCTCTGTCTTTACTACCTTCCTTGTTCCCGCCTTTTCATTTTCTTATTTCCTCATCTCTCTTTTATTGGTCTTCTATATCTACCTTGTATTCCCTTTGGTGTTGCCATCATTCTTGTTGCATCAGAAGAATCTTTGCAGCAACAGAATGTAATAGGTAGTGTTTTCCATCTAAAATATTAATCAGTTGATTTTCTTCTGACAAATTCTGATCCAGAAAGAAAAAAGTGAGAGTGAAAGAAACTGTCATAGGGAAGGAGTATGAATGTGTACATGTGTGTGATATTTAATAATGAAAACCTGATTCATTTTCTCTTTAAAACGATAATTATATTGATGACTGCTCTGGTGGGTAGAAAAGAAGGAATCCCTCTCTCTTGAGAATATTTCAAGTATTCTAATAAAGTCAGTGTATGGTCAAAGATTTTAAAGTATTAGAGTGTCCCTAGACTCAAAATTCTATATCTCTTTTCTTTTAATTAAAAATTTTTATCATTTGTGAACAGAGTGAAGAGGATGTCCACATATAGGGCAGCCCTGTGGAGTGAGGAGGGTACACGTTTAAGATGGGGTACACATTTAAGATGGCATGGAGTGGGGTATCAGAGCCTAAGCAGGATGAAGAGGGCAGCCACATTGGCCAGCAGCCTTGCATGGGGGTGCTGGGTTGAGGAGTGTACACATATGGAGAAGGGATTAAGAAGGGTGACTTGGCATGGAATTTCAGTGACTGAACAGGGTAGGGAGGACATCCATAAGTGATCGTGGTCTGAGTAGGGTGAGAAGGCTGTCTATGTGGTGAAGCTGGTAGTTTTTTTTTTTTTTAAATTTAATCTTCCCCCTTCCCCACACATACTTCCTCCTTTGACCTACAGATGTTGCCATCTCTCCTTAAGAAATGAATCTCTGAAGGCAGGGCACCTCCTTCCATGCGCTCGCAGTGCACATTTGGGGCCTGGCATACCCAGGGAGCTTAACACACCCGGGGCCTGGTGCGCCCCAGGTATGGGCTTCTACTGGAGCTCGAACTCAGGACCTTCTGTGTATAAAGCAGACATGCTAACCACTACTCTATGGAACCATTCCTGAAGCTGGTAGTTTTAAACATAAGAGACTGCTTACATGTAGGGGAAATGTTCAAATAAGTAACAATTGTAAGGTTACCGGGAGCTAGGTTTCTCACTATCAGAAAAGGCAATTGCAAATATGGAAAGTGAGATAGCTGGCATAAGCTCAGTGGAATCGTAAAACAATCATTTTCAATAAAAAGGTAGATGTCTAATAACTATAGATGTAAATATAGATTTATATACATGTGCACATACATGTATACCCTAGATGACTAACCTCTGTCCACTGAGTAGTCCTGAGAGCGATGACACCCCAAAGCAATAACTCTTAGGGCTCAGACTTTGGCTTCTAAATCCCATTCTTATGAGAACCAGGAGTCCCTATTGAAATAGATGATTCCAGGTCTGGGGAAAGGAAAATACAAATAAGCTTGATACATTTTATAGCACGAAACAAGGAAATGCTCAAAGAATGATGAGGAATGTCAGAAGACACAGGAACCACTTTAAAGGGTCTCCCACTGGTCAAATCGGTGTCAATTTAAGCTTTAAAATAAACAATGATAGTAAAGGATTTTAGCTCAGAAAAAAATGAATCAATAAAATTTTCAAGAACATCCCCACAAAATATTGTTAACTACATAAGGGGAAAAGGTAACTTAAGAGTTGAGAAGACTGTCAGAAATCACCTTAATCCAGTGATCAAAGTGAATATAATAGAACAAATTGCATTCATATATCACTTACTAGAAACACAGCATAGTTTCTATGATATTTTTATTATAGATGCATATCCTGGATTTAGTTGTGAGAAAACACCAAACAAATTGATGTATATTCCACTGGTCTGTAATTTTTTAAAGTGTCAAGGTTCTGAGAGTTAAGACTGAGACACTGTTCCCGATTGAATGAAATTAAGGAGACATGATGATTAAATGCAACACTTGATTTTGAGGAAGATTCATTTGCTGTAAAGAACATTACTGGAGTGAGGAATAGATGGCATTAATGTTTCAATATTAATTTTCTGATTTTGGTAGTTATACTGTGGTTATGTAGAGAATGTCTTTTTTGTAGGAAATACACACTAAAGTATTTGATGGTGGTAGGGCATTAGCTTGGCAAATTACTCTCAAATAGTTTAAGAAAAAGGTTTTTTTACTGTACCTGCAACTTTTCTGTTAACTTAATTTTTTTCAAGATAAAAAGTATATATACAAAAAAGGCAGAAAGTGAAAATCAAAGGAAGTGAAAACTATTTCCAAATGTAGGTATAAGGAGGGTGGGTTTTTATAGAGAAGTAGGAATTTGAATGGAAGCTTGAAAAATGTTAAGATCTGGCTGAGTAAAGAGGAAAGGGAGATCATTTTAGGCAGAAGACACATGCGGGCTATGTAGACATGTTGCTTCTCCTGCTCAGCTACACACACACACACACACACACACACACACACACACACACACACACACACACACAGCCTTGGTTCAGGCTTATCATTTCCCTCCCAGACTATTGCAACAGAGTCTTAACAGGTCTTCCTGCCTCTGAACAAAAAGCATAGAATTCACAATGAGTTTTAAGTCAAAAATTTAAGAGACTGGAAAGAGGAAGATAGTATTTTTCTCTAGGAAAGTAAATGCTCTTTCTGAATAGTAAGCAGATATCCAGCCTTGCTAACGAATGCCTATGTCCTAGATCACGCTGTGAAGTACAGCTATAATAAGGAAATGGCTGATTAGAAACAGCAGTTGTAAAACAAGCTCCAGTCTTGGAAGCTCTTTTTAGAAAACACCCTCTAAAGAGGGCTGTTTACTTAATCTGTCTGCTCTGGAAACCAGGATCTAGTCATTGAAATAAAACTCGTTCTTATAAAGGCTATACATGTTTATTACAGAAACTTAAGATGGTGCAATAAGTTGAAAACAAGAAGTAAAAATTACCCATAATCCTACAACACTGATAATCACTGTCAAATTTCTCCCTCTTCCCACTGCCTGTCTCCCCCATTCTATACATACTCATATAGATATCTGGAGTAACCTTCTGCTTTTATGTGTGTTTTAAAAGTCATAATAATTATAAGCATCTTGTCTGGATATGAAATAATCTTGAAAACATGATTTTTAGAATTAAAGTTATGGCATTATTGTTAGAAACTCAGATTTTTTCCTTATAATAACGCTGCAATGACATATCTTTTTGTGTTTTTTAATTTTTTTTAAGATAACTCTTCAAAGTGTAATTGAGTCAAATGCTAAATATTTTAGAATTTTTTATACACGTTGGAAACTGCCTTCCAGAAATAATATATCAATGTAGACAACCACCAGCCCCCATAAAAAAGGTACCAGAGCCTTATAAAATTTGGTTATTTCACCTAGTTTAGGTAATTTTTTATCTAAGAATGTCCAAAGTATATCTTAAAATATTCTGCTTTGCCTTTAAACCCTGCATAGCAGAGACTATGAAAGGTGGAAAAATGCATAAAGAATTTTTAACACATTTCACTAACAGTTTAAACAGCATTATCATGAACAGAATGAATAATGTTTTAGCGATTACTTGCACTATTTTAAGAAGATGGTAATTGAAACATGAGATTATTCTAGTGCTATAAAATTTTACAGTTAATGAAATTTCCACTAACTAAAGTAGGTAAGATTGTTTTAAATTATTCCAAAATAAAAAGTTATAATACTATGCTAAAATCAATTTCTTATCCTTTGCTGACATCATCCCCTCTGCTTTGTGGATTATCTGCTTTGAGGATTATATGAAGTAAACTTTAACAACATTTTAAAATAGTTTCTGTTCCTGTCCAGCACAATGAGTATCTTCTTTACCACACAATCAACCTATGCTCAGACAATCCAAACTCATTTTGGTGCCACTGTAGGCAAAGTGCAATTAGGAAGGAAATTTTACTGCTGAACACATTATAAAACAAGGTCCCCAAGCACATATAAATGACTCTGGATTATCCACTACTTTGCATTCTCTCCTTAGTAGACACAATTGAGAGCTGAATAAAAATATAATTTTATATGCAAAAATCAGAGTAATCTCTCATAGCCATGATGCCTTCTTTTCAGAGTTTAGAGAGTTCTATGTGGTTTTATAACCCATAAAGATTCTGAGGAGCAGTTGAAAAAGGATGAAATAATCAGTTTTAAGAATAAGTTGTTATGTGTAGTTATTATTATTATCATTATTTGTGTGTGTGTGTGTGTGTGTGTGTGTGTGTGTGCATGCGTGAGTGTGTTTTCCAATAAACTTATATTTACAAAAACGGGCAACAGGCAAGATTTAGATTGTGGACTGTACTTTGCCACTCACTACCCTCCATGACCCTCAGGAGATGATATGCCTGACCTAGGGCACTATGGCCCAGTCTATTTATTAGCTCAATAATATTAAACAGTCTAGGAATAAGACTAGTTTCAGATTTGACCTAAGGCTTCAAGTAATGTTCTCTTAGTCTCCATTTCTTGGTCCCACTTCTTTATATTTGGTCCATTCTGCAGCCTGTGTTGTAAGATGACTTTGTTCAGGCTCCCGAGCTTAAATTTCACTGAGTCCTATTAGCTGTCCTAGGGCACACACCCATCTCTGAACTAATGTAGTCCTTGGTGAATGATTGGTACTAAGTGGCTTTCCTCTAGATCTTGTATAGAACCTTTGAGTGGAGTTGATGGCACCAGAATCATGGGGGCTTATTGTAAGAGAAGGAGCAATTCCCTAGAGAGGAATTTAGTTACCAGGAGAAAGAGAAATATAAGCTGGGGAGTGGAGAAAAATGTCCACAATAGAGGTAGAAACATTAAAAGGCTAGACTAATAGACTCTATAATGTACAGAATCCTGCAGAGACACATAAGAGGAGTTCCTGACTCAGTCTCGGCCAGGTCAGAGAAGTATACCTGGGAAAACAACGTTTAGGCTGAAACTGAAAGACAAATAGGGGGAAACTCACCCTGGTGCTGGAGAAGTAAGCAGAGGCCAGATCAGACAGGTCCCAAAGTTTATGTGGTGGAGTTTGGACTTTATCATGAGGGTGCTTGGAACAGGTCTCTTCCCATCACCTTCTGCATCATTAAAGCATTTGTTTTGAAATCTTCCCTACTTTTCCCCTCATATTTTCCTTAACTTTTCGCTGTTTCTGTTTGCTGTCCTAATTCCAGCTGGGTACTGTTCCTTATTCTTTCATATTAGTTTTTATGCGTTCCTTGTCACACACATCTACTTGCATTTCATAGGTCATACCTAAATCAGCTCTTGTGAATGAACCCAGAAGAATTTCTAGATTCTTAAAATGCATAATGGCACTTCTCTCTATAAGGGAACTTAGTATATGACAGAGGTGACATTTCAAATAGTGGAGGAAAGGTGAATAATTCATGAATGCAGTAGGGACCACTTAGTAGCCATCAAGAAATAAACAAAAGTTAGATCCTTACCTCACACCAAATAAATAGCAAATGGATTAATAATTCACAAAAGAATCATAGTATTAGATGAAAATGAGAGGATTTCTTTTAGAAATAATCTTATATTAATAAAGACTTTTATAACTATGAAACAAAACCTAAGGTTGATTAATTCACTAATTTATTAAAACCAAACAATTCTATAAGGCAAAAAATATTTAAAAAGCCAAAAGATGAATGACACATTAGGAAAAATACATGCAATTCAGATTATCTACTAAAGTCCAATTTCAATAATATTAAAACATTTCTCCTAAACAATCAGAAAAAGAACAACTATCCCAAAAGAAAAACTGACAGAGGCTATAAATTGAGTTCACAAAAAAGGAAATACTGATGTTTTTTAAACTATGAAAAAATGTTCAAGCAGTGATAATTAGAAGGAAGTGAAACTACCATGAGATCCTGTTTTTCACTTATCAGGTTATCAAAGATCAAAAATTCTGATAACATTATGTTAGTGACAGTGGGGGAAATAAGCACTCCAATCCATTGCTGCTGGAATTTCAATTGATATAGATTTTCTGGAGGGGAATTTGGTAACAGCTATCAAAATTACCAATTCACATACACTTTGGCTCGATAACTCCACTTATGGGAAATTATCTTATACATATATACTTGCAGAGTTGTTTTCACAGGCTGTTTATTGAATCATTATAACGCATAAGTTTGCAAAAGCAAAGCAAACAAACAAAACCCAAAATATCCTTTAAGAGTAGGCTAGCTAAATAAATTATGGAACATTTATACCTGAAATATGATGCAACCCTTAAAAATAATAATGCACCATGAAATAGTCTCCAAAATATATTATAAGAGAAAAGAAGGGGGATGAAAAACAATGTATATAATATGATATCATGTGTATAAATTGTTTGCTAGTGTGTGAATTTGATATCTCAAGAAGGATACACAAGAAATTGGTTACAGTCACTGCCTCCAGAGAGGGAAACTGATGGCTGAAAGACAGAGATGGAAGAAGCACTTATCGTGAATATGTATCTGAAAAATCACTCTTTCCTCAAAGTACATCTGCCCTTTGATGCTCTGACAGGTCAGCTGACATCTCCAAATTTTTTGGTCTTCTCTTGAAATAAAACTACCTCTCTCCTTAACACTCATATCTTCCAGAAACTATATGCTAAGTTCTCTAACAATAGATGCATATAAGTACCTTCGTAAAGAATAAAACACTGAACACAAGTAAGGACTATTATCAGTACTAGTCTAATATCTTGAATTATGTTAATTTGACAATGGGAGTATGGACAAATTAAAAGAATACATTTCCCTGATCCTGTAGATTTAAGCTTTCCTCTCTTCTGTGTATTTAGTCTTTCCTTGTCAAAGAAAGAAATACATTTTTCCAAAGTTTAGTATGGTGCTTAGCTCACTGTGGGTGTTTAATGAATGTTAAATAATAATAATAATAGCTATTTATGGATCATTGCACCACTTGATAATACTTATCCTCTATTGAATCACACCTTTTAGCAAGCCATTTTAAAAATGTATTCCTAACTAAATTAAGGTGCAATAACTCACAGTGAGAATTGATATTTATATAAAAAAGAGAACTGGCACAAAACCAATGATTTAAACTGCATCTTTCCAATTCCTCCTTGGTGGCATTAATAATGGTGCCCTTTTAAAACGTCTTTTCTACTTTCAAATACCTTATTATAATAGTGATAGGCTGGCTAGAGAGTATAGTTTTCCCATTTGCTGTTTTTTTCCCCTTCCCTTTGCTTTTATGCCATGGGGGAAGGGCATCAAAGGGAATAATAACCTAATTTTAACCTTTAATTGCTCTTGCTCTTTAACTATGCTTCTGGTTTCACAGTCTTCTGGCTCATTGTGCTATATCACTCCTCAGCTCTGGTCCATGTGTACATGGAGGCTGAGTTAAATGACCTCTGAAGGCCCATCCAATTCAGATGCTCTATGTTTCTTTAAAAAAGACATATGCCCTTGGTTATTAGGACATGTCTGCTTATTAAAATTGAAAACAATATTAAGCTTTTAAAAGGATAAAAATTCTCTAAGTTCTTTAAGAATATGTCCATGGAGCTGAGTTTCAGAAATCCCAGTGTAATGAAAACACACATTCCTATCTCCAAGCCTTCATATATACTGAGTCCTCCCTTATCCACAGGGAATATGTTCCAGGAACCCCAGTGGATATCTGAAATCAGGCACAGTACTAGTCCTATATATGCTATGTTTTTTCCTATACATACATGCCAATGATAAAGTTTAATTTATAAATTAAGATATTAATAATAATTACTAATAAAATCAAACATATAACAATGTACTATAATAAAAATTATGTGAATATGGTCTCTTCTCAAAATATCTTACTGTATTGTATTCACCTTTTTACTTAAAGGAAACACTTTATAGCTTCCTTTGGCATATTCGAATTGCCAGCATCACACTTTTCTGTTTTGGGGCTGTTATTAAGTAAAATAAGGGATACTTGAACACAGGCACTGTGATACCCTTGACAGTCGATCTGATAGCACAGAGGACAACTAAGTGACTAACAGGCTGGAGTGTCTATGGCGTGGATATGCTGGTCACAGAGATGATTCACATCCTGGGTGGGACAGAGAAGGGCATCATGAGATTTCAGAGATTTTAAATTGCACAGAACAGTGTGCAATTTACAACCTATGAATTGTTTATTTCTGCAATTTTCCATTTAATATTTTCAGACCGTGGTTGACCATGGATAATTGCAACCCAGAAAACAAAACTGAAGATAAGGGGAGGGGTGGGGCTATGTGCTTTCTCTGCCTGGCAAACTTCTACTCAGCATTCAAAACTCTGCTGGAACATCATCTTCTTTTTTAATCTTTTCCCAGAAAAGACAAGTAGGCTCACCCCTTCTCTGCTCCCATACCATTTGACAATGCTGAAGCTCTTTTCTTGAACTCTATACTTATCTGCTTTTGTGACTGAATCTCCAATCAGACTGTGAGTTGCTATCAGCAAGAATGTTTCTTAATCACTTTGAATCCCCGGTGGCTAGAACATAGGAAGCACTCAGCGAATGTTTCCTGAAGGCATAAATGAATAATTATTGAAATGTAAGGCGTCCTGGGTTTTAGTCTTAGCAACGCTGCTAATAATGTGTGATTATTAAAAGATGATTAGCTTTTCCAGGTTTCAATGTCTTCAAGTATAAATGAAGAGATATTTTAGAAGCTCAAGATTTCAGAGCCAGAAGTGGGTAGAGATGTGATTAACCCGTCCATTTCAGTTCAAGACTTGTATAATTTTCATTACACCATAGGGCCTCAGTCATTTGGTGATACTAATAACTTGATGATGATTTCCTTTATTTGTAAGTCTGTTAATTTAGGTAAGGTTAATTTTCCTTAAAATCTCAATGATTCCTTCCCTTCTTAGTTTTCTCTCTTCCCTCATTTCATCTTTTCTTTTTCCTTGGACTTAATGACTTTACCTGACTTTTGTTTTCAGCTCTGTTTTTTCCTCTTCTTTCTTCTTGGTAATGTTCTTATCTCTCAAATTCCACATGGCCAATACATTTCCTTTACTTAATTTTATCGAGTCTAAAAAATTATAAAACTACTTTATCTTTTGATCTCTTACTATCCTCCAAGAAAGACTGTAAGAGTTAGAACTACTTTTCTGAAGAGAAAGACCACTTACTTGTTCTCATTCCTTGAGTTATTTACTTACAGCATGTCCTGGTGTGCATGAATGTGTATGTGCTTGTAAGCTCTGAATAGACTGGCCCGGCTGTTGGCATTGTCTGGGTAGGTGAGATTGGGGTTATTTGTGGAGGCTACTAGGAAAGTGATTCTCAACTGTGGCAGCATGTTAGAACCACCGGGGAAACTTCTGCAAAATGCTGATGATTGTTACCTACCTCAGAACCATTAAATCAGAATTTAAGGGGGTAGAGCCAGACACTGGTATTAAAAAACAACAAAAAAATAAAACTCCCCAGAAGAATAAAATATACAGTCACGTGTGAGAACCACCACTGCACTGAGGAATTCTAATGTTTTCAGTTGAGAATCATTGAGGATCCCTGAACTAGGTGGGACTCAGAAGGTGGGGGGAGTGGAATAGATTCTAGGCTAAGAATGGGAGCCTCATTATCATGTAGGGAACACTGCTATAGAGGGAGAAGAGACTCAGAATTGACCAGGGTCAATGGTTAGCTCTGATTACACTTTGGGTCAGAGCAGCAGTGAGCATGTCCCAGGACTGATGGAGGAACCTCTCAGAAAACTCCACTGAAAGGGGCAAGAAGCCCAAGGTGCCAAAAGTAAAGATTGGCCTGGAGGCTGCATATGGGGCATGGAGTTGGTGCAGTGAGGGGGAAATTTGGCCTATAGAGGCAACAGAAATGAGGCAGAAGGTGATATTAATCATGCAGATCTAGTTCTAAAATAATAGCCTGAACAACACAATCTGGGGATGGATGAAACACAGTAAATTTGAAGTATATTCCTTTTCATTTCCTGAATGACATTATATTGTTTCCTTATTAAATTGTCAATTGTAATTTTATGCGCAGATTATCATTCTTATAAATGAAATAATTCTTCATAATTGCAAGGGCATTAAAAAATCTAAGTATACAAAAGTAAATAAACATTAGTTATTTGTGGTTTATTTTACGGCTGTTTTATTTAACTTTTCTGTACTGTTAATCACTATTTTAGGAGAATTTAAGATATTTTGAAGATTTTTATTCAAATTATAACTTATTGCTGTTGTAAAGAGAAGTCAAAGTAATACTGTGTAATCACACCACATGATCATTTTACTTAAACAAATCAAACTACCCATATGCTTGAAAAAAAATTAAGCAGAGGTAGGAAGAAATAATTTAAATACTACAAACAGTTCTGCTGTATCACTAAATTAGTGTACAAACCTTCGACACATTTTCCCTGTCTCTTGCACTGAGAACATTTTGCTTTGCTGAATGTGATGCTTATGTTCTTTGTTTACAACAGCAGTCCCCAATCTTTTTGGCACTGGGGACTGGTGCTCCTATGAGAATCTAATGCCTGATGATCTGAGGGGGAGCTGAGGCGGTGATGCTAGCGCTGGGGAACAGCTGCAAATACAGAAGCCTCTTCACTCTTGCCTACCACTCACCTCCTGCTGTGCAGCCCAGGTCCTAATAGTCCAGGGACCAGAACCAGTCTGCGGCCTGGGAGTTGGTGACCCATGGGTTACACCACATATTTATGCACATTTATTGATGAATACAGTAATATTTTTTAACAGTTTGGGTTCAAATAAGTTTTCAATATTTGGGGACCATAACTATATACATTTGTGTACATAGAGTTTTATAGGCAACATGCAGAAATTGTATAAAAATTATAAATACGTATACTTGATTTTTGTCTTGTGTGCTAATAGTGCAACCTACCCCACACCCCAGGATACTATTCCAATGCATACTCTTTTATTCCTACAGATGAGCATATCAGCTTTCTTCATAATCACATGACAATTTAGGTTTTAGAACTGAAGGGCTGAATATCATCAGGAAGCCATCCCGAGAGTGCATTGCCCTGGTTAAGGTGGCTCTCCTCTGTACCCTATAGCATCCAGTGCACATTTCTCGTCTGGAGTTTTCTAGAATTATGTCCTGAACTGTATAGTAATTTTTGCCTGTCTGTCCGTCTTAACTCTTAGACTACAAGGACCTTGACAAGAAAGTCTGTTCCTTGTGTTTCTAGTGCCAGGCATAGTGTTTGGCAGATAGTAGGTGCTTGACAAGTACCTATAGGAGAAATGATTATATTAATCTCTTCATATCTCTTTCTGACCAGTTTCATGCTGGTTAAGCTAATATGCATTCAATCCCTGTCATTTCAGACCCAAACAACTTCAGGCAAATGGTTTTTGATTTTTTTCTTTACGTGCTTCAGGTTTGGAGACCACACAATCACATTTCATAACCTGTTCCATTTTTCACTGCCAAGAAATTCTTAATGCACAAACAAAATTTCATCTGCTTTATGTTCCCTTCTTCTTTGCTCATTCTGCATGAACAAGTAAAATGGTAAATGAAAAAATTTCTCTCAGGAAGCCAGTTCTTAGAATATTAGCCTTGGGAATTAACAGCAAACAGCAGCACA
Organism: Macroglossus sobrinus; assembly: GCA_004027375.1. Classification (NCBI taxonomy): domain Eukaryota; kingdom Metazoa; phylum Chordata; class Mammalia; order Chiroptera; family Pteropodidae; genus Macroglossus; species Macroglossus sobrinus. The sequence continues at coordinate 173,004 of PVKZ01001141.1, read as the reverse complement.
GGGCATGGGTTGTCAATTTATTCTTTCTTCATGACTGATTTTAGCCTCAGTACAGTTTTGGTGGCGATAGTACCCTTCTACATGGATGTGTTCATATTTATGCAGCTATTTTCCCACACATTTTTAGTGTTGGCAGACACACAGTGTATGGAGCTGAGCCATGTACCCAGAATGTGCCTTAGGGCAAGAGTAAAGAAACCTGCTGAAGACCACAGTGGACCAGGGACATTTTCATACCTTCCGTGTATAGGTGCCATATACACTGTTACCGATTTAATGTGTCTCCGATCTTAATTCCAGGCACTCGCATCGCAGTCTTCATTTTCCTTCAGCAGGTTTGACATTTCCCTCAATGCCAGTCACGAACATGAATGCCTGGGGCATGATCTTGTACCGCAAGTTCATGCATTTTTTACTTATCCTCCCTGCTGTGGATGTCAGCCTGTGACTTTGCTGTGACAGCAGAGGCACATAAGTAGCCGAGTGTTAAGAGAATCTGGAGTAATTAGAGGGCTCTGATTTAAAAGGGGTTACTCAACAAAGGGGAAGCTCTGCAAGGGAGCTGAATTTAGACTAGGTTAAAAAAGTGGAATATGCCCTCATCATCACCTGCCACCCATAACTGACATAAGGATACATATAATGACGCATATATTTGTGTGTGTGGGGGGTGGGTATGTTACAAAACCCAAGGGCAAAATAAAGGTGATAGTCCCTGCTTGAAGCCATGATCTCAACACTCTTCTGCTCAGCACACTGCTCATTTCTTCTTCCAGGTCAGAGCTTCTTAGCAGCCATGGAGATACCTCTGGCTAACAAACAATACTACTCTGACGTACTTGGCAAACGAAGGGCATGGGAGTGAATCATTAAATCCGCTGATAAGGAGCAGAAAATTAATTAGAATAACCAGACGCTCAGGAAAAGAGTAATAGAATTTTATCCTGAGCTTGGGCAAATTAAACTCATATAATTGATTTTAGTCACACTTAGTTGTATTTAAATGGGATGTGAAAGAATGGGGAAGAGTTAAAGTCTGATAAAATAATAAACATAGAAAAAGCATTTTTTTATTTCACACATGATCTCACATTCAGTCATTTAGCATTGTAATTAGGTATGACTTTTAATTACACAGGCATGAAGAGAGGATTTTAAAACAGATACAAAAACCCAGTCGACTTCCATAGCAACAAGAGATTTTCTGAATCAAGTGAGCAACAAGAATATTAAAAAAAAAAAAGACTCTCCAAATATTGGAAACTTATTTGAAACCAAATTGTTAAAGAATATAATAGGATTTGGTAATATGACTAGTTTCTCTTGACAGTTCCTAGCTTCATTTTTATCACTGGCACAGTATTATTTTCTATTTATAATTAGATAAACATAGAGTTTATATGTAAAGCAATTCAGAACCTTCGTGCTGACTCACCATTGTGGGAAAAATAAATTGTGTTTTAATATAAGATTTTTATTACTTATGTGATAGAAATCAATAGCAGCAGCAGCAGTGTATATTTGAAGGCATGCAGGGTTAGCTTTAGGCATGAGGAGAGGAGCCTAAGGTCATTATGACTATTCAAGTGTCTGAGATTAGATATTCCATGGAACTGTAGGGCTGGGAGAGAATCAGAGAGGAAACTGTGGCTTGCAGATGATGAAACTTGACCCAAATTACCCAGAGAGGTGTTAAACCTATTGGAAGTATGTTCCTTTGGCCTCCAGTCTGGACTTTCTTGACTGAATCCCCACTTTCCTGGAGTGGTTATCCCTGATCAACAATTCCTGCCACCTGCACCTCAATGGAGCTTGACAGAACACCTGTGATAGCAGACCATCTGCCTGGGTGGAGTCATAAAAAGAATCTCACTGGTTAAGGTCACCAGTTGGAATAATGTGAACCCAGAATATAAGCTTTCCAAACTTGCCTGGTAAATCTTATCCTGATTTATTTGGACAACTTTTTCAGTGTGTCAGTTAAGTCTGATTGTTTAGACAGTCTGCATTTCAATATACTTATCTGTAAATCGGGTAGAACTGGTTGGAATCCTTATTAGTACTCAAAAGATATAGTGACAGTGAGGAAGAGTGTCACCACGAAGCGGGGGATTCAGAGCTACCTGGTCTCTGCTAACAGCTTTACTTCAGCTTTCAGCAGAGATGAGACTGGAAAGCTAGAATTTTCACTGCTGAACTTGGCTCTATCTTCTGATTCTTTTTCCAATCATCGCATAAAAGAGAGTTAAAAGAGATTCAAAATCTGTCACGAAGGTACTTCTTCCTTACACATGCCTTTGTTTCTAATCTTTTTACCACGGAACCCTCTAGCTACCTGCATCTGCTAGAGCTCTGTCATTCTGCTCATGATGGTTAATTTTATGTGTCAACTTGGCTAGGCCATGGTCACCTGATATTTGGTCAAAGACTAGTGTAGATGAGGTTAACATTTAAATAAGCAGACTTTGAGTAAAGCAGATCACACTCCAGAATGAGGGTGGGCCCCATTCAATCAGTTGAAAGCCTCAAGAGAAAAAAGACTGATGTCTCCTGAGGAAGAGGGCACTCTGCCTGCAGACTTCCTTTGGGCTCTAGCTGTAACACCAACTCTTCCATGGGTCTCCAGCCTGCTAGCCTACCCTGCGGTTTGTACTCATCAGCCTCCACAGTAGTATAAGCCAATATCTTAAAATAATTATTTAAAATATTATTTTAGATTTAAGATTGAATGCTATATTAGTTGTTCATTGTAGTGTAAAAAACTATCATAGATTAGCAGCCTAAAACCACACATGTTTATCATCTCACAGTTTCTGTGATCAAGAGTCTGAGCATGACTTAGCCGAGTCCTTGATTAGGGTCTTACAAGGCTGCAATCAGGGTGTCAATCAAGGCTGGATTCTCATCACAGACTCAGATGCAGAAATATCCACTTTCAAGCCTGCTCAGGTTATTGGCAAAATTAATTTCCTTGTAGCTATAGGATGCATGGCAGCCTCCTTCTTTAAACCTACAATGGAGAGAGAAAGACTCTAGAACTTTTGTTTTATTAAATTATCTATCTATCTATCTATCTATCTATCTATTTATTTTTGCTGATTGTTGGTCCGAGGCTGCCCCCACTTTCTAGATGCTGCCCCTAGTGTGGCCCACATTGTAGTTCACAGCAGCAGTTTGCTTCTTCAAGGTCAGCAGGAGAGTGAGAATGTACCTGCTAGTACAACTCTGTCTTATATAACGTAAGGAAGTGAGATCCCTTCACCTTTGTTGTATTTTCCTGATTAAAATCAAGTTACAGTCCTCACTCACAGTCACAGGAGAAGAGTACACAAAGGCATGAATAACAGAAAGTGGAATCATTGGAAATTACCTTAGGATCTGTCTAAAATACTTTTCCAAGTCTTTAAATTGTGAGACACTGGGCCTGATGAAACCTCCTCCCTTCACCTCTTATAAGCACCTATTGTGGAAGAAGTGGCTATTTATAAAATCCAGTGGAAAAGTTATCAAATTATATTAGTGCTTGAATGACAGACCAATGGAGCAGAATGGAAACACCCCAAACAGACTCAAGTGCAAATGGGAATTCTGATTATGATTCAAATGGTATCTAAAATCACTGGCAAAATGAGGGGCTTATGGTATATAGCAATTTGAAAAAAAATAAAATTAGATTCATACCAGAATTCTAAATGTAAAAATGTATATACCAGAAAAAAACATAGGTCAATTCTTTTTTACCCAAGGGAAAATACTTCATAAAGCTGTTTCAAAATCCAGATGCAATAAAAGAAAATATTAGTAAATTTGACTATTTTTAAAAGTTACATGGCAAAACAGACATATGCAAACACACAGAAAATATTTGTAGCATGTATTGAAGATAAAAGTCTAATCTACCTAACATAAAAAGAGCTCTTAAATTTAAATAAAAAGACTGAAACCTAATATAAAAAAATGGGTAAAAGACAAGAATTGATAGTTTATAAAAAGATATACCAAAGACCTTTAAATATTTGAAACTATGTTCAAATCACTCATAATAAGAGAAATACAAATAAAGCTATACTGAAATATCATTTCTCACTTACAAGATAGACAAAAATTTAAAAAGTTGACAATATATTCTTTTGGGCAAGGTTGAGAGAAAAAAATCATTTCCCCACACTGCTGATATGGCAATTAGACAATGTCTAACAAACCTACACTTATACTTACATTCTGATTTAGCAATCCCATTTCTAGGAGTTCACTATATGACCATGTTTCACCCTTCTCTTAGTAATCCTACTTCTATGAGTTTACCTCTAAAATATAAAAAAGCCCTACATTAATCATTGCAATATTATTTTAAAAGTAAAATACTAGAAACAACTTTAAAGCTCTTGCAGATGCTACTGGTTAATTAAATTATGGTTCATCCACAAAACAGAATACAATGTCATCATAAAAAATAATCAAGAGGAAGATCTTTTTGAACCAATATGGAGCTATTTCCAATATATATTGATAAACAAACAAAAAAAGGCAAGGTATAAGAGAACATATCTACTTTTTAAAGGTAAATGTATATCTTTAGTTTGCAAAAAGAAACACAGGAAAGATAAACCAGAAACTAATGCAAATGGTTACGTATGGAGGGTGAATGAGAATGAGATTAAAAGAGTACGCATACTTACTTCTCTAAGTGTACTTTTAAAAATATGTTCTGACTTTTGAACTTTGTAAATACTTTATATGTTCAAAGAATAATGAATTGAAAAACAATGGAAAAAAGCAATTTGTAAAATAAGGTATAAATAGAAACAAATATACCTAATCAAACTGATAATATAGTGACATATACTCTTTAATATTAAATAATATATATACTAAGGAAAAAATAACTTTAATCTTTACCTTTACTCAGAAGCTTTATTGTTAGCAGTGGTATTGGTACAATAATTCTGTAAATATTTTGTGTGTGTGGTAGGCGACACACATGAATATATTAATGTAGTTGGAAAAAGAGTTCTCACAGTGAAAGGAGATAAATATGAAATGAGATGGTGAGAAAGAACCCTGAGATGCCAGATTTGAATTGGAAACATTCATATAAACTATTCACTAAGAAGGCCTATGAACAACAAAGTATACCTAGAGCCCAAATTATGGTTTCTAAGTACCATTCCCATTAAAAGAAATCAGTACACCTTGTCTAAACTGATAATTCTAGATTGGTATAGAGTCTAAAATGAGCCCAGAATATTGAGACTTAAAATAGTTCAACCTTTACATATGTGTACATATACACATATAGACATACATGATACACATAATATGTTTGTTTAATTTGTGTATATGTACACACACACACACACACATGGAGAGAGACAGTCAAAAGGCAAATCATTGTGGGAAAATGTTGACATTGGTGAGTCTAGCAGAATATACTCAATCTTGTGGTACTAGTCTTTCAATTTTTCTGTAGATTTGCTATTTTCAAAATAAAATGTTGAAATAGGGGAAAAATTTCAATTGTAAGAATTAAAACAATAGGAAAAGATACTTCATCCAGAACATAATTTGAAGGTTGGGTAATTTGGCACTTTACAATTCTGAGTCTGCTTGACTTTTGGAAGCAATTCTAAGGATGGCAAAGCATCATCATGTTAAAAGGAAATTCAAAGAAAATTCGAGGAGAAAATAATAATAAGTTTAGGAGAAAACTATGGAAGTGATATCAGAAGGAGCTTCTAAACTAGAACAGTGTGATAAGTCTTCCTTGAACCCTTTGGCAGGCTTTCTGGATGCTTTTTCTGGGAGAAGCAAATTTTGTTAAGTGGTCATGTCTGCAGTCTTCTTCTGATGGACACCCAAGTGTTTCTACTTAAAGAGGAAGGCTAAGAGGCAAAGCTTCCAAGATAGGACCAGCAGCAGCCTGGGGTGGGGGCGGGGGTGAGGTTGCGCAGAGCAAAAATTCTACATGTGGTCACCTACATTTCCAAGGTGGGGTTTTACTACTGTACTATGACACTGGGCATACAATGACCTGCAACAATAAATCTTACTACCAAGTATCTGCGATAGAGGTTCTATTTATTTTCACACACGGAACATTCTCCTGTTTTCAAGGTGCTACCACATATAGACATGGTCTTATTTGATCTTGATAACCAAAATATGGAATAACAGCAAGAGTAAATATTTTAAATCTAAATTTTGCAGGTGACAAGTTGACAGAGGAGAGGAGGCTTTGCTTTAGGTCACGTGATTGGCAAGTGCAGATGGGAAGATAATCGGCATGGGGCCTATGTTCCCTCTCAATTGCTGTGTAGGAAATAAGTCTGGTGCCAGCAAGAGATACTGTTTGCTGCAACAAGACTGTCAGGGTAATTAATTCTTTGCTAGACCTTAAGGAAGTGTAGGAAAGTGTGGTGAAGTCATAAGACATGGGTTCAGGGACGCTCCTGAAAATCAAGCTTGCTATTAGGAAGCAGATAGTCCATTTGCTCTGGTTTATGCTTCACTCATTTCCCAGACACATTTAGTGATGGTGCTCTGTAATATTTGTTTCATTAGGGGATGTTTCCAAGATAATGGGAAAAATCAAATGAAAAACTGTGTTGCAGACCAAATTTGACTTCCATTAAACACTATTTACAGGCTTTTAAAAAGAACAGAGGGTATTGACAGGAGCTTCAGATTCAGAAAGAATAAGAGAAAATGACAAGCTTATTTTCAATTTTTGTTGCACTTGCCTGCTTCTGACTCAGCAATAGAGTATTTACTTCTCTTTGGGAATTGACTTTTTACATTGCAAGTAGGCTTTGTCATTATACACTATAATAGAAAGTGTCTCTGGATCTCTCATCCTCTGAGAAGGATCCCATAACATCCCCTTCCACAGGATGGGCTTTCAGCAAACATGTGTCTATTCTGTAGCTCTCTGACCAGACATAATGGATGAACTGGGTGAATGGCTGCCCCACTGGTGTTGAATGAGCTATTCAACTATTCTGAACTGAAGACATGCACACTGGTAAAGTTTGGGGCAGTCCTCCCTGTCTTGAACACATACACCTAAGAGGAGAAGAACATCATAAATAAAGTTAATTATCTTATTGAGAGAAACACAGCAAGAGACCATATGATGAGAGGTGACAGATAGCCTAAATAAAAACAGAAATCTCCTAGGCTCTGCTAGCTTTACAGTTCCAGTTCCAGCTGCTGTGGTATCCGGCTCTGCAAATTATCTTTGACTTCCTCGAAATATCGCTTGCTGGAGATTGTGAAAATGTCCATGATATTTTGTAGCTCCTCCCATCAAGAAGTGGACTTATGAATTACTTTGACCAATAGAATGTGGCAGAAATGGAATTGTGTGTTTCAAATTTGTGCCTCAAGAGCTTTTTGGCTTCCTTCATTGCTCTTTTAGGAACCCGTGGCCACCAAGTGAAGACATCTTGTCTAGTATTCTGGATGTCGAGAAATACATGACCCATCTGCTTCCTTTACGCTAGCTGACTGCCTGCCAAAACCCAGAAATGTGAGAATATACTAGATCATTAGGCTTGTAACTGACCTACCAGTCATATGCAGATGCATAAGCAATCTCAGCAGAGACCAGATGAGCTGCACCAGAGCAGAAAAATTACTCAGCCTATCTCCAAAATTGAGTTAAACGAAGAGTGTTGTTTTATATCATTGACTTTGGGGGTCATTCGTTATTCAGTAAAAGCTAACTGATAGATCCCTGTATCCTTCTGATAAACTTGGAAACTATTTTCTCCCTAAGCTAACTTGAAGTGTGACGTTTTGTATCTGTGCATGTTTTTACTTGCAACCCAAAGAATCTTGACCAAGAGAGAAACTGTATCAATAGAAAAGGCTACAATTAACAGCACTACAGAGAGAATGTGGAATTCATAGGCTGAGTCACTTAGGGCAGCATACAGAAAGAAAGCTCTCATATCATGTAGTGAAATAGTTGATTAGGCAAGGAACCCAACCCAACACCAATGGATGCCTATAAAATATGTTATATACTTCACCTCATGATCCTTGTCCTGTGGGATGCAATGTATTCTCTCTGGTAGCCAATGTATGGAGATACAGTGAAGATTTTTGCATTTTGTCTCTTTTTCTAAGTGGAGTGTTTGTGGTTCTATTAGTTAATTTCTCCATTTAACCACTGCATTGCAGGATGGAAAGGAGTATTGTCTGAACAAAATGAAGTCTGATCTAGAGGGAAAATGGACTAATCGGGAAATCATTCACTTTGAGAAGAGGGGCCCATTGATGACATTTTTTTGAAGTCAGCTGCTAGATACAACTGTTTGAATTATCTCCCTTTTGGAACAGGGTGGATGAGAATGTAGTTTAATGTAAGATGGTTAAATCATGTATGGCAGGGAGCGCTCTTTAATAAATGAGAAGAAAGTCAGGAGTGTGTGTGTGTGTGTGCGTGTGTACGTATGTGCACATGCCAGCTAAAAGGAAGAATTAAACAACTTTTGGAGGAGTATCCCTATAATCTATATCTTTTTTTTCACCTTGCACACTGTTCTGCTCCTGCTAGGACTAGATTCCCAGCAACCTTGTTTGTGTTCCATAACCTCACCCCCAGACGTTATTGATTGGGCCAAGGGTAGACACATAATTATAGCTGGGCCAATCAGTTTCTTTTCCAAAAATTTGAAACTGTGAGTGAGAGATGCTAGGTTGTTTGAATCTGGACATCTAAACTAAAGGAGCTGTGGAACATCTGCACTTGGACACATACATGCAGAAGCGTTGAAACTCAGTCCAGAGAGAGGATAAGAGAAGGGAGGAGAGGGTGGGGAGATGGTAGAGAAGAGAGAAGAGGAGAAAAAGAGACACACACACATTGCATTCCAGGTTCTTGATAAACTGTCCAGCAGCTAGTTCTGGCTCTTGAGTTCCACCAAATATCCCACCATTTCTAATAAATGCCCTTCATGATTAAGCTAGTAGGAATATGTTATTTGTAATAAAAAAAAACCTCAACTAAGGAAAATTCACATTAATGAAAAGGCAGTTGTTATAAGCTTCTTAACAAATAAAAGGATATTTGCCAGTGCTTGGCTGTACCTATTTTCTATTTTATTTTCTGATATTTATGCCATTAATCAATCTAGGGGCCTAAAATATTGTGTGCCACTTAAAATTCCTTTTATATTAATAGAAGAAAAATATTTTTAAGTCTCACAGTATATATTTAAATAGACATATCTACTGTTTATTCTTCTAGTGAATTGAGTTTTGAATATAGCCTTTACAAGCTACAATTCATTTTTGAAAAATGAGTATAAATATCAGTTATACTCATAACATGTTGTAAGAAGATCATCATTATCAATTTAAAATCTGCTTAACAACTAATGCTCCTCTAGCTTGTCTTTTTCTCTAGTGATAATTCTTCTTGGAGTTCATAAATCAGTATAAGTATAGTTATTCACGTAAGAAATGGCATTAGTTTAAAACTTGTATCTTTTAAGTAAAAAATACTTATCAATTTAGATTTAATGATGACATGTGAAGGCTCTCAGAATCTAGAATAAAAGTAAAGCTATTTAAATTAATTTCTTTGGAGTTTAGGCAAAAAAATTTAATACTCTTTATGAAAAGAAAAAAAGAAATACTTCAAAGGCTGTTATGCTGAAGAATAAAAAGCTGATAAGGAGACTTTCAAGTTATCTTGATCAGTGTAGACAACTAGATGGTGCATCCAACACCCAACCCGCAAAACAATTGGGAGGGGAAAAAATCTACATTAGTGATCTTCAAGTTTATATTTGAATTGGTTACTTTTGTCTGTGTTGGCAACATCATGAAGCCTTTTGATTATGATAAATAAAGCTTTACTATGGAACAATGAAATAATGGACTATCTGAAATAATGTCAATAATATCATTAAATCATCATGATGGAGAAAGTTCTTCAATGAACCATGGAACTCTCCTCCCCAAACAAATGCTGAAAAAATCTAAGTATGGGATGGATGTCTCACCTCAGGAGATGATCACCCTTGGAGAATGGTTTAATTCTAAAAAAAAATAGGTTAAAAAATTACTCTCAACTTTGAAATTATTATAAATTTTTTGGTTTACTCTATACTTACTGGCATTGTCATAGCATTTTAAATCTGAAGCGCATTTTATATCAAATCTGGTAATTTACTCATAAACATGACAAAACTGAGGCACAGAAGCCTTGATAATTTCCCCTTGGTTACAAAAATAATTCAGCAAACCTTAGAACCAATAATAAAGCAGCTGTCATTATATTTGAGTGCTTATTATGTAGCAGATGCTATGCTAATAGCATTGTATGAATTTTCTCATTTTGATTCTGACAATCCTGTAAGGTTTGTATTATCACTGTCATTGCATGATATTATTACTATCATTTTACAGATGTGGAAGCTAAGGCAGAGGGTAGTTAAATACCTTGTCCAGTGCCAGGCAGCCAAAAAGTGGAAGGGCTGTGTCTGAACTCTGATCTGACAGTTCTGAAGTCCCAGGCCATGGACTTCCCATCATACTTTGCTCTCCTTTTCTATCAGAACTTTATAAGGTCTTATGGGAAACTTCTCTACTCAAAGAAGAGTTTGCATTTTAACAACAGACGATATAGATGTCTAAAATATTTTTTAATAATAGTATTTAAAGGCAGCCCGAACTTGAATAGTATGACATTACATACTAGGTAACATATATTTTTCAAGTAAGATGGTGGAGTTTTGTTAAAATTCAAGAGAATGACCTGACTCTTAATATTCAACAGGGACAAGGAATTTGAACATAATATTCTCATTTAGAAAATGTTTTATTCACTGTGCATTTAGATATTAGACTAATTCTCTGTGGAAAAATTCACCAGGCAGCTGTGTATTCATTTGCCATATGCTACATTCTCTCTGAGCCAGACATGATGAAATCTGATTTACATTTGGAAGACACCAGCTACCTCCCCCAGCAAACACACTTACCCAGGGCTTGGTAGGTAGTGGGAACCTTCTAACTAAATGCTACATGAGTTAAGCATTCTGCAAGAGCAACTGGTTTAGTGGGAAGTTATATTTATTCAAAAATAAAAGGCTGGAAAGAGTACCAAGTATTTCTTTTTTAGTCACTTGTAATAATAGAAATTACAACAAAATGTTTGATTTTAATCAAAAAATACATTTAACAATAAATTGAATTAAATTTATTATAATAAAATATGTGATTACAAGTTATAATCTAGTTCTAACAATAGGTCTGGTCATTGCTAGTAACAAACCTATCTTGTGGGATCCAGACTTTCCTCAAATGTTTTTGACAGAAATATTCAAATATGTAAACAAAAACTTCTCAAAGCTAATTCTTAAATCTCTTTCATAAAGATGATGACATGGTCAACTTTTGAGAAAGTTAATTGAACAGAGAAGACCTAAGTTTGAGCTTTAGCTTGGCCAACAAATCCCTGCATGTGAGAAATTTACCCTCCTGTGGTTCTTTCTGTCTTCAAAATAACATTAGCAACAGAAGCTCACTTACTAGAACACCTACGAGGTGCCAGGCAATGTTCTAAACACTTTTCAAATGTTAACTTTATCCTTTCGAAACCCCAATGAGGTACGTATTAGCATTCTCCTCATTGCAGAGGTAAGGAAGCTGAGGTGCGGAAGGATCATGTGATGTAAGTGACAGAACTAGGGTTCAGCTCCAGATCTGTCTTAATCAGAATTCGTAAACTTATAAAGTACTTATACTATCTTAATCACAACTCATCTTCATCAATTGAAGGTGAAAGATCTCTGGATTAGTGACAATTCTTTCAAACACAAATGAAATAAATTCTCTTAAATTGGTTTTTCAAAAAGGGAGAATGTATTTTCTTGGGAAAATTCAATGTCCAGGGTAGACTTGGCACTGGTGGATCCAGAAACACAGACAGTGTAATCAAGAATCTTTCTCTATCTTTTCTTTTCACCATGTAAGCTTTCATCTGTAGGGGGCTCTGCCCTTATGCAAGGTCCCAGCAGTTCCAGGCATAGATCCTTAGATCTCCAAAGCAGTAAAGATATAATGCCTTGATGGCACCTGTAAACCCCTAAACTGAATTACTGATTCTGACTGATCTGCTCTGGATCATGGGCTATTTCTGAATTAAGCACAGCGGATAGGAAAGCAAGATGATGTGACAGACCTGGGTCACATGTAACTCTTGAGCAAATGGTGCATTCGGTTTGACTTGAACCATACCAATTGAGAGTGGAGAGGTGTGATTCCTTAATGCAAGTCAGAAAGAGGGGTGTTACCGCAGAAGAGGGATGAATGCTGGGTAGGCAAAAAACGACAGATGACCATCCCAATTAGATTGTTGCTTCAGCAATTTCCAGCATTAAAAGCCTATAAATTTCTGCCAAAGGAGGGAGAGAAGAGGAAGAGGGAAAGAAGGCTATGATGTGTGTATAAATCCGATCCACACTTAAATTACCAAACCTCATTTTCCCCTAATGACTTCAAGGACTCCTTTGCTACAGAAATTTTACTAAAATAATTGGGATAATGAAGCACAATGATTTATGTAAAAAAATTATTTTCACACTATGATTTTATAGTACTATATTAAAAAAAACCCTAAAAGTTCAATAGTAATGATTGGTTAAGTAAGTTATTATATATTATTATAATAGAATATCATATACATATCAAAAGTGATTTTAAAGAATAATTATATGTGAAAGTATTGAAGATATAATACTAATTTAAAAAAGTTAATTGGATCAAAAGCACATAGTATGCTAATTTTATTTAAAAAGAAACATCTGTTTTTTGCCTATATAGAGAAAAAGCATAGGGGCAGGACCAGAAATACATCTATCAATAATGGCTATCTCTTGATGATGGGGTTTTGAGTAATTTTAACTCTAATCTGTATACTTTTCTGTATTTCCACATTTCCTACAATGAATATGTAATAAATTTATAACCAGAGAAAAAAACCCTGAAAGTAGTTGAACAGAGGATTTTGAACTGTACCTGTAAATTTGTGTCAATTTATAGTGAGAGAAAAATGTAGATAGCACAAGAATCAAATGTAAAACACTTGGTTATATTTGCCTACTTCAGAAGGCTGTTTGGTGAGTTCTTTCATAATTGTAAAGCTTGATTACATACTAGAAGAATATTTATACAGGTGTGCTTAATTCTAGAGCACTTAATATAATGTCAGAAAATTCAAGCTAATTAGATAAAGATATGATATATATTGCAAAAATACTAATTATATCACAATATCTCATGTGCATTATAAAATTCCACTAGATATGTAGAAACTCTCTTTGTATATTTGAATTATGGGTCAGTTTCCAAACATTATATTTGTATCTACCTTTCCAGGCAGCATATCTAATGTGCAAAGCAAGATAAGATTAATCTACTAAGTTACTGTAAAAATTGGGAGTAGCAGGATTTGGTGCAAACATTTAAAACATAACTGATAAAAATTGCATCCGTTTATTTCAGTTGTCAACAAAGGAACAAGAAACAGTAGCTGAAATATATAATCTTTTTATCACTGTTGTCATCATCATCACCATCGTCATCTAATTTTTTAGGTTTCAATATAGTTTTATGTATACTGTCTCATTTTATCTTGGTAATGTTGTTATTATCATTGTTTTCATAAGAGAACTAAGGCATGAAACAAATAAATGGTTTTTCCAAGGTCACACACAGAGCAAGGTATAGAATTCAGATCTCTTACCCTTTGGTTTGCAATGTGGAACTGGATTCTCAATGTTAACAAAACTAATAAAATTTTGATTTTGCTTGGACTTTACGTTTTACAAATTTCTTTTACCTAGATATTCTAATTTCAATCTAAGAACAGTTCTATGAAGTACCAATATTGGCAGTTAATACTAAATTGAGGCTTTATCAAATAGTTTTTTGTATATTATCATATTGTGGTAGACAGCCTTAAGATGGCTCTCTATGATCCCTCCCTTCTGGTATTCATGCCCTTGTTTAACTGTTCTTTTGAGTGTGGGCTGGAACTAAAGGTTTGCCTCTAATGAATGGAATACAGCAGAAGTCATGGAATGTCACTTCCCTGATTAGGTTCCAAAAGACTGTGCCTTCCATTTTGGAAGCTCTCACTCTCAGCCCTTGTTCTGGGGAAAGCAAGCTGCAACACCCGGGGAAAGCAAACTATTGATAATAGCCCATGTGGCAATGAACTGAAGTTTCCAGGCAATAGCCGCCAGGACCCAAGGCTTGTCAACAGCTAGATGAGTGAGTTTGGAAGCATATCTTCCCCACTTGAGCCTTAAGATGTATTCAGTCCTGGTTGAGCTTTGCCGCCCTGTAAGAAATCTGAGCCAGAGGACCCACCTAAGCCGTGCCCAGATTCCCAACCCACATAAGGTGTGAGATAATAAGTCTGTTGTTTTAAGCCATTAAGCTTTGGGGGTAATTTGTTTTGCAGCAACAAATAACTAACACATGGTTTTTGATTCTCTTAATAGCCCTCTGAGGTAGTACTGTTATGACAGGCCCATCTAGCAAATGAGAAAGTTAAGGTTTAGAGAGATGAAGTAATTTCCCCCAAAGCAAGCAGTTAACAATCGGCAGAGTTGGGGTATGACTCCCTGGACATCTAAACCAGGGCTTGATTCTCCTGCTGAATTGCCCCGTAAGAGTGAGACAGTTTGACTTAGCACAGGTGTAAATGTAAAGGATGAATTAAAACAGCACACTTGGTTTGAGAAACTTCTCTGAAAGGAGGCTAAGATAGGCAGGGCAGGTATTTTTGTCCTATTGTAATGATGACAAAACATGCAGCTCACACAGTCAGGAGGCAGAGACATTAACCCAGGCCATCTGACCCTAACTCCTCACTTTTAGGGTCATACTCATTTTTTTTAAAAATACGTAAACCATATGCTACAAAATCCACATACTTTCAAATTATTAATAGTAATAATGTAACATGTAATAATCATAATAATAATATGGACCATCTATTATTAATTAAATGCTGGCTAGTGTTATATATATTTCTGAGAAAGAGGCACTCAAGTACACTCAAGGCAATATGAGAGATTTTCCGAAAGTCAGTGGGGCTTGGCTGACTACCTTTTTAGTATAATAGTATAAATTGCCACAATGTACTGGAGAAAATCATTCCATCTGCAACACAGGAGCATTTTCTCTGCTACCAAATTGAAAAACTAATCAAGTTTCAAGAACTTTGAGTTTTTTTTTTTTTTTACTCTAAGGCATTTCCATCCCTTCTTAGTAAAACATTTTATTTATATGTAAGTCACTAAACCCTGAGGTCTGTACATTTTGGTCATCCAATGCCTTAGGCATAAAGTAAGGCCTCCGGGGGCCTTAGAAACAGGATTATCATAGCACAGAAAGGGTGAGGAGATTGCATTGCTTCACCAGTTTAGAATCTATGAAATAAAATACAGCTTGCCAATATGAATGTATCCTATAAATTTCATTGCAAAATTGCTAATTACTAAATGTCATATTTAATACTTGATTTCTTTTTTTAGAGTGTCCATGTAAGAAACTGAATTAGGTTCACAGAGACAGAGTGAGCAAAAGTTAAAACAGTTCTAATGAAAACATAATCAAAGAGGAAACCCCGTTCCTTTCCCTGAATGGTTACTTAAATTACGCTGGACTGTATGGCAGGAGAGTATTTATTGGATTAAATGTAAAATTGTCATGCCAGGTTACAAAAATTTCCTTGAGTAAGGCAGAGTTCAGCATTAAAACTTGCATTATGTAATAAAGTCTTAAGATGTAAGCCACTTAAATAAGTATACAGTTCTTATTCGCTTATAGTAATGAAGGAGAAAATTACAATGCTGCACTGTATTGTAGGGATAACTATTACAGAATTCATAAGGATGAGGTTTGTAACATGAAGTCCTTTCCTGCAGAATCTTCTTCCTCCATTTTCTTTAGATGGGTTGGGCTTTCATTTTTCCATTCTTTTTGGACTCTGACAGAATCTTCTTACATTTCTCAGGCCTGTTTTCTCCCCAGTGATTTGCAAGCTTAGTACAAATTCCTACAATTGCATTGTTGTTAATCAGGCGAGCTATTGGCTTTTGTATATTTTGTAGCTAGCCATATTATTGAATTTCTCCATTCTTTTAAAAGGCATTTTTATTTATTCACTTGAATTTTTCTAGTTGATAATCTGTAAATAATAATACAGCTACTGCCTGACAAGAATTTATAAATTTATAACACCCTTTCCCTTCCCTTCCTTTCCCTTCCCTTCCCTTCCCTTCCCTTCCCTTCCCTTCCCTTCCTTTTCTTTCCCTTTCATTTCATTCATCAGAACGTTCAGATGAGTATTAAATGATGGTGGTATTAACATCCTTGTCTTATCTTTATAGTTCTTTATCGATAAACATGATGTTAGCTATTGTTTCAGAAAGATGTTCTTATGATGAAAACCTGTTTCTTTCTATTTCTAGTTTACCAAGAAGTTTATTTCTTCTATTTCTAGTTTACTAGTTTTTAAAGTTATGAATGTATATTGAATTTTATAAACTTTTAGTAACCCTTGAGATGAGCATAGGCTCACTGATGTGATGATATTCTTGCTCACTTCTAAAGGCTGTTTGCTGCTGTAAAGGCTGTTTTATTACAAGACACTTGTGATAAAATATTTGCAACATGAGAGCAACATGCTTTCTTGCTTAAAGAGTACATATCTCTAATCACAGATGTACTTCTTTGAGAGTAAGTTTCCTTATAAATTTTCCAGGTGATTTTTCTACACACTAAGCTGTGAGAGGCACTGCTACAGAGCATGCAGAAATCATGTGACTTTCTGAGTGCAAAGCAATGGCAAATGGAACTCCAAAGTCGCATCCTGTGATTAGTCTCTTTTGTATCTATAAAGGAGGGATCTGTGAGTGTTTTCAGTGGTGAGAGAAAGGTGTACCCAAGGGCATTCTCTGGGGCTTGAGAACATACCTGATCTGAGACAATGTTTAGTAAATAAAAGAAAAAAAAAATCTTGCTGAAAGGTTTTAGGGCAGTGGAACTCAGCCTGAATTTATCTCTCTTTATTTTCTACAAGGCCAGCTTCACATCCTTCACCTAAATTTAGATCAGAATTATTTCTATATCACCCCACACAAGAATAATTATGAAGATAATAGTTGTAATAATACCTATCATTTTCTTCAAAGCCTATGTTGCACTACCCTTCCTTTATTTCTCACAATAGGTCTATAAGGTGAGACTTGTCATTCACATTTTAGAGAAGGGACAACTGAGGCACAGAGCCATCAGAGAATTTGCTTTAGGTGATAAGAACAAAATGGGGGGATATCAGATTATAATTAATAGAAGCAAACTAGAATAAGAACTACAAAAAATTAATACAACAAAGTCCAAAAAACCAGTGACATTTTATTAAAAGACCATTTTTTTAAATGGTATTTTTGTAGTTACAACTATTTCTAAAAGGAGACCAAACTGGCAGAAAAAGCAAAGAGCACCCAGGAATGGAGCTGGGATGGATGCAGAAAACAGAGTGTGATTCTTCTACACTTTCTAGTCAATTTAGTGGAGGGTTCTTAGTAGGAATTCATTAAATACAGTTATAGGAAAGCTGGGAGTGGCAGCACCATCATTAAAAACAAACACGGAATGAACCATGGGGTCAGAGGCAGTGTCTCTTGTTCAGGGGCTGCTGTGTCTGATATGAGTGCAGGTGTATCCCCAGCAGAATCTGTTCTTTAAACTGACAAAGCTAGCCCCTTTGTCAAAATTGTACAGCATAAAATCCTTATGCAGGGTATTATGTTACTGAGTTGAATAGAAGAGGCTTTTTATGAGCAGTGTTTTGGTTATGTTTCAGTTGCCATACAGGTCCAACCATAAAAGAGCAGTTATAGCCAAGTCTTTTTCAAGCATTAAATACAGGTCTCAATCTCTCTCTCTCTCTCTCTCTCTCTCTCTCTCTCTCTCTCTCTCTCTCTCTCTCTCTCTCTCTCTCACACACACACACACACACACACACAGTTCCTTTGGATCATCTACAAAGTTCCTTCTGAAGCTTATGAAGACAGCTGGCTGTACACCCTCTCTATCTTGTCATAGAATGCCTGCATGAAGGGGCCATATAGGTTTATGAGGATTCTTGCAGCCCACATACTTCGAGTGGTTTGAGTGATACACTGAATTGCGGAAATGGGAGGGAGGAGAGATTAAAGGAGAAATGGCAAATTATTTACAACAATCTGTAAGCTCTTCAGTGGGTTAGAAACCTGTGTATAATGTAATAAATAAATACTGATCTCAATGTTGATAGGAGTCTGGAAAGTTATTTAGTTTAATCCTCTGTAGTTGAAGTGCATATAAAAAATGTCCTGAGATGGACAGAGAGACAAGAGGCTTGTGGCCCAGCTGATGGGACTGGGTCAGAACAGCCTTCAATTGTCAGCCCTTTCAGGGGTATCTTCAGCGGCAAAGGGCTGTCTCCCAAAGATTGTGCCCTTCTTGGGCGCAGCCCACATTCAGTTCCTGATGCAGAATGGGGTTGAAAAGTCCGACCCTTTTGGCCCAACTTGGGAGAATGCTGATGGATTATTTTAGCTCAGAACCCCACATGGTTAGCTGGGTCTGTTGTTGGGCCCACTTTGCAGCTCAACTTCTTCCTCTGCCCAACCTTGCTTCCTTCCGGGCTCCAGTGTTTCCCAAGGGCATTCCCTGATAAACATCCTGCACAACAAACCCCATCTGGGGTATGTTTCTCTTAGGGCATGGAGAACCCAAGCGGTGGCATGTCCCCAAGGATGCTGTACTTCCCCGTGAGGCACTGTCCACACCTCATAGGCAGTCTAATTGCATTTTCAGATGGCATTAGACAGTTCCTCCATGAAGTGCTGGAATCTGGCTCTCTACACTTTTAACTGGTCTGTCCTCTTGAACCAACCAGAACAGAATGAGGCTGTCTACATTCTATTTCCTTTATTTACACTCTCTTGCCTTGAATTCTGTCTTATAGTCTAAAAGGTAAAATCAAGTTTTAGTTGATTCATCATCATCTCCTTTTCTTGTGATTGTGCTGCTGAAAGAGGATGAAATTGAAGGGAAAAGCAAATGATTCATAGGTCAACAGTTTAGGAAATACGCAGTAATTCTTATTTCTTTTTAGGTAGCTGCCCATTACAGATTGGGGTGTGAAGAGGGCTGCTGTAGGAGGAAGGGGCGCAGTGGGGGAGCCAGGGGAAAAACAAAGTACTTTGTAGCAGAAGCACAGATTTGGAGTCACCTTGGGCAATTCTTTCAATCTGCTGAGATCCAACAAATATGTTCTTACTCATTCTTCTGTGTTCTCAGTCCTGGGGAAAGGAAATATTATTCACCAGGTTTAGAAATCAGGGAACTGCCCTGCATTCCATACTTTCTTTCACTCCTTACATCCATTTAATCTCTGCATATTATCATTTCCTTCTTCCCCTACAGTCTCAATTCATCTTGTTTCCATTTCTCTCCCTCCATGTCTACTACTACTGCCTTGGTTTGGGCTCTCATTATGGTAACTGCCTCCTGCAGACCTGTTCCCTTCCACTCGATATTGCATTGCAGCCAGGGTAAACTCTCTGTAACACCAAGCTAATTATTTTGGTCAACAGCTTAAAATACTGCATTTATTTATTAAAATACAGCATTTATTTAGTATAGCAAAAACCTGGAAACAACTCAAATACCTATCAACGGTAGAATAAACAATTAAATTGTGGCAAATCTGTATAATACAATGCTGTATTATAACAATAATAAATGAACAAGTTACTGGTATAACCATTCACATGAATAAATTTCATGAATATTACATTGAGGCAAATCACAAAAAATATCATTCTGTATCTTTTATGTGTATATAAAGCTGAAAATAAACTGACATTGGAATGCAGGTAGTGGTTACATTTAGAGAGGAGGGTGAAGTAATGATGGTGGGGACAGGAAGGACACTTGTGTAGTGGTGACATTCAGTTTCTTGTTTTGGTGGTGATTAGTTACATGGGTATGCTCACTTTGAGAAAAGCTGCTGAGCTTAACACTTACGATTTTCACACTTTGCTATATGTATATTATTCTTAATTAATACATTTGAAAATCCTATAATGATTCCCCCAGGCCTACAGGGTAAAGCCCAAATTCATAGGATCCCCTCTATGACCAGCACACTTCTCAAACCTTTTCTCTAGCTATTCCCTCTGTGTGTGTTCACTTCACTCACCCTGGATTGTTTGCAGCTCCATGAAAAAGACAGCAGGTCAGTTGTTTGGCTGACAAAAACTGGTTTTTAATGAATGAATGAATTGTGGGGCTGATAATACTTATGCTGCAGTGCTTTTGTGAAGATTAAATGACAGAATATATGTGCAGTTCTTAGCACAGCTCCTGAAGCAGAGCAGACACTCATCATATGTTACTTCCTTCTTTCCCCTTCTCGCCAGAACCAGATAAATGAATTTCTGATAACTCTGAACATTACTAGAGTATCATAGCTGAAGTTACTCTTTGGGAAGTATTACCTATAAATCTCACTATCCATTTGGTGGAGTTTACTCTGAAAAGACACTCTGGCTTGTCTTCGATCCCCAAGGTAACAAACCTTGACATAGATTTGACTTTCTTAGGCAAACTCTCCCAACAAAACTCATACTGTAATGGTTAAGTCTGATCCTTCCCAAATCCCTTGGAAATATCACCACATATCCATTATCTGATAAAGGGGTAAGGAACAGCTGCAACTAAGGAAAGATATTTCACGGGGTCCAGTTTTGCTTTATTTGGGTACTTTAGGTGGATGAGGTCATAGAAGGATCTGAGAATTAGGAACTGCAAGCTGCTGCTGCTATTGGTTGTTATTTTTTTTTAAATATTATTTTCTTGCTATAAAAATGCTTTTCATCTAATGCCAGATTTCATCAAGACCTTCCATATGGTCTGTACTGATAACTAGAATCTTGAGATGCTCATTCTTCTTATAGCTTGTAGTTTAAAATAATCCAGATTGGGTTTTACAGCTTCTTCTTAAGAATTTTGTCTTCCTAATTCTACAATTGCAATGTTGAGAACTGATCAAAAGGAGAGAGCTCTAAGAGTGAACCTATTACAAGTGTTTTGCTGGCTATGTGTATTTTTCATTTTTCATGTCTTAGGGGAATATGGCCATGACATAAAAGCACTGAATTCTATTAGGACAAGGACCATAGTGAACCAAGTATCCACAGTGGGTGCGACGAAAAAAAAAAAAAAAAGAAAAAAGAAAAAGAAAAAGAAAATTAGAATCAAGCTGGATTAGAATTCTCAAGGATTTTGCCAATTTCCATAAATTCTGGATCTTAGTTTCTTAATCCATAAAACGTGAAAAGGGATATCAAATTATGAAACACAGATTGGATTTTGATGAAAGCCCTTTTCTTCCCAGGAAGATGAACTTTGGTAAGTTGGCTCTCCTGGGCCCCAAGCTTTAGGGGCCACAATACTGCTTCTAAAAAATGACTCAGAGAGGAGAAAACAAGGGAGAAAACAGCCACTCTAAAGAGCTGCTGCCCATTTCTCCCCTTTTCTCTTCCCTGTCTCCCACTCCCCTCCTGGCATTTTGCATACTCATCTTCAGTGTTTCCCAGAAGTTGATGTTCATATACTTTCACATGTATAAAAATGCAGGAGATAGAGAAGAAAGAAGTATAAAGAATGAGATGTTCAGATTCACCTTTGTCCTGAGATGCCCTTGATAATGTATGGCATGAAAAATAAAGCCCTATTTGGTTGAAATTCACCTCTTGAGCAGCCTCAAGCTTACTTTCTCATGTAAATAAACCTGCAGAAATAGAGGAAAAGTCTCCTCATATTAAAGTATTAGATTTAGATCTTTTACTTTTAAAGGGTAGCACAGTAATAAAATTTTAAGAAGGACCACAGAAACATGAAAAGATGACCTGTGCATAAAGCTGAGGTGTAGAGAATAGGATGTTTGAGTAATGAGATGACCTAATGGGTCAGGGCCTGAGGCTTTCTGAAAAAGGGATCTACTTTCCATTTGACACCTTGGAATCTTGGTGTGGGGATGGGGGAATATGTTGATTGAACCAGGTAGGGGAGAAGTTGCTGCTAGTGATGTTATCTTATTTTGCTCTTCAATAATAATCTCATCAAACAGCAGGGGATGAGAATATATTGTAGTGTCACCTGGGCTAGGGATAAGTTCTGGATTTTGTCTGTTATTAAATACCATCTCTGAGAAATCCTAACTTGGCTATTTTCCTCCAAAAAATATAAATTTATTTACATGATTAATGCTGACTAGGCATCGTTAAGAAGAAATGAGAAGAAAATATTTTGAATAGATGCCAAAATGGGTAACAAGGTGACATCAGAGTGAGCTGCAAGGGAGGCTGTGACTCATGTCTTGACACATGCCCAATGGATTGGTGTGTCCAGGAGGATACCTAGGAGCACTTGGTCTAGGAATATGCCCCAAGTAAAGTTGCCATGGGCAGGAGAAGAGAAAAAAATGAAAACTTGAGTTTACTATGTTTGTGACGTTGATTACTATGTAATTTCAAATTTGCCAGCTGTTGAATATAAATCCTTAATCTAAATATTTTTGATATAAAAATAATTGTGAAGTCTTGATCCCTGGAAGTCTTCATGAAAGGGATAATGATCAGCTAAAGGAATGTGTAGGCATGTACATTATTTTTTGAGCTCCTCTCCTGCTCTATCATTACAAGTCTCAATTTATACAGAGATTTGTAGCAACCCCTTTGTTTCAACAGCCCATATCAGGTGATGATGACATAATCATGAAGTTCTATCAACAATGATGAATCAGGATTTGAATGAGTTTCTGTATAGCTCTCCAGGGATGAAATATCTGGGCAGAAGCACTTCTACCACCTCTAGGCAACAAAATGGTTAGCTGTGAGGGTGCTATGAAATTTTAGAAATAAGCAACATACTTTGCTTTAAACATGATACAGAAATTGGGCTGAGTCCCACTTAGGAGACCCGGATTGTTTTCAAGTTCTGTGGTCTGGGAGCTAAAGTTCTGAAGCAGGGAAAAAGGCAGGCGGGCATATTTTCTGAAATTGCTAAGTGGGCTTCAAACGCTTCCTTTCATTTATTTGTTGAAGACAGAATCTTCTCACCTAATTCATCAGGAATACAAGTGCACCAGTAAGAAAAGAAAGGCTGGCTCATAATCTCCTCTTTGTATTTGCAATATGTATTTGAAATGTATTTCAAATATGCTCTGCATTGAAGAGGCTAAACAGGGAGCCCTTGCTTCCTGCCCCATGAACAGGATTAAGTCAGAAAAGCTCCCAGATTCATAAGTCCACCCTGAGTGTTTATGGTCATGCACATTATGTCCAAATGTCTACACACACACACACACACATACACACACAAGCCATACGTGTGTGTGTGTGTGTGTGTGTGTGTGTGTGTGTGTGTGTGTGTATGCAAATATATATTCTGGAGCAATGTCGAGTTAGACCAGGAGCATAACCTGTTTGGAGCTGGGAGTAAAAGAAGCGTGGTAGGAGAACCCTGAATTATCTGGGGAAAAGCTCCTCCCCCAAACCATTTGTCCATCCATTACCCCTCCCTGACTCTTCCGTGCAGGAAGCAGAGAAGGACAATAAGGAAGGTCAGGAAGAATCACCCTGGAATGCTGACACCCTCTGCCTCATCCTTCTAACTTAAGGACAAGGTCAAGCAAGGTTGGGTTGAATAATACAAGGTCCTATCCAAAACTGGACACAAAGACATACAATATATATATATATATATATTTAACAATGCAAAACCATGTACAATCCTGTGATAGGTGCAGGAACCACTTGCATTTAGCTTCAATTCCCTTTCATTTTCTCTGTGTAGGGGACCAGTGTCTCACCTTACAGTATTGGGCGGAAATAGCTTAAGACTAAACTTCCCATCTTAACTCGCCCTTGGACGGCTTTATTTTGTAATTTAAGAAAAAGAGTCATCTCCATCACCTCCACACCCGGGTATTTTCATTATCAGGACTAAGCACATTATTATTTTGTGAGGGTTGGAGCAACCATGCTGCCTTTTCTAATCAAATGTTTTTCGATCACCGTTGGCTTGGAAATCATCTCGTCCCCCAACGGTCCCCGGAGCACACCCCTCTCCGCGTGATTTCCACTCAAGTTTTTCCTCCTAGAACCCGTTCCACATTTATTTAACTCTAAGCCGCCTCAAACCCTTTCGCAAGGAAGCCCGATAAAATTCGTAAACCACAGTTATACGCAATGTCGATAGTCAGGTTCACACATTTGGGGGGACTGTTTGACCGGGAAATGCGTCCCTTATTAAGAGGTCCAACGGGCGGACAGTGCCCAGGCGACCTCCGTAGTTTCCCGCCCCTGCCCCAACTTCCGCCGCCTTTGCGCCTCAGAGGGAGCAAAAATCCCCCAAGGCAGAGCGTGGGCCCCTGGCCTTGGGTGGAGGTGAGCGGGGAAGCCGCGGTCGCCCCTTAGAAGGGTGTACCCCTCACCTTGCGGACGGTGCGTGCAGCCGCGTCGCACTGGGAGAACTGGGGCGTCCCGCTGGCTCCAGAAGTCTCACTCCCAACACGCTCCTTTTGCTCCGGAGCTACATCAAAGCGCCACTTCTCGCAATCCCCGGCTCTGGGGCACGCTGAGTCCCGGGGCTCTGTCCCCTCGAGCGTCCTTGGCCCGCGCCGGTGCCCCGGTGTTGCGGCGAGGCGGAGCCGGAGCGCGCGCGCGGGGCGGCAGGCGCTGCGCTTCGCCGAGTCTGGGCTCCCCGCCTGGGAGAGGAGGAGAGAGCGAGAACGGAGGAGCGGAGGAGGAGCAGGGGCAGGGGCAGGGCGCAGTCTATTAAATCAACCGGCAGGTTGCAGCCACCTAGGACACCACTGAACCGAGAAAGGGGTGGGTGCGATGAAAACGTGAGCCGGATGCAATGCGGGCAGTGGTGGTGGAGGAGAACTGGAGGCGCGGCGGCGCGGGGAGGGAGTCGGAGCTCTGAGGTGCTTCAAGTCTTGCTTAGGCTGCAAAAGAGAAATTCTGAACCTGACGGCGCCCTCAAGGCTCCGGGTTGCAAACACTAGAGGGCAGCGCTGTCTAAGCTATAAACCTGGCCTACGGGGTTGGAGGTGCGGACAAGGGTCCCGCCTCCTGAGAGCCTTCCGTTGGCGGCGGCCCAGGAGGACACGAGCCTAGTTGGTGCAAGGAGAGGCAGACTACACTCCCCATTTCTGCTGCCAGCCTGGGTTGGGGAGGAAGGGAAGAAGAGCTGGCAGGTTTGGACGTTACCTCTCTAGTTCCTCCAGGCAAACCCTTTGGGGGTGAATTACTCAGGGGAAAATTACAGTTAACCTGCACAGGATTCCTTAATGAGAAGGATGAGAAGGATGTAAGTAAGAGGTGGAGAAAAATTCGGCTGAGGGAAAGTAAAAGGAGACAGAGAGGTGGCGAAAGCAGAAAAGGGGGTTGGGGAGGTTGGAGCTGATATTTCGGTTGGGTTGAGGGCTTTGTGTTCTTCCTAGCGTTGCAGGAGTATCTGTCTGCTGCAAGGCCAGAGAAGTTAACTTGGGAGGGACTTTATGGAATCCTGAGGGCTAGTTGGTTACTACTGCCTGTCGGGAACTTGGGTGGCTCTGAAACCCTGAAGCTTTACATAGATCAGTTCCCTAACATTTTTTGGAAAAACTCAGATTTTTTTAACTACAACCCTGGCAGATGCGAAAGGAGATATGGGGAGCCATAAAATGAAATAGAAAACCTTATGCCGACAATATGATCTGTGGACAGCCTGATACAATCTTCAAGTTGAAAGGACCTTGGAACCGCTGTAAACATCTCATGTTCCACCCCAAATACTTACCTCATACTTGCCTTTCTTGTGTGTATCCTTATGGATGAATTGAGAAGGCTTTATTTATTTATTATTAATTTTTTTTCTGTATCTTGACAATGATAAAACAAATGAAATCCTTCCTCAATTCAGAAAGCAAGCATGTGTGCCCTTTCTGCCTTCTGGAATGCCTGTCAGGATCCGCAAGGACTGGATGAGGGGTGTGAAGGGGAATTTCGCTGAACAAGAGAAAGGAAGGTTGATAAGCTATAGCCTTGGATTGTTATGTGCTTCCGTTCATCCTGTTACAGGAAGAGAAAAGGCTTAAGGGGACAAAACCTAGCAGGAGGATGGAAAGGAAGGATGTTTTCCTACAAAAGAAAGATGATGCTTTCAAGTCATCATTTGAAATACATTTAATGATAGAGGTGTTGCATAAAAATAAACAGAACAAGAATCAGTCCTCGTCTTTAAAAAGAACCTCATAGGATCATAGTTTTTAGATATCTCAGGAGTAAGAACATGGTCTTACTCTGGCAAATCTAGAGTCCTTCCAAAAGAAGAAGGAAATTTGAGTTCATTGTGTTCCTTTTTTTTTTTTTTTTTAAGAAAATTAACTTGCCTATTCTTTGGTTATTGGGGTGTAAGCAACTGTAGACACATATTTTAGATTTGGAAACTCTCCTGAACAGAATACCCTAGTATTGTCAGATTTCAGCTTCATGGAGTTCATGGTATTCTCAATTCTGGGATATTTTTTATTAGTTTTAATGAAAGTCAACATCTGTTTAATTAGGAGCTGATAATTCAATTTGTGGGTTGTTTGTTTGTATTTTCATGGGGATCTGTGAGTGCTTTAAGATAGAAGGTATATATAAATCACGTGCCAATTTCATAATGAAGAATTCCTTGTCAGTTAAAAAAATCTGTAAGGATTGAGTGGAACTCTGGGCAATGGCATAACGAATTCATCAACTTGCAGTGAGAACTCAAAAGTCATTATGAAGGAATTAGTTGATTAAATTCATTCATTCATTCATTCATTCATTCAAATAATATTGGTTAACATCCATCCTTTACTAAGCATGAGCCAGCTTCTAGGAACACAATAAAAAAGCTACACTTTCTTCTCTGACAGACCTTAGAATCTAGCAGAAACACTGATTCATAATCTAGTAAAACCAATCAAAAGTAATAGTTGGGAGAACAGAGAGTACAGGGTGCAATGGGAGAATTAAGGAGGGCAATTTAATTCAGACTTTGAAGATCAGGGAATAACAGCTGAAGGTGAGGGCAATGGTTGTGTATGTATGGGAGAAGGGATGGTTGGTAGTGGTGGGGAGTGGGGAAAATAATGAACAATGGTTTGGTTCCATTTCTGAGGCATATCTTAATCACATTTATTAGTTTTCCACTTGGAAGTTGGAACCTTACTTCAATATATGAGGAAGCAAGCATTCAAATGCTGCGTTTTCCTGCTAGGAGTTAGACTGGAAGCTTCTTAAGATAGGGAATGTGTATGACTTGTTCATTTTACCAGTATAGAAAAATTCAAGATCCCACTAGACATTTATTTATGGTTTCCCACCTCCACCATGGAAGTGGGAATGAAATGGGAAGGGAAGGAGTTCTGGTAAGGAGTTCTTACATCCTGGGCGCTCACACAATCCTAGGTGTTCTCCATATGTTATCCCACCCAATCATCCCAATAATCCTATTACATAGGTTTAATGCCTTTTACTGTTGCTTTCAAAGAATGAGCTTCCAGTTGCATTCTATATCTGTGGTGTGACAAAGGCCAGAGGGAGAGTATGAAATGCCTATAGATAGCTTTCTGCATTAGACAACTCTCAGTTAAATTATGCTATGGTAACAAAGCATAACTCCCAAATATCAGTGACTCACTATAGCAAAAGTTTATATCTTGCTCACAGTACATAATAGCTATGTGTTGGCTGCAAGTCTGGGCTCTGTAGAGATGGGCCTGGGAGTTACAAAATATTGTGAACAAATTGACGACAGTCTTCAGCAAAGCTTTGGAAGAAAGCTTTTTTCTCTTTAAAATATTTATTTGTTGACTCACTTAACTAATGGTGTTCACTAACCTTAGGATACAGGGAGCAAAATAATAAATCTAGGTTGATTAACTTTAATTGACTAGAGTATGTCACCAGGGCCAAACATTATAGCAATTGTTGTCCTTGCACTAAGAAAAAGCTCCATTCTTTGGCCACAAAGTGGCTATTTCTTCATGTTAGCACATGTTAATATTTGTTCCCATAAGAAAGTAAGTAAGATAGACTAGGTAGATTAGGATTAACCTAACATGGAACAAAACTTCAAGTTCTGTTATAGACAGTGGCTCATGGTCAAAACATTTCTTCATTAAAAATAGTTCTGAGAGGCAGCTCATTCAGTGAAGAGTAAAAATAGTTGACATTATTTTAATAAATCTTTCTTGAACGCCTCCAACCTAGAAGTTCAAAAGACATATACCTAGTTCCTGCTCTCAAGGAACTCAAAGTCAAGGTATGTGAAGGCATCTTCTGAATTACTACATGAAGATGCTGATGGAGCAGAGAAGACTACGTGGAAGAATTGGGGCTGAACTGGATTTGGAAAGATGTGTAGAGTATCGTGAGGCTCTCTCAGTGTAGGCCTAATCTTTCTGCCTCAGTGCCTGTCTTCCTGCTGGCTGGAAAAGAAGGAGCTTAGGGATAAATACTTTGCCTACGGACATATAGGTGGTATGTGTCTGAGGTGAAGTTTGAACCGATGACTATTTTAAAGCCCATTCTTGTCTATTCCTCTGCAATGTGTTCCAGAAATGGGCTGATAGTGCTCCAAGGAAAGCTTGGTTACAGGAATGAGGAGGCTGTGGGACCCAGGTTCACCAAAGCAGGGGATTCCTGTGTGAGTATTTAGTATTGAGGGTGTGGAATGGGGGGAAGGTGAACCAAAAACAGACTCCTTAAAATGTTTATTATTTTTTACTAGTACCATTACTTTGTGTAGAGATTTACAACTTTCAAAGCATTTTTACTGTCTTCATAATACCCAGCAACTTCAACTTTTTTAAAAAAGAAACATGGTTTACAGTGTAACATATTAAATGACAATAACACCTTAACTTTATTTATTCTCTTATTTATTTTAATAGCTTTATTGAGGTATAATTTGTATAACATAATATTCACCCATTTTGAGTGTATAGTCCAGTCGTTGTATTAAATTATATTAAATTATGGTGGTACAGCCATCACTACCATCCAGTTGTAGAACATCTCCCTTGCCCTAAAAAATTTCCTCATGCCTGTTTGCAGTTTCCCTGCTCCCAACCCCTGTCCTAGATGAAAACACTCATTTGCTTTCTGTCTCTATAGATTTGCATGCCAGTGCATATAAATATACAACATTTTGTGTCTTGCTTCTTTTACTTAGTAAAATGTCTTTGGGTTCATTCGTAGGTAGCATGAACCGATACTTCTTTCCTTTCAATCGCTGAATTGTTTTCCATTGTATGTATATGGCACATAAAAATCCAGTCACCAGTTGCTGAGTATTTGTATAATTCCTTAATTTTAAATAGCACTTTTAAACTTACAAATCACTTTATTTTAATTGACCTTCGTGAACCATAGGAAGAGCTCATAGGTCGTTATTCTCATTTTATCATGACAATAAAGATGTTAATAGTGGCTGACATTTATTGAGCTTTTACTTTTTGAGGTACAGCTCTAAACATGTTATGTATATTAACTCATTTAATCTTTGTAACAACCTTATGAGAAAATTACTATTATTATCTTCATATTTTTGGTGAGTAGACTGGTCCAAAGAGGTTAACTAACATTCTGAAATCTTTGCAGCCAGTAGGTGGCAAAACTGGGGTTTAAAACCAGGTAATCTGGCAACAGTAGCAAGTTAAGAGAAGTTAAGAGATGACTTGATTTATTCAAGGCCACTGCTAAGAAATGGAGATGTTTCTCTTCTTTTTAATACAGGTATATTTGATATAAATTTATCAGATCTCAGAGAATTTTAGAGAAATTAGATACCTTAGATATTAATAAATAGTATATATACTTTTTGTATAGATGAGGATATGGGCTGACTCCAAAATTGTTTATACTTTTGTCTTCCTATTTTTTTTTGGTAAAGAAAAATGTAAGGTTTTACAACCCTTTCAATTTGTTTCTAAATATTTTTAAGGTTTAAAAGTATTTAAAGTTTGTAATTCCTAATAGGAAAACGTTATCTGAACAAATACCCTAAAGGCAAATTACTGTAAAATGTTATAGCTGCATTTGGGGCAGAGGGGTTGGGATTCTCTTCAGAGAACCCCAGCTTTCTTCATGAGTTCAGAGATACAATGGTGACAGCCACTGAGTAATTTAAGTTGCTTTTCCTTCAGGAAGCTCTTTAATTATCAAAAGGCCATTATGCTTGACCTCTAAATTTGGCTGATAATTTACTGATGAGATTCACAACCTTTGGGTTGCTCTGATATTTTGACATATTTGCCGGGATCTAAGCCACATCCTGGAAGGCCACCATAACTTCTGGATCCTACATAGCAAGAACCTTTGGTTCACTAAGAATTTCACTGAGCCCAGGCATTCCTGCCATTTGAAGCATGCTCCCTCCCATTCCAGGCATTCCCCCAAGAAAGCCACCTGTAAAAGAGCCTTACTGAGCTCTTGATTGTCATCTGGCTTCATCCTTCCTCTGGGCTCTCTCATGTTCTCCTCAAGCTTTCTTAACCTTTTTCACTTTTTATTTGATCTCTCTCCCTTCACATTTCCACTCATACTTTCTCTGATGTTCTACAATTCTGGGCATTTGGTTGCACTTCTTTTAGCATTGTCCTAGCATCTTCATCATAATCTATTTACATGCAAAGGCAGGATTATGAGATGCTTCTTCTCAGTGGCCCAGAAGTCTGTGATTTCCCTCACCACTTATAGGATTGAGCTGAATTAGGATTTATTTTAATAACTCTGTCACAGTCATGGATTGGCAGCATTTGGCTTCTGTAATTTGATGAAGACACTGGCTCTCTTGGTATACAGAATGGGCAAGCAGGAATCAAGTTGACAGCATCAGGGAACAAGTCAATGGCTTTCTGTAGTTCACCATCACTTAGGGCATCAATGGCAACCACTTTTTTATCATTTGCCTGATCTCTTCCGTTATCTCTACATTTTCATCTCCCATTTTTTTGAGAGGCCCAGCATGTGGTTCAATCACACCTTCACTGTTAATTTCTGTCTTTGTTTTCCTTTGCCTTCTTACTAGTTTTTCCTTACTTGGTATTTTCTTCTGAGTTGCAGGTGGTATTTTACTCTCTATGCTTTCTACCTATTCCCTCCAGAAGTGCATTTTTTTTTTTTGGTGTGCAGAATGCTTGGATCCTGCTTACACATTTTCACAAAGGCCCAAAGCTCACTGCGAGGGTCCGTGGTTGGAAAGCAGTGGGAGGTGGCAGGGGAGGCTGAGCCTGCAGCCCAACTCCAGGTTCTAGGCACTAGGTTGGTGTGGCTTAGACTCCTTCTTAAAGATTGATATGAAGCCTGATATGATGGGACACAGATAAAGATTAAGTTTATATTGAGGAGAATACGGAAACAAGAAGTAAAGGCATGGAGGAGATATAATTGCTTCTCTTTGAGTTCAGGGCACAAAGAATGTCTGACAGGGCTCCAAACCTATTTTAGTTCCAGTGAATTCTTGAATTCATAGGTGACTGGGCCAGCATGAGAATTCTAAGTGTGCCATGTCTATACAGAGAGAGTTGGCCACAATTCTTTCAGAAAGGGTTGGTATTAAAGAAGGGTTTTTAATTTAATTACATCAGGCTCTGGAAACTATTAACAACAAGTACTTTTCAAAGTGAGTTCCTAGAAAGTAAAATGATCTAATTTTCTATGAGACTCTCTTAAATTTTCATTTCTAGGAATGTCAAAGATCATGATCGCAATGTTGATTATGGAATATTGCAATATTTTACCTTTCTTTCAGTGAATTTTCAACTCCTTCCTTCCTATTCACATTATGGTAAGAGTCGCTGGTGTTACTGCTTAAATGATCCCTCCTTTAGAAGATGGTTCAAGCCTACCCCTCACTGCCATGCTGCATGTGGAAGAAGGTCTATGCATCCTCCAGCACTGTTGGGGGAGACAAAGGCTGCAGAGCTGACTCTCTCCAGGCTTCAGACCCTTCCTTTATTATGCTTTGTCAGACTTTTTGCTTGATCTCTCAGGCTCCAGAGGCACAAATTCAAGGCTCGGTTTTTATCTCCCCACACTCTTTTCTTGCCAAGAACAGGCCTTTTTAGAGATTTGAGTTATTCATAAATATTACTCCCATCCTCCCTGCACCCCTTCCTTTAACCTTACAGGGGAAGATCTGTAGCATTTCATGGAGGATGGTCTGGAGCAAATGATGCG
This sequence comes from Macroglossus sobrinus, assembly GCA_004027375.1. NCBI lineage: Eukaryota > Metazoa > Chordata > Mammalia > Chiroptera > Pteropodidae > Macroglossus > Macroglossus sobrinus. The sequence goes on along the minus strand of PVKZ01001141.1, from coordinate 140,650 downwards.
TAGGATTGGACAAGTTTTAGAGAAGACATATTCCAAGTGAGAGGGGGCAATTTACATTGGAAAATGTGTGAAATTTGTTTGCTTCATGAGATTAAATGTTCAGAGAATAAAATAGTTCAGTGTGACTGGCCCTGGTGTGTGTGTTTATGGGTCAGGACTGGGGTCATGCTGTGGAAGTTAAGCTTGAACAGAGAGGAAACCCTGACTGTAGCTATAAGGAATATGCAGGACCTCAATTAGGATTAGATCTTGGAAGGTCAAGACTGTGAGCAATAAAACCGGGAGCTATTGCAATAATTATGTATGAAATTATAAGAATCAGGAATAAGGCACAGGTCATGGATATGTATAGAGGTAAAGAAGTATTTGAGAGAAACTTAAAATGGTAAAATCATAGGATTTGGTTACCAACGAGAGAAGAGGGGCAGGAGGGAAAAGGGATTTCAGTATTCTCGCTTGTTTCTAGGCTGGGATACAAAAACTATGGTTTTAAGAGGCAAAGGTAAAAAAGAAAGTAAACAGACTAATCCAGAGGACCATTTTGAATACAAGTGTCTAGAATTCTGTAACAGACCTATTGAGCAGATAGAATTGATTCTGTGACTTTCTGGGGTTTTTGTATGTAGACCTTCTGATTGTTGGTCTAGAGAGTGGCAAGTTTCTTGTTCTTCATCGGAAATATTCTGTATGTTGATTCCAATTCAACACCCTCACTAATTTAAATTCATTTTACTGATAAGAAAAGAAGTGGGCACAGTATAGGCAGGTTTAGAGGGAGAAGGGGATTTCATTTAATACCTCTATTATTTTCGAGGTGGCATAATGGTTTTGAAACTTGGCCATGCATCAGAATCATCTAGAGAAAGTAAAAAATAACAAAATCAAAACCCAGACACTTTCCTAGACATACCGCATCAAAATCTTAGCCTGTAGCCCAGAAATCTGTGTTTTTAAAAGTTTTCCCCAAATTATTCCTTAATGTGTTAAAAAAACCACAAAAAACAAAAATATTGCTGAAGACTTAAATACAATGTATTTTCATGATAGTAATTTTGTCTCAGAACAGGGTTTCTCAAACTGTTCATGTTTATGCAACCCTCTCTCCCTCTTTTTTAAAATTCCACCAGACATTCAGAGTTTGTCTTAGTCTACTCAGGCTGCCATAACAAAATAACATAGACTGGGTGGCTTAAACAAAATAAATTATTTTCTCATGGTTCTGAAGGCTGAAAAATCTAAGTTCAAGGTTCTAGCAGGGTTAAATTTCTTGTGAGACTTGCTCCCTGGCTTGCAGACAGCCATGTTTCTCAGTGCCTTCATGTGATGGAGAGAGAGAGCTCTCTGATGTCTCTTCCTTTTTACAAGGACACTGGTTCTGTTGGATCAGGGCTCCACACTTATGACTTCATTTCACGTTAGTCACCTCCTTTAAGGCTCTATCTCCAGTATATTCACATGAGAGGTTAGGGTTTTAGTGTATGAATTTTAGGGGAACGCAGTTGAGTCCATAGCAGTGAGCTACAAAGGTGAACTTACCCTCATCAGTGAGATTTTCAACAATAATAACAATAAGACACACACACACGGAATGTTTTCTGGCCTTTCTTCATTACAGTTATTAACACTTTGCCACATTTCTCACTGCTGTTTTAACAAATATGTGAAGCAGAAATTTAAAAAATGGAAGCCATCAAGAAATAAAGTTTTTAAAAAGTGTCAGCGTGATACAATCAATTGCTTGGCAGGACCTATCAGACTAACAACAGTAGTTTAGAATAGTAGAATAGTCCTCTCCTTTGATTCTTGAACTACTTGCACAGAATTATGTACTTTTACATTTTGATTAGGGATTAAAATAATCATTTTGTAATTCAGGTAAAAATATTTTAAGTTAACATATAATATAACCATAATATATACATTTAGCAGTGTAGTGGCAGAACCAACATCCAAATCCAGGTTTTCTGAGACAAATTTAACGTTTTTCCCCAATCCAACCTGAGTCCTATTTTCTGCCAGTGTTATAATACACTATTCATTAGTGTCCCAGAGTAACGTAACAAGTTACTGCAAATTCAACTTAAAGCAAAAAATGTATTCTCTCACAGTTCTTGAGGCTAGAAGTTCAAAAGCAAGGATGATGCTCCATCTGTGACTTTGGGTAGAATCCTTCTTTGCCTCTTCCTTGTTTCCAGTGGTGGCTAGCATTCCTTTGCTTGCAGCTGCATCACTCCCATCTCTGACTCTGTTGTCACGTGGTGTTCTCCCTGTGCATCTCTCTTCACTTGGCATGATCCTCTTCCTATAAGGATAAAGATCCTATTTCTGAATGTGATCACATTCACAGGTACAAGAAACTGGGACTTCAACTTACCTTTCTGAGGACACAATTCAATCCATAACACCTGGGAACCCAGCAAGAATGCCTGAATTTCTGCACCAGACAATCATCTTTGTCTCCACATTAATACAGTATGCTAACCCACTGAGGAGATTGTTCTGTAATTCAGAGAACATTATTAATTTTAAAAAGTCTTTAGAAAAAAATGTCTAGTTAATCTCTTCTTGATGGCTATGTATTTTTTTTAGAATAGAAAGTATTATTTTGTGGAGAAAAAAAAAGATAAGCAGTACTCTCGCCTTCTTTATGAGCTTAGATCAAGCTGGTCAAGTGCCTTAGTTCAGAAGAGTTTTTATGTGTCTGTGGGAGCTCAAACTTGGAATTATGGAGTTAAAATTTTTGTTCTCAGGATGACCGTGGACATTGATTTTGATGGTACCACACACTGATGGTAGGTTTCTTTCTTATTTTTTAAGCTTTTATTAAGTCTCTGGTGTGTGCAAGGTTTCCAAAAGAACAAATAAAATGCTTCCTACCTTCAAATAACACTTAGCATTGCTTTCCTTCCAAAGGTAGAAAAGCACTAACAAAAATTATTTTTGCCCTTGGCAAAACATAACATAAAAGGATGCTCTGTGCCAAGTAGGAGAGAGGTAAAAGAGAGAGAGAGGGTGAGAGAGAGTAAGAAAGAGAGACAGGGGGTGGGAAGAGAAAGAGACGGAGAAAGAGAGGGAGAGAGGAGCGGGGAGATAAAGATAAATTAACAAATGGTAGTATTCCTGTTGCAGTCATGTTCAGGTAATTTATTCTGTTGTTTAGAAAGGCATTAATAATATTTGTTTCATTTCATTATTTTTTAATACTATTTTTACACTTGAATCCATCTTATTTCCAATCTCTTTTTAAAGCCAGGCCTGATATTCTCTCTGTGTGACCCAGCTTCATGAAATGGTAGGTCAAATTTATAATCTGGAGCTGACAGTGCAGAGGCTGAGATAACTGCCCTGATGTAGGTATAATGGTTGTTCACTAAATCACCCAAGATTAAACCACGTTTCAGGATCACATTATGTAAAAGTCTGAGAAATCACAGTACACTGCCAGAGTGAGGTGACATAATCTGATGGACATAATGAGACCAAATGAAGGCAACATTTTGTATATTGTTTTGATTAAGGCTCTATACAGAGTACAATGTAAAGTGATGCAAAAGATTCAGGGTAGCTTAGTAAGCTTAGAAGAGCTTCTATCCTTGTATTTAGTTAGTCATTCTAATACATTCATAAATAGTTACTTGGTCACACATATGAGCAGATTCTACTCTAGATGAATGAACTACATATCTGACTCTTGATGTTTTTAGAAGCATTCCAATGCTCACCTAGTGTCAAGTAATGAGGCAGAGAAAAAAAAGACAAGACTTAAAAAGTTCTCATTTGGCACAGATCATGCATGATATGCTATCCATGATCCCAAATGGTTAATCTGATTCTGTAAAAATATAAATGAAAGAGCTTTCCCCAAAAAGCAGAGTGATCCCCATTTAACCTGCCATTGTGGCTGGTTCTGGTGAGCACTAAAGCTGTTTGCTAGTTTAGCCATCAATTTACTCCCATTTTGCTTATTCACTCTCCTTAGTTAGACTTGTGCTGTTTTCTATGGATCCTAGTTGACTCCATGATTTAGTTTTAGGCATTGCTATATAGCTCAAGTGAAAAACAGTGTTCACAAACATCACCATTGTTTCCTATGAACCCTTGCTGCCTATAGGAAAAAGTCCAAAAGTCTTAGCTTTGCACTCAACACCCTGTCCAAATGAATCCCATTGCCTGAAGCTTCAGCCAAACAAGCCCATTGTTCTTTGGATAGGTGCTAAACTTTCTCTACACCAATCCTTTCTGCGTACTGTTTATTCTACTTGAAATAAGTATCAGTTAATTTAAATTCTACCCATTCTTCAAGTTTCACCTCCTTCATGAAGTCTGTAAGGGATATCTCTTCAATTTAGCTTTGTGATGCTGTCATCTAGGGGATTTATTTGAAAAAGGCAAAGCAGACTTTAGTCTTGGCATAAGTGTCTTCTTCTGGAGACATTTTTTCCCTTCCCTTGAAGAGACAAAGACTCGAATTCAAGACTTTTAGCTTAAAAGGTAACATTGTGTTGGTCAGCAAGGCCCAGCCAGAAGAATGTTCTGATTTAGTGAGCTTGCAGTTAGTCCATCCAATAGCAGACAGACCTCCTGACCTCCTCTTGGTCTTAGGAGGAAGAAAACCAAAAACAGACTCTCTCCCTTGCAACATTTCTGATATGTGGACTTGGAGTAGACACTTGAGCATTAGTAGCAGCTCGTTTTCCCCTGGAAGATAGAAGTCGAGGAGCAGGGACAGTTTTCATAGTCACAGTCCTGGGCTGCTTCGGTAGCATTATATCCACTCTGAAAAGGATGATACCAATTTAGCTCACTTGTAGATATGTAATTCTAAAGCCTGAAGAGTTCATTTTTAAAAAAAAAAATTCTGGCTTTGATGTTCTCTACAACACTCAACTTCAAGGCTGAAGTGTTGAGGACAACTGAAATAATGGCTCTAGTGGGAAGCCACATCCAGTCTTGTCATTGCTAGCAGATGCATCTTCTATCTTAAATTCTGTTCAGGGTGCAGTTCTACAGACATTTCTTATTACTGCTGTGGTTGAGAGTACAGAAGCAGTGGTTGCTCTTATAGCTTGGAGGCTTTGAACTGTGGGTCTCTCATTCAACTTAGATTGCAGACCTCAGGCAGAGAACACTTTCCTTGTGAAGGCAGTGTTTCTTTTCATCTCAATTTGCAGACTTGAGAGCTCTGGTCTAAGTTTATTTCTCCCTTGTAGGTTTTATTAAAAGTGATAAAGAAGAGCCAACACAGAGATCATTATGACTATTCCAACCATTTCCCTTAACTCTGGCATCTCTATGAGTACATGAACATTCTTCCAAAGTACAGAGGCGAACACTTAACTAAATGTTTTGCTATCTCATTAAAAAGATTATCAGTTTTCCAGCTGATTTGCCTTCACTAATCCTTTGGCTTCAGTTCTTAGTAGGTATACTTTTAGGTACCAGTTTCTGTATCACTAAGATTTTATTTGTCTGTTTATAAGAAAAATCCAAATAAATAGCTCATGTGATATACAAGTTTGTTTCTCTTTCATGTAAAATAAGTATGGAGGCAAGCAATTTGGGCTAGAACTCAGTCTAATATTTATCTACTATGCCATCCTTTGTATTTAGATTTTAGCTTTTTAGGTTGCTTCATGGTGCAATAATGGCAGCTATGGTTCTGGATATTTTGTTCAAGTTTTAGACAGAAAGAATGAAAAAGACAGAAGGGCAAAGTTGAGTCTGCCTTCTTTAGAGAGGGTAGGGAATATTGTCTTCTAGTTGACATATTGAGTCTAATAACTAAACCAGTATTCTGTTAGGAGGTAGTAGAAAATGGATATTAGATAGGAAACTATCACGCTATCCTAATCATATCGCTAGCATTTAACCATCTCTAATGTCAAATGTTAAAAAAAAAAAAAATTAAGCCCCCGAAGGTACATCTTACAAATACAAAACAAAAATTTCCCAAACTACTCATGGCAAAAAGTTTAGGTCATTAAAAATGAGCTAAATACCCACTCTTAGATTAGTTGAACAGCCACATAAAGGAGTAATTCGCCACCATAAAAAGGACAAGATCTTTATGCAACTATATGGAATGATTTCCAGGATGTATTGTGAAATAAAGAAAGCAAGTTGCAAAAAGCATGTGTAGTGAACTATGTTTTGTATAATAAAGAATAAATAGATAAGAATACACACAAACATACTTGTTACTTAGTTTTTCAAAAAAGAAACACAAGAATGGCAAACTAGAAACTAATGAAAGTGGTTCCATATGTAGGCAGGTGACAATTGAGGAAGGAGTAGGGCTGGGAACTAGAATTCTCTGAATGTACTTTTACATAGTTTTGACTTTTGTAATATTTTATATATTCATACAAAATTTTTACATAATTTTATATATTCAAAAATAAAAAAAGGATGACATAAAAAGTGAACAAATACTAAAACTGAATACATATACAAACACATCTTATTGTGTATAATGTCGATATAACTATACAAAAAAAGAACTTTGAACATAATGCTTTGATTAGATATACTTAGAAGTTTATATTCCAAGGACAAAAACAATTACAAAATACTTTTGAACTCTTTGGTTTTCTATTGTTCATGATGTTGGTGTTGTAGCTATTAAACTATTTTGTTTGTATAGTAGGATAGAGCAAATGAGTGAATACATAGATTTGGGGGGGAAACAAGGATTTTTATTGCGAGAGAAGGGGGCTACCAATATGAAATGGGAGAAATTAAGAAAGAACCCTGGGATGTTGGATTTGAATTGGAGATAGCAGCATAAACTGATTGTGCATATGTACTTCCTTGTTATCTCAGAGTCTTTAATAAAGCCTTGGTAATTTTTTTTAGGGTTTTTATTCTTTCTGTATTTTTGGTTATCAATGGTGGTCAATGCTTGAAGCCAGTGAAGTGGTGGCTCCATAGAATGCTAAAAGGGGAATCTTGGCACAAGAGCTGGACCTCTCTTCCAAGAGGAGATTGTCTTAGTATTGTGAAGCTTGCAATAGTTGGCTGGTAGGTTTTAAAAGAAAGTAGTAAGTAAGCCATCATTCCAAACAGATATAGGTGGACAACCTCAGCATATTCATGTATGTGGAACTCAGAAAAGAAGTTCATCTCTACTTGTAATACAATTTATGAACCTGAACTATTGAAAATAAAATTTTAGTCTTCTGTTGCTATAGAACCACAGTGTTCTTTAAAAAATATTCTTTCATACTAGCAATTATGAATGACATATTTTGTTAAATTAGATTCTTGTTTCACAGCCAAAGGTACCGTGTGATTAAAGGACAGCTTGGCTGTAATTACTTTGACCTAACAATTTCTTCTTCCCTACCTTACAGTATTTCAAATCAGAGTATTGTGGAGAACGTTATGTAAATTCATTGCTAGCTTCCTATGACAAAATTTTCAAGGTCCTTGATAAGAATTAGATAGAAGTGAAATTAAATAAATTTATATCAAAAAGCTTGAATAAAATTATAAAATATATTTTAAAGTGACAGGAGTATTATTATGTTTTAAACATCTGAATTAAAAATCTACAGTTTCAAGTATATATCTAATGTACTCCAAAGGACATAAAAGAAAGTAAAGATTTCAAAAACAGCTAATCTTTAAGTTCCAACTCAAATATCCTCTACTTTAGGAGTCTTCTCTGAATCCCTGTGCTATATAAATATTTGCCTATCTCCCAACCACCACAGCATATCTGTATCTCACATAGCATTTTTCACTTTACTTCCTAATGTGGTTATATATATAAATCTTATCTTTTATTACAAAATTGTAAGTTGCCTGAAGATGGACTCCATGTGTTAATTACCTTTATCTCTCCCTTTGTACAGTGAGGAAATAAAATAATTAAATGATTGATTGAAGAGACTAATCAAATGATCTATTTTGTCAAAGAAAGGCTACAAATGTTGCCTATGAAGGGCCACGTAGTAGATATATTAGGCTTGGTGGGCCATATGGTCTCTACCTCAACTACTCAACTTTATTGATATAGTGTGAATGCAGCTGTAGGTAATATGCAAATGATAGGCATGGTGGCTTTTCTATAAAAATTTGTTTAAAAAACTGGGTGGGTAGGCTGGATTTGACTCATGGGTTGTAGTTTGCTGACCTCTATTGTACAACATATGTTAATTGTATCTTCAAACAGGAAATATGTTAACAGTTTTATAAAATAGTGCAAGCCCTTTAATTCTGTCCCCCTCAGTTGTAATGACACAATTCTTCCAGACTCTCTCAAAGCCCCTTCCTTACACTTACTTCTTAGATATCTGGTGACTTTTGGCTTTCTCCTCACATTTAAATGAGGTATCTATATGGCTGATTAGAATCTGCATGCATGTGGACAGGGCTTGTTGGTAGCGTACTTTGTCTGGAGGCAGACTGGGCCATTTCATCAGGAAATGTCTTCAGGCTTTTCTCTTGGGTTGATAAAATTCCCCAGAAAAGAATCTTCTAAATGCTTTCTTATACAAGGGACATAGGTGTGGGGAGGAGTGTTTGTGTTGGAGTTGGGGGAGTGTGGAGATAAGTAAACACAATGAGCAAACTATGGTAAAAGTCTCAAAATATGCTCAATCCACATTACATGGAAATATATTTCTTTTCTTTACCACGAGACTGAACATTTTACAAGCATAAACTACGTCCCTTTACTGTTGTGCCACTGCCTAGCATGGCCTCTGTGTAGAAACACAGCAGATGTTTGTGGACTAACTGGAGAGCATAAGCTGGGAAGCCTGGGAAGGATATTTCTCTGTTCTTGACCTTTGGGAATCTAGACATCTGATTTACTTCTGTCATGTTTTCCACATTTTTCTTAACTGTAATTTGAAATGAGAATGCCATTGAATCCACACTTCTTACAGTATATCTTCTTGTGGGTCTTGTTAGAAAAGATTATAAAGCTTAGGAGAATGAGCAGAAATAGGAAAAGAATCATATTCAAATAAAATGCTGTTTAAATTAGTCCTTCATTAATTTTTATTTTTCAAGTATTGTCTTCTTAAATGGCTGCTTAGAACCACTTACAATCATTACTTAAAATTAATTTAGGGGACTTTATTTACTTAAGCAGTTTCTCATCTATTATTAAAGATTACTTAATAATTTTAACTGTATGCCAAATAAAATGGTAACTTAGAACAGCATCATTCCATTTCCATAGTCAGATCTCTCCCATTTTTCACATGGGTGCTTCCCACATTCTCTACTTTTCTTAAATCTCCCCATATCTCTCCTCCTACTCTCTTCCTGATACTCTCGACAGTATTTCCTCCTGCTTTGTGCAGAGAATAGTTGAGAGTGAATCTACTACAAACTTATTGCTCCACTATTACTCCCTTTCTTTCTTCACTCCTATGACAACGTCCTTCCCCCTATCTAAGGCTCTTCCTTCTGCTTCTGCTTGGCAAAGCCTTCTCTTCTCACTTTCTGCCTCAACACCACACCTCTCCTGAATCTTAAAACATTTCTTTTGTGTACTGGCTTTTCCCATAATTTAAAAAATTGTCAAATTCATCTCATGTTAAAAAACGTGTCACTGGAATTTTGGTGGGGATTATATTAAATCTATATATGGCTTTAGGTAATAGGGCCATTTTAACTATGTCAGTTCTTCCACTCCATGAACACAGAATATCTTTTCATTTCTTTGTGTCTTCTTCAATTTCTTGCAATAATGCCTTGTAATTTTCTGCATACACTTTCTTCACTTTCCAAAGTTTATTCTTAAATACTTTATTTTTTTTTGTTGCAATTGAAAATGGAAACGATACAGATGATATATTATAGAATTGTACACTGGAAACATCTATAATGTAATTAACCAAAGTCACACCACAAATTTAATAAAAACAAGAAAACACACAAAAATTACAGTCTTCCTTGAGCCCATGTGCCCCTTTCCAGCTACTTTAGTTCTCTTCGCCCTTTAATATTCAAATCTCCTCTCTTTTTTAACTCTCATTACTTCTAAAGCCATTGCAATCTGTCTTAAGTTACCAACACTAGGAGAAACTCCTCACCAGCAAATTCTTTGCCATGAATTCACATGCATTAATCCTTTTTTACTTTCCACTTGCCTTAATGCTTTTTTACTTTCCACTTGGCAACATTTTACACCTTTGATTCTCTCTTTTGGCAGCATTTACTTTCCTTGCTTTCCAGAATACCACTGTATTCCAGTTTTTCTTTAACTCTCTGTTGATGCCTCTCAGCTTCCTTTGCAAGCTCCTCTTTTGAATCATCCCCATAATGCTGATGTTCCTTTATTAGTTCTCCCAAATACTATATGGTGTCTCCACTCTCACTACACTTACACCCACAGCTTTGACTATTACTTCTATGCCAAAGACAGAGATAGCTTCCATTTCTGGCCTTGACCTTTCTTCTGAGTTATAGACCCATATGTCTCAGTGGACCAATCTCTGTATGTACAAATTAGAACTCCCTGTCTTTTACCCCAAGCCTGTTCTTTCCTTTATTCCCCAGTTTGGTGACTCTGTCCACCATTCTTCTGCCAACAGCCAACAAACTCTCAAGTCTGGGAGAGTCCAACTATTACAATCTTGAGTCTTTCTTACTCTTTATTACTACTACGAATAACTGTTATTTTGGCTCAACATTATCTTTCACCTAGAACACCTCAGCATTCCCAAATGTTTTTCCTGTTTTACTGCCCTTTATCTATTCCCTTCCCTACACTGCCACAAGAGGGAGCATTCTACAATGTAAATCTGACCTTGTAAAAAGATTAAAATCGATAGCTTCCATTGCTTTACGAATCAGTCCTAAGGATTACAAAGTTCTTCATGACATAGTCTCTGCTGAGTAGTTCAGGCTTCTCTTTACTGCTTACTCTTTTGTATCTTATTTCCCAGCCATACTAAAATTAATTCAATTTCTTAAATAAAGCATGTGCATTTTCTTCTAAGCCTACCTATCTAGTAAAAAATGAGTGAATAAATCTTATTTTTTTCGATTGACAAATATAGTCATTTTATTCTTATGTGGGAAAAATTTGTTTACATTTACATATGTCATGTATATAATAAAGTAAAACTTTGTGCATATCTCTTTTTAAAAGAAGTATTCTTTGAGAGGGTACTTATCTTCAGAATTCTAGGAATCAAAGGTTAGATAACTTAATAACGTTAAAATAAAGTTGTTTGGTTAGGTCATTCTGACTTAAACGTGGAAAGAATGATATAACATATGCTGTCACTTCCCTATCCTGCCAGATTTTGCTAATCAGCCATGGCCCTCTTTTCTGAAGAGCTTAGACTCAACATCACAGACCCATCCTAATACTCCAGGAAGTTACTGCTGGTAGGAGTGGCTTCTAAGGTGAAACCTCTTTGCTGTTTTTGTATATGGGTATGGCAAGTAATTTTGCACTGAGGATGTGAGCATAAATGGCCCAGGTAAGTGAATTCTTACTTGAATTTGATTTCTATCTTCTGTCTCATTTCTTCTAATGAGGAAGTCCTAACTTTCTGCATATAGTTTTTTCTTTTCTACCTTATAGGAATCACCAGGTATCTTTAAGCAGGGTGTGCATATCCTTGAGGAGACTTGAAGACGTTCTAGGGGTACGCAGCTTGGGCGCTTTAAGCAAATCATTTTGTAGATGCTCAGCTTCCATTGTGTTTCTTCCTAAAGCTGATCTGTCTGAGAAGCACAACTGCAGTCAGTGTTTTTCCTTTCCCACCTCCCTTTTCACAGTTGACTCTTCTGCTTTTAAAGAGTGCACTTCTTTCCCATTTAAATCTTATAATGAGGAATTTCCCAGCGTATAAAAAACTTAAGGGTACTAAACAGAGGGATGTTTGAAAATATAGAGCTCCTGAATGAGAGCTTCTAGATATGATAAAACAAACAAACAAATAAAAAACAAACAAACAAAAAAGGAAGTGAGCAATGCCTGATTTAATTCAGGTCACGAACTTATGGAAAGGCTCTATGCCCACCTTGCCTCTGTCTAAATATGTTAGAATTAGAATTCAGAAATAAAATTGCTTCTATGGAGCATATATTGATATTTTTACTTAAATTGAAATATGAAGTTGGACTTTTTATGGCAAAAAGAAAGTCTGAGTTGACTGACTGGTTTGACCATGAGGATTGGCTTTGCCAGTGAGGTTTTATATAGCAGATATGTTTCACTAATTAAATGGCTAAATCTGCAATTCCAAGTATATTTTAATACATTTAAATATCACACATAATATGTAATATACTAGAAATTACATCTTTGTAACTATTACATTTGAGATAAAAATTTAGATTTAACTGAAAAATATATGAGGAGACCTATGTAATTTTTCAAACTTGTGGCAAGTTGACAATATTTTAGGTACATTGTGAAGGAAAGCTCCAAGTTTAATATCCTATAATAATTAAATAACAAAAATTTGCTTTGAATAATAGGGCTTAAACATTTTCACACTTTCAGAGACCATAAAGACCCCTTCAACTTAATGAGAAAGGTAGGGTGCAGTCAGTGACTAGCTCACACCTATCCTTTAATATCAGGGCAGACGCCACCTGTTTCTCCCTAATTTGTCAAAATACTGCCCATTATATTCCTTATAAAAAGCTTATATAATTGGTATTGACATTCACAAACTTCGATTATACAAGGAAACATGAATATACTATAAAACATAAGAAGTACATTTACATACAGCTCTATGTTATAAACTTAGCCTAAAAATTCATAAAATCTATAATAAACATTAATTGAGAGTTTAATTAACAGAAATTTTCTCACCTTCTTAACATTTAAAAGGGCTTTTAGAAGTAATTTTTATGGTATGGATCTTTAAAAATGCTATCCAGGGAGCTGTGGATTGATTTTTCTTTCAATAATTTTCTCCTTGGCAAATAAAGGCATTCTAAGCTGTTACAAATATTATTAATTTACTAATGAGCCATCACACTACCTTGCAGAAGAAAAAGCACTAATATCAGGAAATAGGAATCCTGGACCCTAGTCCCTGATCAACCACCGTTTTTTTATGTGACCTTACACCTTAGTGTGTGTGTGTGTGTTTACTTGTCAGAGTGTTGAATACATTTCACTCTGAGGACCACTTATAATTGATGACACTTTCCTGGACTTTTGCATAAAGAATGATTCCAAGGCTACTTCTAGCATTTGTGGGAAAGGATGTTATGACTGGTTTAGAATATCTATTATGGGTATAGATGAAGCATGTTATATATTTATTAACCCATATGATAAAAAGAATTATGTTGTCAGCATTTGGTTTTCTGGTACATGTGGTGTGTGTATGTGTATTCTTCCTTCTAAATAGAGGTTCCTTAAAGAAAATAAGAAGTCAAGAGCAATCATATTCCTTTAATTAGTATTGTAGTGGTTTCCATTTAAGAATGTTTTTTTTTTTTTAATAACTGGTAAGATCACCTCACCATTTTCTAGATTTATAGCTCACACAAGATCTACTGATGAGAATTAGAAATGCACTTATAGGAGTTTAAAGGAAGGCTAATAAGGTTGCTATTTGGGGGACAATTCAGTTGTAGGTAGAGCCTCCTAAAAACACCTGGTTTGAGTCACCATTTTCTGTCATTTGTCTCATTCTCTTACAGGTCTAGGAACAAGATTTGCTTGGTTAAATCAGATATTATTGTTTTTTAATCATAGACACTGCTTTTAAACACACATGCAATACATGTATAATGACATCATATCCAATTTATGCTGGGTGACAGACCTTTCATGAATCCTTTATCCAAGATATGCACTACTTGGTATCAAATTATCTGGGAAGTGAGCTTATTATTTATCAGAGGATGAGCATGGAATTATAGTCCTAGAAGTAGAAGGTGTTGATGTAGCATTAAAAAGGCTCAAATGGTATACTGGGAACTTGAGTTCAGGGGCAATGTGTTGTAATTAGTAGGGGGTTTGCTTTTTATTTTATCTTAGAATGCTATGTTACACATTTATGTGTTTTGAGTAATAATATTCCAATGAGTCATAATTTTGGTGTTTGTGAAAGTTGGGGAGGATAATATCTGGACTGAAAAGGTTGCCAGCGACTAGATTCATCAGAAAACTCTGCTGTTGCAAACTGGTGGGTGCTGTGTAACATAAAATCCTCTGTGTAACATAGAATTTCAACATTAAGATAATAAAGGCCATCTTCTAGTGCAAACATTCCAGAATGGAAGCAATAGACTCACGTGCTAGTTTGCTTCTACTTTCCTCCTTTTTATAAGATGTGAAATATTATGGTGAATGAGAGACTGAACTGGGACAGTGTAACCTGTAGGGATTTTAGTTTATGAAAACTCATCAAAGGTGAGTCTTTGGGTCTCTGTTTGAGATACTACATTGCATACTCTCCTTTGTAGACTCTTATGAACCCATGTTAAAACAGGAAATCAAAATAATGGAGTAACAGTGGGCTGTGATTCTGAAATCCTCATGTGACAGACACTACTAATAGCTCTTCACTAACAATTTTCCCCTTAGTTTTTAGTAATAGAATTCCTCCTCTACAGCAAGTTTTAGTGGGGCAGGTTGTTACCCAGCTAGAAAACACCTTTGAATTGAGTTGTGGCCATGTAAATAAGTTTAAGCCAATGAATGAGATATGAGCAGAAATGTGTTTGATTTCTGGGTCATCTTTTTGGAGAGCACCTATTTGCCTTGAATTGTCTCTTCTCCTTTGTCTGTGGTCTGGGAAATGGTGACAACTGGAGCAACCTTGAAGGCCATGTGTCACCAATGGTAGGGCCACCTTGAGAGCTCTAGATTGTTTTATGGAGAAGTAATGAACTTCATTTTTAGTATGAGGCACTCTGTTTTGGGGTCTTTTGTTGTAGCAGCTAACTAATATAAGAAATGATAATCTAGAAGTGAGGTCCCACATGATAATAAATAAAACTGTATTTAGCAATCCTGCAGTGGGTTGCAAGGCAACAGATACTGCAGATTCTCATGCTGCTAGCTGTAGGCTGCTAAAAAATAATTGATAAAATTTAGTCTACAGTGACTTGGAAGACTATACGCTTACTGAGTCTGTTGGTCTAGGGTAACTACATAGAAAACCTCAAATGTTTAATGTTTATTGGCTGCTTCTTGCTGGTTTTTACAAAAGACAGATGAAAGCATGCAGGATTAGCTAGTTTTGGAAGCAGAGATGGAAAAGAATATAGATTTGCTAAAGGAATGTTTCTCTGCCTGTGATCTGCAGGTTAAATTTGGGATTCACAGGTTTGGAAAAGTCAACTCTTCTATAGCAAACTTCTGAAGATAAAACTCATTCAGAGCTTTTCTCACAAATCTGTTAAGTACTACTTCTAGACCTGGGAGCAACTCAAAGGCAAGGATTTGATCAAGGGCATGCTTTCCTTCCCAAGCTTATTGTTTTGAACGGCTTCGGGTAGCTGTCATAAAATTGAGAAAATACAGAGGTCAGTAAATAAAGAGAAGAGTTACTCAGCTTAAGGACTATGCCTGGAGAATTTTAGGAATGGTTATTGCACTTGGTACTTGGCAGAAGCAAACCCACAGAGCCTACTACGTTTTGAGGGAATTATTTTGCTAAAGAAACCACATGTCTGACCTATGAAAACTTATAATTGTTCCTCTATTCCTCCTGAACCTGAATCCAGCAGAAAGCTGGAGTATGTATCAATGACCCCTTATTTAGTTATAGGGTCACAATGATGATGAACAAGAGAAAACCATCCAGAGAGCAATGCAAATGGCCACAGAGAATAACTGATGAAGAGGTGCCTGGTGATGTGGTTTTATGTACAGATATTTCAAGGAACAGAGTTAATTGAAATTTTTGTAGTCTACAGCACTTTTTTATGTCACTTAGTTAAATATAACTCAGCTGCAAATAAAATTTTCTTTTTACATGATGTTTCTGTTATTGCTTATTTGTAGGAGGTAACAATCTTAATAAAACGTCTAGGCTTATTGTTTTATAGGCTGACATTCTGAATCACTAAACTCTGAAAATTCAAGCTTTCTTTGTGTCAGGAAGACCTGGAAAGAGGGCTAGAGATGTGGAACTTGATGTTTTTCTCTCCCTTGACACTTTTGGTGTCATGAACTGCCTTGGCTTCTGTAGTGAGTCTATTTTGTTTCCCTATAAATATGGAAATTGATGTTATAGAAGAAGAGTTACGATGATGAAGCAAAGGGGCTATTTTGGCCAATGTTATACTTAGGTTAATACTTATAGGGTTATAAAATTTAAAAACACAAAGGATCTCAGAGATGATTAAATCTCTCACTTTTTAGGTTGGGTTAAATTGAGCTCGTGTCACAACCTGCTAGTTCCAGTGGTTAAAAAATGATTGCAGCACTGCAAGAAGTTCAAGCTTCATTCTCTCTACTGGTGTCTGTTTTATCATCTCTATGTTGCCTCCTCCTTTATCTTATCTTCAGTGTGGCCCTGTATTGTCCATTAAGTCCATCCATAATGAGAAGATCTGCAAATATAAAATTATAAAAATTAAATTATTAAATATACATAAAGTGTTAAGAATAGTGCCTGGCAAATGATAAATGTTTTGTATGTTTTCATTGAGAGAGAAAGAAAAGCGGGGGGAGGAGAGAGTGAGAAAGAAAGAAATTCATTGCTTAAGGATATCTAAATCTTTGTGGTCCCCTACTGGAACTCTGAACACAGTCTCAAGATCCATGCTTAAGAGTCATAAGAAACATAATTCACATACATATTTATTTTTCCTTTTAAATTTTAAAGTTCTGATATTGGGTCTGGCTACTTTTTAATAATTTCCCCCATCAGAACATTTGTGATCAAATAAACCACAGAGTCCCGGTCACTGTGTTCACTGTGGATCACGGGTCTGACTCAACCCTGTCCTGACTGCCTGCTTGTAGTCCCCCATCAAATGTCAGAACAGTCTTCTCTGCCTGCCCCCAAATTGGAACTTTCAACTCATTATACTAAATCTAACTTTAAATAAAAATAATGGGATACAAATTATTAATATAGAGTCTACAACATTCTCCCACCTTTATAAAAATGAAGAGAATAGAGAAGGTGCTTGCCACAATTATCACAAGAAAAAAACATTGGGAGCAGAAGATTAATGATAATTCCCAAAGGTCTGGGTATAGGAGGCTGCTGGTGGTGGTGGTGATGGCATAGTGGGGGCTTGTGTTCCTAGATTTGTGGACCTCTAACTTTGTGGCGAAAGAGAGGGGTGACATACTTATGGGCTATTTCTAACCAAAGTAGGTGATTTTCAGACAAACAAGAAATATTCTCCA
Source organism: Macroglossus sobrinus (assembly GCA_004027375.1). Lineage (NCBI taxonomy): Eukaryota > Metazoa > Chordata > Mammalia > Chiroptera > Pteropodidae > Macroglossus > Macroglossus sobrinus. The sequence goes on along the minus strand of PVKZ01001141.1, from coordinate 123,336 downwards.
GGACTGCTATGGTATATAAGAGAAGTATTGCAGAGAAAGGGGTAAATAGAAAGAATTTTTCACAAAGTTTTGCTATGGTCTGCATGTACCCCTCACAGTGTTCAACAAATGTAAGAACTCAAGATATTTTTGAAATGACATTTGGCTGTTGCACTATATTTCCTTGCTGCACCATTGAAACTGAACCATGTGGTTTCTGGCCCCATAGATGTTATATAAGCCAGTATCTTCTCAAAGCATGAAACAATCTTTTTGTTCATCACCAAACCATACGCCTCTGCTTGTATAGCTCCAAAGCTTCTTTCTGCTTTGCATTTCAGTTGCCCATAATTCTCTGACCCTGGCTTTTTAGCAGTTGTTGAAGCTTCATGTCTGTGGACAGATTCTTCCCAATAAGAGTAATTCATCTATTCATTCATCAGTGTGAGTTTTTAAAATTCATTTTGAAATTATAAAATTCTTACAGAGAGGAAAATGTTTAGTATATCCTTTGCCTTTCTGCACATTTTATATAATTTATTTTTGTATTTTTCTTAGTGATTTTAAGACGTTTTAATTTCACATATATTATCTTGGCAAATCCTTGACAAACTGTTTTGTGCAATAAAGAGGAAGGATATCTACCACTATTTAAGTGGAGAAACTGAGTCTAATGATATGAAATGAACTAGCTATCCAATGTCACGTGGCTGACAAGTGGCAACAATTTTCTGTTTTTTTTCTAGTGACTGGCTTTACTCAGCTATATTGTGAGAAGTTGGACCAGATTTTTGTGGGTTTGTCTTTCCTCGTTTGATTCTGTGAGGACTAAAAAGAGAGAAAAAAGAAAGAAAGAAGAAAAAAAGAAAAGACAAAAGAAAACCCTGTATTACATTTCTGTGAGTGAATAGTGCCTGGATACTATTTTAGAATCTCTGGAAACAGAATTCAATTTCAACTTTTTAATTTTGCTTTAATCTCATATGACACTGAGGATGAATCAGCAATCAACGTCTCAGTATTTTGCAAAGTATCCCAATGTGTGTGTAGACAAATTATTGCACATGATAGAGGGGCATAAATCATATGAAAATTGTGGGGAAGTTTAATCTTTTAAGTTTCTAAAGAGATAGATATCAAATGCTGAGAAAATTGGTGCTTACACTGAGTTATAAAGACTGTGATTGTAATGGGGATTTAAAGAGGAAATTTACATAGTTTCAATATAATTCGTAGTAATATGGTAAACTGGCTTTCCTGAAAGGCTGTTGCAGGTTTGCTAACACTTTGATGATCTATTGAGCTTAACTGAACATCTTTTGTGCTTAGCTTCAGAATTATAGTGTTATAAAGAACTGAGACAATTAATGATAAGTATAATGGTAAGTATATGGTAAGTAATAAACTTTAGAATCACATGACTCAGTGAGGACTTTACTATTACTGAATGAGTCACCTAGCACTTATATCAGCTAGACTGTAAAAAAACTGAAATTTGATCCCAGATTGTCCAGGGGTGCCAACTAATGGAGGCTCTGCCATCTGGAAGCTATAACATCTGGAACATGTAGACTTCTCAGTCCATGCATCAGGGAATGGGAGCCGGAGAATCACATGCTGGTTCTTAAGTGCTTCCTCTTGATAATGACAAAAGCCATTTCTGCTTGCAGTCTATTGCCCAGAGCTAGTCATGTGGTCTCTTCTAACTGCAAGAGGGCAGGAAATGTGGGAGAGTAAAGTATACGCAATGAGTAGAAAATGGCTCTGACACAGCTATTCTCACTAAAAACTCCTTTGGAAGTTTTACATTACAGAAAAATCATTGAATAATATGAATTTCAAGCCAGGAGAGAAACTTAGATATTTAGAATTTCTGGATAACCTTGGCCCACCCAACCTCTTTACCTTACCTGCTTCCTTTGGTGTGGTGTTCCTTTCTCTGGGTGAGTATGCAAGACTGTGGGTTACTTACTTCTTGATTCAATTTTCTGGCACTTTCTGGACTCCAGTGGTTCTTCTCTTCCCACTGAAATTTGATCCTGCCTTGAAGAAGACTGACTATCATGGTGAAGTATTTGCTTTTGCTCCCAATTCCTTAAACACGTACAATAGAACTATCTTCAAAACTGGCAGAAATGGAAATATTATTCATTTCATTTTTTTCTGATTACATTTTCTTTCTCTCACTCCCCCATTATGTTCTAAGAACATTGTTTCTTCCAAGGCTGCTTTGATCCACCCATTGATCCATTCATTTGTCCATCCATCCATCCATCCATCCATCCATCCATCCATCCATCCATCCATCTGTCCATCAGAAAATATTTATTAAGCCCTTACTAGGTATCCTCTTGAATGAGTCTCCTTTGTATCACTTTGTAAACCTTGATTTTTGTTAAAGATTTTTCTTCTGGAAATGAGCATTAGTGTTGTTTCAGCCCCAGCTCCTTCCTCAGGGAGCAAACATATTGCCCTGCAGTTGCCACCAGTGTTCCAGGTCCATGGGATTTCCCACAGGAAATGGACCATGATAAATATTCGATGGACATTCAGTCCCTAGAAATGCAGAGATAAGAAAAGGTAATATGAATGCATAGTAGTCTTTTGAGGTAGCAAACACAAAGCAGAATCTATAATTTAAAATCTCATTGTTATGGAACCAAAGTAGGACAAGTAAAAATATAAGCCATAAAACTCACCTCCTGAAATATGAGAAGTACAAAAAAATTTAGACTAGATATTTATACTGGAAAGTTTTTTCTGTGGTGGTTACACACAGCTAGAATAAATGCCATAATATAAACTCACCTATTGCTTCAGTTATGGATTTGTTAACATTGTGGTGCACTTGTCAAGCTACAATGAGCATTCCAACCATATCAACCTTAGGCACACCTGTGCCTTTTGGTTTTTAGCCCGGATTTTGGTGGCTTCTACAACATTAAAATGACATAATAGGATTTTACACAGGCCTCAGGATGAGGATTATTAGTGCTCAACCAAACTACTGTGAGAAAGAGGATAGATCTGAGACAGAGGGAAACCTTGCGCATAAGAGCCTTTGTGCTTTAAAGTCTATGGGGAAAATACACTTTCCCAAGATACCCCTCCACCCCTCCCCACACGGCCAACAGTATGCCATATTCACTCAGTTATAGCAACAGAAATTTCACTAATTAGGGATTCAATTATGGTAACAAGAATTCTTTTTAAGATGCACTTACCTCAGGATGGCAACTGCTATTTCACAAGTTTATGCAAATTTTTAAAATCAGACTGCTTTTCTCCTTAATGCCTAGCTAAGATTAGTGTCTTTGAAAAAAATAGAAGGAGAATTTGGAATTTTGTTGAAGGGTAGAGGTGGACAGAGGATAGACAAGGGGAAAAAAGATAATTAATCATATATTTTACCAGTTATGAAAATTCTTTGTACAGTTCAGTGGAGTGCAGAGCTTGAGAGAGTGAAGCCTCTGAAGCCAGACCACTCTCGCCAGCCCTGCTACTGGGCAAGTTACTTCACTTCCAGTTATCTCAGTAATAAGAGGAGAGTACTAATGCTTACATCAGAGAGTTTTTGTTGTTATTGTTAGATTAAATGAATTAATGCATTAAAGACTTCAGTATATAGGACACACTCAATGGTATTAACTATTTTGAATAATTTAGAAAATACAATAGAAAATGAGTCCAAAGTTCCACAGCATATCTCCAGATTATCATACCTTAAAATGGGCACTAATAACATTATAGCTTATTTCCATCCAGTATGTTTCTATACCTCATGTAAATATACATATAAATTGAGATTACCTTGTAATGACATATTAGTGTTCTGATTTTTTTAAAGGTAATATTAGCTTATGAGCACTTTGGTGAGGGCATTATGGAAGAAGCGATCAGTAAATGTATGAGCATTTCCACAGTCAGATTTGAAAAGAGCTAACAGTATAAACAAAAGCATAAAGCAGGAAGCCCAGGAAGAGGTGAGCATACCAATGTAGGGCAGGAGGACTCAAGAGGTAGAGAGCCTGAAGGAGAGCATGGGTCTAATTATAGAGAAGAACGCTTACTCTTTAGGCCCTGATGAAGGGTTGGGGTAGAGGAAGGTTTAGGGAGACCAGTTAGGAGTGAATTGTAATAATCCAGGGCAGAGGAAGTAAAGGATTAAAGAAGCTATGTATATAAGAGGCAGTGTGGAGGAAGACTTGAAAAAATATACTCAAGGATTAGATAAAGGGCTGTTGGAGAAAGAGGGAAGAGATAAAGATGGCTCTGAGAATTCTAGAAAGTATGACTGAGAGAGTATTATACTATTCAGACTTTTGAGAGAAGACTTTTAGAAGATTAATGAAGAGCGATAAATAGAAACTGGATTACAGAATTAACAGCACATGGCAAAGAAGTTCAGAAAATGAGAATAGACAATTCTTTTAGGGCTTGATGTCAAAGAAGATGTAACATGGAATAGTAATATAAAAAAATAAAATGGAGGTAAGTGTTTTATTTGCTTGCTTCTAATTCATTTATTCATTCATTTATTCATTTATTTTTATTTTCTTAGGGATAAGAAAGACTTTCATCCCATGGAAGGGGAACACATGAAGGAGACAGAGAAAATAGGAAATAGGGGAAAAAAATGGAACCCTGGGGGAATAGTCTCCCTTGGAAGTGAAGGGATATCCTCATTCTTCTGAGCAGAGATGAGAAGATATGTTAGGGTATGATTGTAAAAACATTTCTATGGAATAAACTGAAGGAGATCAGGTCATTGGCTAGAAGGCAATGTGAAACTGGAGATTTCCATAGAATAAAAAAGAATTTGAATAAACATGAGGGGAAAAGCTAGACTAAGGTTAAGAATTTTTTTTTTAAAGATATGCAACACTGGAAGGGATCAAAATCTTGAATATAAATCACACTGCAAAAATATTGCCCAAAATAGTAGTTTCTTCATGCTGAGTAACTGCCATTTCTACAAAAGGTACATAGAAACGAGCATTAATACTCAAGGATAGCTCAGAGTTCCTCTAAGACCTTGTTAAGGAAGTCTTCTCCAGGTAAGGCACATGTTCTTGGTGTTTGATACTTTGCCAGTAGGTATAATAGTTTCTTCTCCTTAAATTTATGTAGGCTGCCCAGAAGTCTCTGAGCTTCTTGAAATTTCATTGGGACTTTCAGATAGTACAGCAGTAATTATTTCTTAAACAGCTTTGGGCTGTTTTCCAGGAACAGTAATGAGTGTTTTGTAGATTAGGCCTAATTTCTGTGTAAGCATTTTGTTTGACATTTAGGAAAAGCTATTGTTCTTAGGACAAGTCAGACTCTCTACTCATTCATAGGGCTCTGAGAGATTGGCTTTGACCTTACAAAAACTGAGTCAACATCACTGTGGAGGTCTCCTGGGTCTTCTACACTAGTTTCTAATGCTATTTTTTCACATTTGAAACTTGGAAATGTGGCTTGTTGGATTTTCCATATACATAAATTTTATGTTCTTTTCAATTTCACATACTTCATTTGCTCCTTACAAATTTTTATAAAATGTGTAGGGAAAGGCAATTTTTTTCAACAAGGAAATAAACCTGTAATGAGATGATTTGCCTAACATCTCTCTGATAGCAGAAAGCCGGAGTTTGAACCCACATCCTCTGACATCTGCTTTAATGCTTTAACCTGATATTTTGAAAGTTATCATGGAGCTTAATTCAAGAATAATAATGGAAACTAATTTTCTGTATATTAAATGGAATCATACACTATTTCCACTTCTCTATGTCTAAAATGGTTGACTATCGACAATATCATGTGCTTCTACCCAACAGGTAGCCAAGTCCAGTGTGGAGTTAGTGTACATGTTGGTACTGAGCTAGATGCCCAGTTCTGCCCCAGGTCAGAATTGTTACTTCTATGACATTGTATAACCTCTCCAAGCCTTTAAAAAAGGTTGATCGTGCTACCTACTTTAGAGATTCTTACAAAGATCACATAAGTACAATGTTTGCAAAAAACTTGTTTTGGTAGATGGTGCATTCTGAGTCATAAATAGGTTGCAGCAAATATTATTGTCAATAAAGGTTAAATACTACTTTGGAAAATAAAATGAGCATTTTAATTGTTTATAATATGTTTAGCATTGTGCTTTGAGATAAGAAATAATCTCCCATTCTTTTTTAATGCTGTTGTGCTTTTAATTCATAGATTACTTGGACGTGTGTGGGAAAAGAGAGTTATTATCCATCATTTTACTATTCTTCACTTTTCATATGTGTATTTCTTTATTTTCTATAATAAACAATTTGTATTTTTGTAGTGGATATGAAATTACAAAATAAAAATTAGTTTAAGCACTAAATGATAAATTATCAAAATGTAATAAAGGAATATCTTTCTAAAAAAATCAATTGCCTTTAGGTAAACAGAAGTGTTTGATATTTAACACAAAAATTCATATACCTCTTCTTTCTACTCACTTGTACTCATTTACTCATTTATACATTTATTCATTCATTAAACAAACAATATTTAAAAACCACTGTGTTCCATCAACTGAGGAGATACAAAGATGGAATTCTTAATTCCTAATTCATTATGGATGACTTATCTTTTCATCAAAATGTGGAAATACCAAGAAGATACTTCTGTTTTGGGCAGCCAGATGAGTATATGCTATATGCATATATGAGCTCCTTAAAATGGATCAGGGCATAGAAGCTCAACTTCAGGAAAATAATAATTATGCTTATCAGACATTTAATGGCAAATAGTAGACTAATTTATAGAGATAAGTAGTATATTTGCCATCAAAAATCTTACAAAAAGTGCTAAGAATAGATATTAACTGACATTAAAAGTCATGTTATTATTAAATAAACTAATAATCAAAAGAACTCACACAAGGAGGAATAAAATAATATTATAAGTTTTTATGAGAAGAATGTTTACTTTGCAATAGAGAAACTCATAAGTGAAATTTAAGGAATCCTTTAAATGATCAACAGCTATTGATCTGTTATGTATTCTTCACTGTGCTAGGCATAGGCCTAAAGAATATATACAAAGAATATATATTTTCTTCTTCCAGGATGTAAGTCAAAATAAAGACATTTTCTGGTTCAATGTTTTGAAGGTTGAATTAAATAGCATTGGTATTTATTAACTTATTTTTAATATTGTGATTAGAAAATAAATATTTTCAGATGGTGCCTGCAATATAATAGGCAGTGGATTTTGAATCCTGTTTCTGTACTAATTAGTTGTATACCCTTAAGCAGGTAACTGAACAATTCTGAGTTTCAGTTTTCTCATCTATTAATGAGAAACAATGGTTTCTAAGACACAGGATAGTTGTGAGGATTAAATGAGGCAAAATAAGAGACATGCCTAAGACTATATCAAGGACATAGATGAGATTAAAAAAATGTTATCCCTTTCATTAAAAAAATGTTTGGTTTATGGAATGTGTGGTTTTTAAAGATTTGCTATAATATAATTCAACTTTTAATAATTTCTTAGAATCATTCTTTTCTTCTGTGAAAATGTATAACCAAGTTTATATAAAAGTTAAATTGGTAACATGATCTAATTCCTTAATTTACTTTTTATTTTTTCAGCTGGCATTTTAGGATTTTTTTTTAAGAGTAGTCTTGTATGTTTGCAAACATTTCCACATGACAGAGGGATAGCAGTACCAACTGATTAATATATATTTATTGAGTGTCTATTATGCTCCAGGCACAATTCTGGGACTGTGTACAGGGCACTGAATAAGACAGACATGAAGATAATGAAGATCATGAAGATCAGAGTGTGGTAAGTGCCATAAAATGAAATGAGAGGGTGCTGTGATAGAGAAGAACAGGGAAAGACTACTCTATGTTGGGTGGGCAAGGAAGTTGTCCCTGGGGAGGTAATATATCAGTTAAGACTGAAAAAAGAGCCAGCCAGCTGTGAGAGAATAGTGAAGAATAGTAAGCCAAATATCCCAAGGTCTGAAAACTGTGTACAAGGAGATGATAAAGGTCAGTGTGATTGGAGCACGGAAATTTGGGAAGAGTGAAATATCAAAGGACTGGCTGTGGATATGATCATGCAAGGGCCTTGTAGATCATGGCAAGGCGTATGAATTGTACATTAGAGCATGGAGAAGCCATTGATAGAAAGTAGGTATTGTAAAAGATCCGGCTTCTGTGTTATAATTTAAGTAAGATGGTCACGAACTAGGTTGGTGGCATGAGAGGCACAGAGAAGCAAATAGATTAGTCGTCTCTTCTGAAGCGAGAAGTACAGGATTTTGTTTTGTTTTGTTTTGTTTTGATATGTTTGTGTCTGTGTGTGTGTGTGTGCATGGACTTGCTTTGGTTTTTTAGCATAGACTGGATGGGGGAGATAAAGGAGATAGACGAAGGTAGGAAGATTTGCTAGTTTCTGGCTTAAGTAATTAAATAGTTGGCGATACCATTTACTAAAATGAGAAAAATGAAAAAGGAGCAGGATAATTTTATTTTTGGTGAGAGAGAGGTTAAGTTTCATTCTGAGCATAAGATGCTTATGAAACACTCAAACAGAGATATCAAGTAGACCATTAGATCAGACCATATCATTCACTCCCTCAAAACCCTCCACTGGCTCTTCTATGACCATTAAAATAAAATCTAAAGTTCTTATAATAGCTGACAAGGGCTTGTTTTGGCTTCTGTTTACTTTTCTGATCTCATCTTCCTCCTTTCTCTCCTTTACTCATTGCTCCAAACAGTCTTGTCTTCTTAACTCTTTGTAGAAACTTACCGTGTCATTTTCTACATAATTGAAACTTAGCCACATTGAGACTATTCTTTATAAATTGAAAGTACAGAAGTAATTATTCTGCTGTTGAATACCATAATTACAAATTTTTCATTAGACTCTTTCCCCTTATTCATTGAGATATCTGTTTACCAAATACTTAGGAATATTTGAATCCTTAAGTTGCTCTATAAGACTATTTTTGTTCCCACTGTCTGTCCTTTTGTCTTTGTGCAGAAATCATTTTTGGTAAGATATTACCATATAGTTGTAATCACAGTTGTTTTGGGGGCAAGGAGGGTGGATGAGTAAAATCAAAGATAACACCAGAAAAGTTGAGCCATTCGGGAAACAGTGTTATTTGTCATTGATCACTTATATACCAGTTTCTAAAAGTTAAAAATACAATATGATGAGATCATAAAAGTCATTTGAAAACTAATGGGATAGATACTAATATTTGTAACTGATATAGGTTTATTAAGTCAACTTTTCAGCTTGAGTGCTACTTAAACCAGGCTAAGCTTGTTTTGATTTTCTAAAACATTTTCAGTAAAATAATTTTTCTTCATTGTTGATGTCACCCAATAATTTCCTTGGTTTTAAACTACTCCAGGGAGGTCTTAAATAAAAAGAACCAAAGACGCGTTTTCATAGTTTTTATCTGTCCTCTAATATCCTGACATTATTTTAAAATGTATTTGAAGATTTGAAGCCATATTCACCTTGACCAGTAGTAAGATGCATGTTATTGCCTTCTCTCAGAAGAAACTTTTCTTTCAATTTGTATACCACATAGTATTTCAACATTGTTCTCTTGGACCATGAAGAAAATATTGCACTCTCTGGTATTATGGCAAATCAGACATAGTTACGGGAAGGAGCTTTTGCTTGAAGTTATCCCTACTGGTCCAGGCAGTTTTTATCATTGCATATGGAATACTTCAGTTTTAGAAAACTCTAAAAACAATTATAATTAGCTTTAAGATATCCCCAAATTGGTTAGTCTTATAATTATTATTTCTGATACAGGTAGGACAAAGGTTTCTAACTTTGTACCTTCATGATAATTTTAGCTTCAAAATGTGAGAAATGAAAGTTAAAAAACCCGAGTCTTATCACCATACATGAAAACTCATCTCTCTCTCTCTCTCTCTCTCTCTCTCTCCCCCCCCCTCTTCTTTTCTCCTTCCCTCTTTGCTCTCTGATTTCTCTCTTTCTCTTCTGTTTAATAAGGATTTAAAGTGATATACAAAGATATAAAGAAAGGTTAAAATAAATATAAGACCATTACAAAATATGAGGTAAAGGACAACATAAAGGATAGAAAAGTAATAGAGAATTTAGACTAAAGTTAAGTGCCCAAATTCTAGCCATAAATTCCTACATACTTGTTACAGGTAGCCTGTGAACATGAAACTAAGACTCTTAAATGGCAATATGAGAAGGGGAATGCAATAAATTTTTCCACAAGGAAAAATAAGCCAGTCACCAAAGATAATCATTTTTCCTGAAAATGTGACCAAAAAGTCTTTTTTCTACCCTTGGCCCTCATAAAGGAGACACTATGTAGTGTAATGAGTCATCTTCGACAACATTCTTAACAATTAACATAGGGATCATTCTCATGTGGGCTTGTAGTATTAAGCCAAAGTATAATTCAGTAAAAGCAATTCAGGTCCATGGAGGTGGGGGCATGGGAGTGGTTGCATCTGTTAGTAGTAAAATTAATTCAGTGGGTGGCAACCAGTTTCTAAACAGAAAAAAATAGAAGAGTGTGAAATAGAAAAATCACTGTCTGGAGAACTATTTTATGGTTTCTTTTAAATATGTGTACTCAGTCATGATGCAAAATGTATTTCTTACTGTGAATCTAGTTAAAAGGTTTGAAAATCCCTGCATTGAGTCATTTCTCATAGACTGTCTTCTTCCTCTAATTTTACAGAAGGTATTGCTTGGCAGTGACTCTAAGATTATATTCCTTGGCAAGCACCTTGAGAGCTGCCATTCTGAGTTCAATGATCAGCTGGGACTAGGACTGGGGCCGCAGAGGTGAGAGGTGGAGAGAGAAGTACTGAAACACACTTGGGAAAATGAAGATCATGTACAAGTCACCCACACTACTAACATGATGATGAACCAAGATAATACACACCAGAAGAGCAAGAGACACTCTGGAGACAAAAGAAAAGCCCATGTAACTAAATGCACAACTTAATATGAAGTCTCAGCTATCATCTAGTTAAAAATCAGAAGTTGTCCGTCCAACATAATTTTGGTCCTTTTTGCAGACAATAAGTGATAAAAATCACAATGACAAGAGAAAATAACCTATAAAAAGTGCTTGATTTTCACCAGGTAAGTTTCCCTGATGCTAAAGACTATTTCAACTATTTAGAAATTGATTAGATTTCACCAACTGCAATAGGAAAATTCAGACAGTTTCACTTGCATAAGCTTTAAAAGTGATTTCTTTGAAGTGTCACAATTAAAAATACCTCAGAAAATATAACTTCATACATGATCAATCCCACATTTCATTTGACCCATAATTAAACCCAAGAAGAATCACGTAAGAGGAGATGTTAACAGCGCATATTTTATGAAGTCTTCTTGTACTTTTTGAGAAAGATATACTTGGTTATTGTGAATTGTCTTTTCACTGGTCTTGCCTTATCTACCATCTATAGCCAGTGACAATGTTATATACTTTTAAAAAGAGAGTGAGTTTTTTGACTAGAGAGACCAATTTATTTAAAGCCAATGATCAAGAATTTCTTTAGGTTATTTTTTTCTTCTTACAATTTGTAGCATTTAAAGCAAAATAGCAGTGTCTTTTTTTATTTATACCCAACCTTTCATCTAAGAACAAATAATTTGGAAGAGTGACTATTACCCCAATTTTGCCACCAAAACATAGAATTATAGGGACTGAACTGAAGAAAACTCGAGAGATTATCTAATCTAGCTTCTATCTCCAAGAATGAGTACATTTTAAAAATTTAAGAGATAAATCCATCTTCTCTGTTTTTCAAAATATCCAGGAAAGATGTTACAACTTGCCTTAGCAATTTTTTCTGGTATGTAATATTTCTTGTTTTACTCATAATCCAAATCTGCAGATAAGAAGGAAGTAAAACATGATTTCCCAGCTCCTCAGTAAATGCTCTTACTCAGTTATGGTTATAGAACAACCACAAAAATAAGTAGATAAAGAAAAAATACTTTGCTAACAAAAATTTCCAATATCTAGGCAACTATTCATCTATAATTCAACTATTCATCAATAATTATTTTGAAAACAATCGGCATAACAAAAAGAAAGTGAGTTTACTGATATATAATTTATGTACAGTGGAATTCACTTTTTTTGTGTGTACAATTTCAATGAATTTTGATAAATGTATACTGTGTTGTGTAACTACCATGAAGATCATAGTATAGAGCTTTTCTACCACTAAGAGTCTCCTGTTCTAGTCATTTCTCTTTCGGTGCTCCTAGCCCTTGGCAACCACTGATATGTTTTGGTTCTTATAGTTTTGCCTCTTTCACAATGTCACTTTAAATAGAATCACACAATATATAGGGTTTGAATCTCTCTTATTTAGCATGATGCTTTGAGACTCATCTGTGTCATTACAGGTATTAGTGATTCCTTCCTTTTTAATGCTGAGTTGTAGTCTGTATACAACTTATTTATCAATTCACCAGTGAAAGGACATGTGTGTCTTTTCCAGTTTTTAGTGGTGGTAACTAAAGCCACAATAAAGGTGTTTGTGTAGACATACATCTTCATTTATTTTGGGCTAATGCCTGGTTAGGGGGTTGTTGGGTCACAGGGTGAATCTATATTCATAAGAGCGAGCTCTTCGTGATTATAATCATTCATTAATTATTTCTGGCAAAGGATCAATGCTGACATGGAATAAATTAGGTACATGTAAATAAAAACCATCAATCAGCCATTAATCCCAATAAAATTATTCCCCCAAAATATAAGAAAATTGACTGAAATTTCTTTCTACCTCCTTAGTTACCTTGGTTACTCTGAATTAGCTACTAATAAACACTGAAATGGCTCCAAGCAGCAGAAAACAAGTTAGAGAAGCAAACAAAACAGTGCTAAATCCATAAACTGAAAAATAAATTTCTAGAGAAGCAAGGAATAGCTATGCTTTTGACAGATCATGCAGAATGTTTTCTTTTATCATCCTCATACTTTAAGCTGGAAATTAATATTTTTAAAGGTTATAAATTTAAATTAGAGGAGATGTATTTATGTTTAGTAACATGAAAGTGACCTAGCTTATTTCTTTGAAAAATGTGAACTAAAAAATCAATTTGCATATATTGCTGTTTTAGCCACTTGAACAGAGACATGTCAACTGCCATCAGATTAAAATGCTGCTTGATCTTCAAGTGTTTCAATGTAGTGCCATAAATGAGAAACCAGTCATAGTAAGAAATTCACATTTTAATAAAAAATTTTTTTCTGTCCAAATTTTCAATGTGGTCTTTCCTTGTGGTTTTATATCTGTGAGATCTCAGCTATATATTTGTAAGTTCATTATTTTGATTGTCTCAAAACTTCATCAACTCAGTGGAAAACCATTTTATGTCTTTAGTGTTTAGATGATTTTTTCCAACTAAGTCAATTGTCTGAAAAAAGATTTAAATAAATATCATTCACTGTAGGAATCAGAGTTCATAAATGCAAAGATAATGTGAATAATAAGTAGCTTCACTACTTAACAATAAATGTTTTGTGGGGATTTACTCACATGGAAAACTCCTGGTTTTCTTTAAATTTTTGCAAGTGTGTGCTTTTTGAATGTACACTGCAGACTATATACTTATTCATGGCCAACGGTGTTCATAAGACAGATTCCAGGGTCATAGAAGAGAAAGTAAAACCACACTTGGAAGATAGTATTAAATGATCACAGAGTCACTGAATAGTGCTTAGCAGGCAGCACGTGGACCCATCAAGGCCTGATTAGCTACGTGAACATCTTTCTCCCTCTGAGGTCTTGTACACAGTAGTGCCATTTGTAGGTTCAGTGGGTACTCAAAGTCCATTGGAAAGTACACCCTGGCATGGCCTCTTGTAGTTCTCCTGGCAGAAGAATACCTACATTTCCCTTTTTCGTATTTCCATGCTTTTGACTGAAGTTTTTATTTCTATTAATGAGAAGCAACATTATCTCTTACATTTATCTTTTACACTATAGTATGAAAAAGAATAAGGATTACTAGATAGAATCCAGGGAAACTAAGGAGAGAAATGCCATAGACTGGGAAAACATAGTTTATACTCTAGAATCCAAATGACCTAGCTTTAACCCTGGAAATATAAATCACTTGCTCACCAACTTACAATCCCCCTTGGACAGGGCCCAGCACACCTGGGATCAGCACTTGACCTGTATGAGACTGGAGCTCCCTAGGGGATAAATGATAGCGTCTTGGACCAGAGTGGCAGTGATAGAGAGGAGAACAACTAGACTGAGTGAAGTCTTGATTTGCTGATTGACTGTCAGCCTGAGGAGGCGGTTGTTGGGAGAAGAAGAAGAAGACATGAATCAAAGATGAGGCAACAGATAAAGCTCTATGGGCCAAATTAGGGGAGGGTTAGATTTTGAGAAAAGAGTGAGAGGTGCATTTGGACCATGTTAATTCTAAGATGCTATTAGTTATCAAGTAAAGTCGTCATGTAGGCAATTGATAGACAAAGCATAAACTCAGAGAATAGTTTGGGGCCAGATAAGCAAGTTTGGAAATATTCAGCATGTGAAGACTATTTACTTAGCTAGGAATGGGGAGAGGAGAGAGGAAATGAGGGGGGGAGGGAGAGTGAGAGGAAAGGTGTTGTGAAATAAGGAAATGACGCTGGACAGAGCAGTGAAGAACCCTTACTTTAGAGTAACCAGAGGTCAGAAGGAGAAGGAGGATCTGGGTAGAGGGTTGACAAGGAGCTCTTGGTGAGTTAAGGGGAAAACCAGGTAAGTATATGGTCACAAAAGCAATGCAGAGAGTATTTCAGTTCAGTTCTTAACCATGTCGGGTGCCACTGAGAGGAGGAATAGAGAGGTGGCCACTAGACTTGGTGACTTGGTGGTATTGATAATTCTGACTGCCAATCTCTGGATTCATAGGGACAGAAGGCAGAATGTAAGAGATGGATGAGTGAACAACGGTGAAGAAGTGTCTACATTTTTGAGAGTTTCTACTGTGCGAAAAAGTAGAGAAATAGAGATGAAGTGCAATGTGGAGCCAATTGCGGAGGCTTATTTTATTTCTTTTATAAACAAACACTAGGGCATGATTTTAACCGATGGACATAGCCCAGAAGAAATAGAGAATTGATGATATATATGGCAGAGAGGGGATAATGCCAGTGAAGATCCTGAGAAGGCCAGAGAGACAGAATCAACAAAAACAATCTTTGAACTTGAATAGCAAGAAAGTTACACTCCCTATTTTAAGAAGGGGGAAGGATTAAAAGTGGGTGCTGACACAAGAAGATTTATACATTTGGTGATAGGAAGATGGGTGACTTCCTGCTTGATGACTCTTATTTGCTCCATGAAACATGAAGAGGGGTAACTAAGTGAGGGGAATGTTATTTAGGGGAATGCTATTAATATTATAAAAATTAAGGAGTAATAAAAATATATAAAATAATCATCTGGGAGTGGCAAAGCAATGGAGAAATGAAGTCAAACTGCTGGAGTTTTGAGGGCCCATTGAGATTTGTGGTTATGAATGTCATGTAAAGTCAGTCAACTTACCTGTGTGATTTTCTCCATCAATGTTCAGCTGTTTGGTTAACTATGTTAAATATTGGCATTAACCAAGGGTTTTATCTTCTGTGGTACTTATATTTAGGGAGAGAAAGGCAAAAAAGATAAGCTGTTAGTGAAAAAATGGTGGGATCTATGGAATGGAAGTCTTGATGAGGTTAAAAAATTTTGTCAGTGGGAGTATTGAACAGTGCGCTAGAAGGGCTGGAAGTGGTGACTAGAAAATTAAATGCTTAAAAAAGAGATTTTTTGAAGGAGGAGCAATTTGTGCTGATAATACATAGGGCTAGGATATAATCATAGTGTGTGTGACTGGAGTGGAAGAGAACATACATTAGAGATGGTATTATTAAGAAAACTAGAGGGGTAATCTGGTAAATGTTGGAGTCATGAATGATGACAATGGTTTCTAAGAAAGCAGGGGATGACAAAGACTCTAGTAGAAGGCAGCAAACAGGAGAAATATGAGGTGGCCTGCGCATCAAGGAATTAGGACACGTGCTCCCCCTCACCTTTTTCCCAGTCTCCAAGAGAACATTTACACCACCCACTGAGAAATAAATTCAAACATTTTAATTTTTGTAATGATTTATAAGGCTCTGTGTGATCTGGGTCTCCTTATCTAAGTCTCTCATCTTTTCTAGTATATTTCTGAATATTACTCACATTCGAGTCATAACGGCCCTCTCTCAGTTCCTTGAGGAGGCCAAACTCTTCTCTTTCAGGGCCTTGACACATGCTATTTCCTGTGCCTTAAATTCTTTTCACATGAATTGCCCCTTATCAGCCTCAGCTTGGATACCATTTCTCTTTTCTGACCTTACAAATTAAGGTACTCCCTCTTATAATACTTTATTCCTTTTCCTTATCAAAATTTGAAAGCATATATTTAATAAGTGGTTTACTATTTTATTATTTATGTTATCTCTATGAAAGTAGAATTTTCTCCCCCATTACTGTATTTACAGAAGCTGGCAGAGTGCCAGGTACATGGTAGACAGCTTGGCAGAGGCATATGGCCTAGTGCTGAGGTATGCAGGTGTGAGGGTTAGACGGCCCGAGTTCAAATCCCAGCTCCACCAGTACTACCTCTGTGATCTTGGGAAGATTACTTCACCTCCCTGTGCCTTCATCTTTTCTTACTCAATTTGTAAAAAAGTAGTATTTATCTTGTAGATATGAGGATTAAAGATAATATATTTAATAGCAATACCTACTACAGAGTAAGTGCTCAATAATTGTTTGCTAAAGGGTGCAGTAAACAAACATTCATTCATTCATTTGACTTTCTATTGTGGAGTCATCTAGAAAGGTTTTTCAGACTACAAATGTTTTCCTGCTTCCTTTGCCTCTGATTCTGGTACATGTGGGCAGGGGTGCTGTAGTTTAAATACCTACCCAGTTAAATCAAATCTCTTCCTCTTGTGTTTCCCACTGATAATCACCTTCTGCTACCTGTCCTACTGAGAACCATTGCTTTAGTAGGTATTGTGAAAGAAGAGAAGCTTAGCATTGCTACATGTATATGAGCCAAACACAACAGATTTTCTTTTTTTTTTTTTGTACAGTGTGATGACTACAACCATGTACCATTTATTCTCCCTAATAGGAATTATTATGAATGTCACCGTTCTGAAAATGATGCTGTTCACAACTCTGCAACTATGTCTCTTCAATCTTTAGAACTGCTGTATCAAGTGGCATTTTATTATCCAAATCTCTCTAAAAAATTATATTGTAATAATGATATAAAAGAATTTTAGTTACTTGAATTTTCTGATATTCTATTTCAATGAAATTCTATTTAGATCTTAGGAGACATTATATCTTTGAAATATGTTGCAAGCAAATCCCAATGAAAAAAACAACAAATCTAGGTTTCGAGTGTAGAATGTTGAATAAATGTTTTATTCTGATTTTTGTCGGTTCCACCTCAACTTTTTTCACTTACGTCTCAACCAAATGGAGGATATGGGTGGTGGTGGGGTTGCAGATTCACAAACAACAGGAGACATGGGAGTTGGGTCAGCTGTGGATTCTTGGCCTTAGTAACCACCAGGCTTTGGGGCCTGGAAGGTCTGAGGCAGGTTTTGACTTCTTTGATGGTGGGAATTGATTGTTGGCTTAAGCGGGGGCCACCTACCTGTCTCACTTCATTGCATTTCCTTTGCTTGGATAGATAATCTCTGAAGTCCTTCTTTTCCGTAGTTGCAGCCAGGGAATTTCTACAACTTGAGGAGGACTACTCTACCAAAACGAATGTAAAGAGAAACATTCGATAGAAAACTCTGAAACCTAGTCTTATTTGTATTCCATTTATCTTCTTATAGTCTTACAGTTTCCTTTATAATAAATCAATTTTGTTGTATGAAATTTCCATTTCAATCAGCACCAGTCCAGAAAAGCTTTCCAGATTGTTTTTAATTTATACCTGCTAAAGCCAGATCCTATTTTGCAGGGCATTTGAATAAGAAAATTCCTTTCTAGGTTGAGGAATCTTTTTGCAAATTCTTGTTTACATCTGCTATTCCAGATATGTAACTGAAGCTCTAATCACCTCATCTCAACATTCTCTTAACAAAAACTCCCCAGTGTTTCTGATATCACTGAACATTTGAAATAGAAAAAAAAATAGTCCGTAAAACTTTGAATAAGAAAAACGAACCGGCTCTTTCTTTCTTAGTGCTGAAAAAACTTAGGCAATTTACTTTATGCAGGCTAGTGAGTACATTTCAGAAGAGAACTTGTATAACTGAGCGTATCTTGGAAAATTCTGAAATCAAGAAAGGTTTGTGTTTCACTTTTGTGCTTAGGAGAGTAAAGCCTAATTACCTTTTGGCTCCAAAATACAGAAGCAGGGTAGAATTGCTTCACCGTTCCAGATATCTTTTCTGAATTGACAAAATATTTTAATACATACCTGCCCATGAGGATAAGACCAGAATATAAAAGCATGAGAGAAAGCATTCACCTCCCAGAGAGCCCAGCGGGAACTCCAATTGAGTTATAAGCACACTTTAATTCAATTTCACAATTTTTAATGTGTGCCTACTATGTGCAAGGCATTGTGGGAGATAAGCATAAGTCTCACCTACCATTTTATAACTAAATCATTTAAAAACAGTAACAGGTGTTTAATTCTACAAATTTAATAAAAGAGTTGTGATATTACATTGGATTCAATTGTTTCTTACTGAAATTTCATTCTTAAGTCTTTGGATTATATTCAGCAAATTTTATACTAAGTAATGCACATCTGTTGTTAAGATTCACAGATGTGTTATTTAAAAAATTTTTTTATCTAAGTAGAAGTGTCAGAGATATTATGATAATGTTCATCAAAAGAAATGAAATACCAAGAGTTTGCAATTCTTTTTCTGGGCTCATGTTCTTACCCAGTAGAGATTATATTTGTATATGCTTTGATATCTTCTTTTTATTTAATGTGGAAGGTTTTTCATTTGCAACTTATATGTCCTTACTTTCTTCACACTCCAAGTGTGTACAGTGAAAAGTACTATATGATTATTTCTGTTTTTCATATGTCCATAACAACTGTGATTTTATTTTGAATGATTTATTTTTTGATTAAATTTGGATTATTAATTCCAGGCTAAAATGGCAACTAGTCTTTAGAGTGAATCACTTGGTACTAAAATGTAGATTTTAGAATACAAATAACTCAGTTCTTATGACCTGATAACTGTATCAAATCGTTTTATGCAGATAAAACTTTCTTTTATAATAAAAACTTTAAGGTCATTTGTTAAAACTGACTGACATTAGGTTACGAAAGGGTACGAAAGGGTAAATGTTTTTGGTGTCTGATTCTATCTCAAGTAGAAGCTTAATTACGAAGATTTTGCAGAACAATGTATCCTTAACAAAGAAGTTGAATAATATGGAAGCTCAGAAACTGATGTAGTCATTGATTTGGGACTAACTACACCATTTTTTAGTGATCAAATTGGCAATGGTTGAATAGATACTTTGGACAAATTATGCAGTATAGAATACTGCTTCGAACAAACAGGACCCTTTCTAGTGATATACTTCATAGTCAGAGGCTTTGTTACCAGAACTAATGTATGAGAGAGAAGTGACGGTGGTGGGTGTGAGCAGGACTCAAATTACCAAAAACTGCTAATATTCTCTAGAACTCTGGTGTGGCTAATATGGTACATTTTACCTTGAGACCAGTTCCTTGTTAATCTATGTGCATTTTAGCCATCATTTATTATTTATTTAATACTATTAATCCTCACACTGATCTTTAGTTTAGACATTTGCTTCTAAAATTGTAGTCCACAGACCAGCAACCTGAGTTATCTCTGAACCTATCTATTGGAGATGCTGAATCTTGACTGTACTTCAGACATGGACCTACTGAGTCAGGATCTACATTTTACCAGAATCCCAGGTGATCCTGGGATTAAAGTTGTGCATTCAAGTTGGAAGACATAATGCTTAAGAATCACCTAAACATCTTATTAACATAAAGATTATGACTTATTAGGTATGGAGTAGAACCTGAGCTTATGCATTTTTAATGAGCTCACATGACACCAATGCTGAGGATTGCTGGACCACACTTGGAGCAATCAAGATGAAAACAATGCTTCCTAAACTACTCTGATGATAAGAACCACCCTGGGAGCCTATTAAAAATACAATTCTAAACATATTACTAGAACTACTGAATTAGAATGCTCTAGGGAATGACCTGAGAAAGATACCATCCCAGGCAATTCTTATCATAAGATGTTTGGGAAACCCTTGTAGGCCAGTCCATATATTTTGTTTTTACCATCTAATGCCTCTGAATAGGACACACTCGTCAAGGACTCAATGATTAAGGTTGTATAAACACTTCCATTTGAATGTTCAATGAATTCTTGGCCATAATTGTCATCTTCAAAATGATTTTACCCAGTGGAGGAAGGTAGTATTACAAAAACCATTTACTGCTTTCTTTATTTTGCTATGGTTCTCCAGAAAAGAGAGGGAGGGTGAGAAGAAAAGAAGAAATTCAAATGCTTAAAACATTTTTCACTACCTGAAGGTGAGTCAGCCTCCCACTCTCCTCACAATCTTCTCCAGCTTCATAGAGAGCAGGCTGCCCTAGACTCTCTCATCAGATTTTCATAAACATAGAGCCCTTCTCAGGGCTGTCGAACAAGGCTGGCCCATCAAAAATCAGCCAGTCCAGAGTGGCTGGTTATTCTTTGGAGCACACCTACCTCCCCCAGGGCAAGGATCTGTGAGCATCACAGACTTCCCTAAACTCTGCAGTCATACTTTTGACTAGTCCATGTAGCTGCCAGTACATTCTCAGTCTCAATCACTCATGAGCTTCCCTTGGATGCTCTGTCTTTAATCAGTTCTCTCTTTTTTAACTATTACAGAACTAACATTTGTGCCCAGGGAGGCATAGAAGTGAGATAATAAGAGAAAACTGTGTTTAAGAGTCAAAAGATATATATTTCAATACCATCTCTGCCACTTACTAGTTGTATGACTTTGGGCAAAAGATTTAATGTCTCTGAGCCTCAATTTCCCCATAATAAAATGGGAGTAATAATATCTACTAGTATTTAGAGGCCCATATGATATCACATATATAATGTGTTGCAGGAAGTGACACCCAATGGAGGAAACTGGATGCTCAGACAACTTTGCTAGAGGAAGGAGAATTTATTGCTGGTGGAGAGCGTGGGGCTTTCAACAGACCCAAAGTACAAGCTCCCTTTGGTTAGATTTCTTACTGCATATATTCCCTTGCAGTGTCAATGCAAGGGGTGTGTGATTTCTTTGTCTGAGGTTTCACATGTGCTTCTTGACTTAGGATGGGGAGGAGGAGCTTCAGATGGAGGGCTGTATTGGGGGGTGGGAAGGAATTTCCTGACTACTGGTCTTATCTATTTACAGGTCGTTTGCCTTGTAGAATCTACGACCTTGGCGTTATCAGCACTGTTATCGAACAGAGAGACGGGAGAGCGAGGCCATAAGCAGAAAGTAGCACTTATTGATGCCATCACTGGCTCAGCACCTATCCAAAGGCTGAGCCCCAATTATAACATAGCAAGCAGTTTTATACAGTCTTGTTATTCCTATACAGCTACAGAGATCAGGAAGAACATTAGTTGGATAGAAAGCTATGAATCAACAGACGTGAGCTGGAGAGTCCTTGAGGTGGGGGAGAGGGCAGTTATGAATGGACTTTAACCAGCTGAGTCAGTCGTTTCTGCAAGCCCTTTCCTTTGCATTTTTCAGATGCCTCCTCTCATCTCTTAAGAAAGCTTGCACAGCATGTGAAGCACAGTAAGTATCCAATAATTCATAGGTTGTTATTATTACTACCACAACTACCATGTATTATGTTTTAACTGCTTTATATGTATAAATTTCTAACTACTTTGTAAACAACCAAAGATATTATATTTGACTTTTTAAATTCCCTTCAGTTCTCAAATGGTGCAGGCCTTTGGACAAAGGTCAAAAAGTCCCACTTGAAGATGAAATGTAAAAACCACAAATAAGTTGAAGAAGTTCTTCAGAGTTAGGAGCCAACACAGACACAGCCGTGAAACACAGTGGCATTTCCCAAATGATTCTCTATAGCATCCTGATGTTGGAAAATGTATAAATGTGGGGAAAGGGCTTGAATTCAAATTAGTTCAGGAGACATTGCGAGCTATAGCATCTTCCTGACTAATTAATATCAGAGCCTTGCTGTAAAAAAAAAAAAATCTGTTTAACTTTGTTTAACAAAGTGTTTTCCAGATGTTTTGACTTGACTGTGGAACATTTTTTTCAACTAGCATTTATGCACAATAAAACTTTGACTAATGTAAGAATCCATTAGTATGATCTTCAGAGACAGCTGTCTAACTAACTGGTCATTGTTCTGTTTTTAGCAGCTTTATGTTTACAAAGTACTAATCTAGGATGTGTTAACCTACAGAGGAAATGGGTTTGTCTATGACTCCATAGACTATTCTATACCTTACTCTATTGTAATATTCTGTTGTGATAATTTGTACCTGGCTCAGATGAGGTAGTCCCCAGCACGCATTTAAACTAGTCAGTTAGCAGAACTGCTCTAGCCACACTTGGCTACACACAGATAATTATGTATATAAGACTTACAATTAAGCTCCATTTGAAGAAGGGCAATTGAGTCTCACTGCATGCTCAGGTGGTAAAAACTGGTTTTTGTTTGTTTTTTGTTTGTTTTTGGAATTATAGCTCCATCTGGGCAGGAAAATATTGCTGATATCTATAAAGCATCTCCTTACTACTTTCTTCTCTATCCTTCAGGTAAGTAAAAGTTGTTTGTGATGTCTGTGTTTGGTCTTTCTATCCATCTAAACCTATTCTTGGCATTTGTCAATAGTGGGGTCATAAAGTCCAGCAAATATTAGAAATATTTTCCTAGGAATAACCCAATCCTCCATTTTTATTTAGAAACAATTTATATCTTTCTTTGTTTTCAAGAAGCTATCATTGTCAAATGTAACAGATAAAAACACATTTTTAACTTAGAAATTATATTATAAAGTTGTCTTTTAACTGTCAGAAAACTAACTTGCCAGATTAATTATGCTCTTCATTAAGTCGTATACTCACCTTTAAAAGTAAATTGTGCTTGATCTCACACGTACTTATGCTAGTTTTACTTTTTATTACACTTTCATAATTTAATTAGATATTACATTCCCAGTGCCAAGAATGAGGAAAAAAAATTGTTGAATTTTTTTTTTTATAAAGTAAGTTGAAAAAAAGAACCTACCCAAAACTTAAGTTGTTAAAATATTATTCCTGTAAAATTAGCTGTGAGAAAAACAATTATAAAATTGGAGGAGAAGAGTTATAAAAGTGTAGAAGTATCTTTAAATTCTTGGTTCACTTAAAAGACATTAAAATGGGGCATTATAGATAATTTATTACCAATTATGAAAAGGTAATGTAGAATTCTAATCAGTGACAAGTTTGGTTTTAAACTAACTCTTGGTGTATTAATGTGTTCTTATATGTTTTTAGTTAAAATTAATTATGTATGTGTCATGTACCATTTTTTATGGTCTTTTGGTTTAACTATCTTTCTCAGTTAAACAACCAACTTGTTGGTCCAGTCCTGTTATACTGGATTTTCTGTTGTACAATTATTGTGATAAATGAGGCATCAGGTTGCCCCCTGTAATTTCAGCTCTCTCCTTCAGGTAGCTCTAATGTGGACATACCTAAAGCCATAGAACCCTGTGTTCCTTTTAACTGCAATTGCTGCATCCATCTCTCAGCTCTTTTCTGCTTGGTGGTCTATAGGAAAAGTGTAAAAGGTGAGGAGAAGGCTCTCTCCTTGTTTCTGGATCCGGCTTACTCCTTCTATCAGATAATACAGCTGTCGCCTTACCCTCTCTGAGTTCCTGAAGTACAGACGTTTAAGTACAGACTTAGTCCCAGAAACTCAATTTGCTTTTCTTAACCTTGCATTCAACTATTTAAACTGATGACTTGCTTTGGTAGCTGACAGCTGATATTCTCTTGTCTTTGTTTTCACCTCCTGGCTCAGGAGTCTCTCACCTGTCCCTCTCCTACTTTGTATGGCTTCTTTCATCTCTGAGTTGAGTTCATAGTCCCTTATCTTAATTTTCACTTAACACCTTTGATGCCTGAGGCACAGTCTTCATCTTCTGGATTTTAATTCCCTAACTAGATAGTGAAATAATTTTGCTATATTTACTATATTTTCCAATGCAGGCAGAAGACTGGAACGTAACTGCAAAGGCAGCTAAGTTTGCATGAACTGCTCTCAGTTCTGTTCTTTATGATATTTTGAACTGAATCTAAGGGCAAGGAAAAACCTGGAGGGACTGATCTCTTATAAATATGTAGCTTGTGCACAGACATCTGTAGTTATCACACATCATATGATCTTAAGTTAGCTCTAAATTATTGATTATATATATCTTGATTGTTGTTTTGGATTTTAAAAACCAAGGCTAAAACTTCATTCCAACCTTAGAAGGCTGGTGGATTTTACCAATAAACAGTTAAAGAGGAGCAAGGTGAAATGGTGGTGGTAGTGGTGGTAGTAAATGGCTATTCTCTATTATAAAGATATACCATATTTTTGAGTCATAGTAGATAATAAACTCAATGAAGTTATTATGAATATGAAGGCAGAAAAAGAATAAGAAAACAATGTTTATGCTTAGAATACTTTGTAGGAATTAAGTTTGTTTAAAGTTTAAGTAAGGAACTAGAGTAGTCTAAAACATATTTTAGACTTAATATTATTATAGGAACAGAACAGGAATGAGAACATGAACCACCCCAGAGTTCTAGTCCTCACAGCACTCTCTTTAAATACCTGTGTGTGATGTTAAATCAGGTCTGTCTGGTGACATAGCAAATTGCCGTCCATATGACAAATATTAAGGTCACTATGTGTATACCAATTATTAACCTGAGTTGAATCGCCAGTCTAATCATTTATTTCTAAATAGACTTGTAGATGTTTTTAGATAGTTTTATAGCTCATTCAGTATTGAGACTTCTAGTTCTGTTTGGAATTTATTAGTCACATTTAGATAGCACATGAGTTGAAAGTATTAATTAATGTGACAATCTTGACTAAAATATAGTCTATAGTCATTTTATCTCTAGTATCTTTCAGTTGTTGATTAGCAAGGCAAAAGTTGAGAAATATGATTCGGTGAAACAGAAATTTAACACAGAGTATATTGCATACTCTGCTGAAACAAACAAAAAAACAAAGAAATAAACCCTAGTATTCTGGGCATAAGTATAGGAGTAATTCCCATAATTAAAAAAAAAAACACATAGTCTTTAGGTAAATATTTGTAAATCTGAACCTGGCAATGCAGGCTTCTCATTTTATACAGTAACATATAATAGTCAAACAGTGTAAATGGTGTTCTCCAGGTAACTTTAGCAGAAAGACACCATCCTGTGACATTTAGCCAATAGTTACAGGCAAAAGGCCTACAAACATTAAAGAATCCTATTAGTTTTAAGCCATTTTTTGGCCACTTTTACTTGATACAGTGAGGGGTGATATTCAAATAGAAGAGATTTAAATAAATTTGCATGGTGTTTACTAGCAAATGCCAAGTAGTAGTAACTTGAATTACATCCATTTTCAGATATGTGAATTGTTAATATTATGTAAAGATTTAAAATCACACATCAAAGATTCCTACACTAATATATACAAATTGCTGTACATAAAAATTCCTGCCACTTAATAAGTCACATTGCAAGGTCGATTTGGAATCTGCTTGCCGTGCTAAAAATATGAGATTAAAACACAATTACAAAGATTTCAGGTGACTGTGGACTTTCTGATAGAAAAAAATAAAATAACGTTAAGGCATATCTGGAGTTTCTCATGAAGTCTGCTTTCTGCTCCTTGTTTTAAACATGGGATCGCTCTGAGGACACCTTAGGGAGGACTCTTCTGGGTTATGCTCACAGCAGGCAAAGTGTGTTGCACCTATGCAGTTATGTTTATATAATCATGTATAAGGCAGTGATTCAGCTCTGAGCAAGTGCTCTGGATCTTTTATTACACTGCACTTTTAATACTGAGCAGCTGAACACCTGTGCCATAGCTTGGCTTCATACTTGGATGACAATCAGAACCAAGGTATCTACCCTTACTGACCTCTCTACTCCTTCCACATCACTCTCTCTTTGGGAAACATCTGTGTAACTGGTGTACTGAATGAGCTGGGTGCAGAAAACTGAGATGCCAAAGCAATTTTTGTTCCTTTTTTATTATTCAATTTAAACTTAGTCTCTGATTTTGTTCTTCTGCACTCCTGGATAAAAAGAAATCCCAAGGCAAGTCCTAGAATTTTTGAGACTGAAACAAAGATCAAGCTCAAGGTAATTAAAATGTCCAAGCCTCATTTGATTTATATCTCCTCTTCTCCCCTAGCTTGGGCCTGATTCAGGCAGGGGGCTTGTAATGAAAAGGTCATGTGATAGGTTTCTCTCTCAGGACCACCACTTTCCTTCCTCAATTCTTATCTGAGTTTCTGACCTCTTTAGGGCTTCAGCCAGGTGGGAAAGGGAATTAACAAAAGGCATGGCTTATACATTTTAGGTGAGGTTGTAAGGTTTTATGTTGCTGTGGTTCCTTCTGGATGTGGTGGTAGCATTTTGGCCAGCTTTCTCTCCAGTGTGTGTGTGTGTGTGTGTGTGTGTGTGTGTGTGTGTGTGTGTGTGTGTGAGTAGATACATGGTATCACTTTTAAACCCAGGCATGAAGGGCTCCTGCCCTGGCCTCAACTCTGTAGTGTGCCCTCCTCCAGCTTTGTACCTCCCCACAGAGTGAAGACTCCATAAACCCAAGGGGACTAGAAGCTTACCCTTCCAGACCTGTTCTGAGTACCTGGGACCCTGAAATTCCTTTTCCAAATGGCCTCGATCTTGCTTTTCATTCCCTTCTCAGGCCTCTTCTCCAGGTCTTTCTTCTAAGAGCAGGCCACATCCACGTGCATTACCCCTCAGCCAAGGGGATGGGCAAGGGTGACTTTTTTGCTGGGAGTGGTAAGTAGGCAGAGCTTGGGGGTTTGGGTTTGGGTGTTCACATACATGCACACAGCTCTCCTGATGCTGGAGAGAGGAATCAAAATAAGGGATCTAGGCTGGCAACTGGGAGCTGGCAGTCCCCCCAACCCACCATGCTTCCCTGTTCTGCTATGGAACTCAAGAGTCTAAAAATTGTAAATCTGAACCTGGTCTTTCATATCATTCTGAAATTATATTTTTAAAATAGGGAGATTAAACATATTTTATTCAACAATTTATTAGCTTTGTTTACACTTTTAAATGTTTAATTGCAGATGAGTTTCCAATTGTATTCTTACCCTAGGCCCCTCAAATGTGTGTGGATGTTTATGATCTATTTCCTAGGGACCTTTGATTATAGCGACATTGCTGTCGTCAATGCCTATTTTTTGTATATTTGTTTAAACTTTCCCCAGTTCAATTACTGGATTTCTTACAGACCGTCTCAAACAAATGATCTCTGTTGGGCCCCTTTACCCGTTCAGGCGATAGGAGGCACCTTTTAAAATAAGTGAAGGCTGACTACCCACTATTAGTCCCTTTGGCCATGAGAAATCTCAGACATACATTCCTTATCATATATTTTTTCTATGGAGAAAGCTCACTCTATAGAAGCTCTCTAGCTCCTTAGTGTTGGGCAGGAGGTGGTGAAGTCTTTCTCTTAGTTTCCTACTGGCGTGAGTCAATCTCCATCCCCTCAAATGCCAGGGCACTTGTGACTTAAATTTTCATCTTGGTAGGGTCTATATTGTCCAAATTTGAGGCATATTTCACATTAATGATTTTTCCCCCTTGTTATTGAGGTTATTAAAACCTAGGCAGTATGGCTGGGCATAATTTGAGATGGGGAATAGAATGGAGGATAAATTTTTAAGTTAAGGTAAAATGTGCTTATGGAGTTAATTTAATAGTTTCAACCCATTTTAGAGCTCTCTAGGAACAGAAACAGGAACTGCCACCATCATTCCAAGAAGAAGAGACAAAGGAGCTGCCACATGAAAGAAGCAGCAGGACTGCTCTTATAAACTGCTCTTCTCCTCCTGCTAAGTCCACCATACTCCTGACTAATCACAGCTGGGTTAGGGAGCCAGATGACTCAAGAGAACAATGGTTAGAAAATGTAAGAGAGGGATCATTTTTTCTCTTTCCCCAATACAGAGGAGTAGCTTCTGACCCTCTTTATGTCTTCTCTATACAGTCCTTTTCTAGGGTGAGACTCACTCCCTGCTCTGTGAGGGAGCCAGCCCAGGCTCTGTCTATCTAAGGAGGGCTCCCTTTACTTAGTGGCTCAGCCTTAGACCAGTTAGATTTATTTGGGGGAAAGAGAGAAGTTTAAGCTACATGTCTAAGCTATGCTTATCATTTTACCTCCAAAATATAATTTTTGATGTCCTTCCGATACTCTTTTCATTTCTCATTTGTCCAGAACCTAAAGGATGTGATTGCCCCTCTCAGAAACCCCAATTCTCCTGACTCTCAACAAAGGCTGGAATTTTAAACATAGCTTCCTGATCATAAATGCAGACCTCTATCCGATTCTTGGTCAGGCCTAATCCTTAAACCCTTGTGCTTCTTGGAGGCAGAATGACATGACAAACATGGAATGCTGATCTTCAGGAATAATATCAAAAGAACAATTGGCAATTAAGATATTGTTTTTATTTCTCCAGGAAAGGGGATGCTGTTATTTTATATAACTAGTTACATTTATTGACACAAAAGTAGGAGGGAAAACTTCTGAGGAAATATAAAAATTTGATATAAATATCCTAGAAAATAAAAAATTCCATTTGCTTTAAATTTGTGTACATTTATATCATCTCACTTTTATTCTTGGTGGCCTATTCACTGGAATTTATTGCTTTCTTTCCAGCCTTTTAACTTCATTCTATTCAGGTGCTTACTTTTACCTCCACTCTTAGGGAGTGTTTTTTTTGTTTTTTGTTTTTTTTTGCTATTAAAATAAATCCTAAAATATCAAGTGGGGAAAATATGTTAGTTCAATGTGTTGTTTGATCCTACCTGCTGCCTAGACTTAATTGCTTTGATTCTCACACTGATGCCCATTGTTCTTGCCACAGTTTTCTTTTTTTGCCTCTGGCTTAACCTAATTGCAAAGCATCCCCTGCCTGGGAATGGCCTGGGGCTAGACCTTTCTGAACACATGATCTTGTGAAGAAGGTAGATGTCTGCACAAAACTATGGGCTTGTTGGAAAGAACGATGATTGTTGGCAAGGCCACCAAGAGTACCTTTCTTACATGTTCTATAGTTACAATCTCAGCACAGATTCAAATCCATACTCTTTTCCCTTCAATATTATAAAATATTTTTATATTATTATCTAGTTTTATTTCAGAATTATTGCCTTAAATTCTACATAATGAATTGAATCATTTTGATGTTGAATTATATATCATTTTCACACATTTAAGAAATATTCATAAAGATTATGAGAAGTTGGTATTATATAAACTTAAAATTATCATAGAAACAGACTGCAAAGCTATACTATCAGAGGCATAATAGAGATGTTTGTGATGACATGCCAAACATGAGGAAAACACAGCTGTTGGAAGTTGTGCTGAGTGTTTCTCTACCTTGGAATTATCTTGTATAGAGATAATTCCAAGCCAAAAAAAAAATGTGCAAAAGATTTTCTCAAGTGTACTCTATAATTAGTAGAATACTAGTTCTTTTAGGTATGATACAGAAATACTATAATTCTTGCTGGAGCTAAATATTTGTGAACTCAATGCCAGGTATTCCCTAACTCTCCCTGACAATGATCCCATAAAGTGGGAAGAAGACCAACTGACAAATCAAACAATGGGTCTCTACTAGGCACCCATGAGACATACCTTCAAGCAACATTCTAGGGACAATGCAAGAAAAGGAGAAAGAGTAAAATGTAATTCCTGTTCTTGAAGTGCATGTGAGAGATGAATCAATGCATATGAAAAGGTAACTAATTCAAGGAGCCAAACAAATAACTATTAGGAGATTGTGCATTTATCAAATGGCTACTGTCAATAATGAGATTAATGGGTATTTAGTGGAAGGCTTTCAGTTAGGGTGATGTGGGACAAAATCATAAAAAAATGTTTGCAGCAGGATTCCAAAAGATAGACAGCATTTATGTCTACACAGGGAGGATCACAGAGTAGCATTATAAGGTGGGGAAAAGGCGCAAGCAGAGGTGTAGAGGTTTTTGAGGGTGAAGAAATAGCCTAGTCTGGTTTAAAAGGTGAGATTGAGTTCATTCCTATTGTACTTTTGGTTAAAACATCTAGTGTTTTTGCATGCTAAATAGGAGCTGGAGATTTGTGTAAAATGGGGCTGGACCAATTTATATTCCCACCAAGAGTGAAACAAGTCAGATGGAAAAGGATAAAAACCATATGATTTTACTCCTATGTGGAATATAAAGCAAAAAGCCACAAACAAACAGAACAAACAAAAACAAATTCATAGATACAGACAACAGAACAATGGTTACCAGAGAGGAAGGGGTTGGTGGGGAGGGTGAATTGGGTAAAGGGGGTCAAATATATGGTAACAGAAAAAACTAGACTCTGGGTGGTGAGCACACAATAAAGTACACAGATATACAATTATAATGTTGTACACCTGAAATTTATATAATGTTATTAACCAATGTTACCTTAATAAATTTAATTTAACAGTAAAATTAAAATAGACTTCATGACCAGAATAATGAGGGCTAGATCACGGAAGTGCTGGTGAGCCATGTTATGGCCTTAAGCTTTCCTGTGACTCAGTTTCTACATCTATAAGATGGGCCTAATAATATATAACTCAAAAGTTTTTATGAGAACTAAATGGATTAATACAAGTTCATGACATACAATAATTGACCAGTAAATATTTTCTATTATAAATTGTATTAGTATTATTTTCTTATTAGCAACAGGAAACCCTTAAATAATAATACACAGAAGACACAATTATCTAATTTGCATTAAAAAATTACCTGGCTGTAGTTTGGAGAATGGACTCATGGCAGAGGATAAGACAGATGAGATAGTGAAATTAGGAGGCAGGTACAATAATCTTGGTGAGAGAGCAGGGACCTGGATTAGCCAGTTGAAATGCATTGGATTGGTAACTATAGTACCAATATTCCTGATACAACTAAAAATTACTGAGCAAACTAAAAATATGTGCCAGGTACTGTCTCAATACAGGCATACAATAGTAAGCAAGAGGGGCAAAGTTCTTTTCCATTTAGAGATTAGATTGCAGCAGGAAGGATAAAACACATGCAGACTAGTAGGTGAAAGACCTACCAAATGGGATAAATTTATGAAGGGAACAGATAAACAAACAAGGGGCTAAGAAAATAACAAGACAGGGATGGAGGCAGGGCTAGTTATTGATGCTTCTTTTAAGCGAGGCCGCTCCAAGGTGGCTTTGAAGCTGAAAACTAAAGACTAATAATAAGCTGTCCAGGGGAAGAGGGGTTCAGGAATTGTAATGGCACCCACAAGATGGTATCAGTGTGGCGTGATCCCTGGGAACAAGAGGAGGAGCCCTGTGAGTGGCAGGGGAGAGGTGTGCAGGAGCCCAGTTGTGTGCAGGCCTTGAGAAGGAATTTAAGTGCAATGAAAAGCCATTGTGCTGTTTAAAGCAGGAGCGTGAGAAAGACTTTTGCTTCATGGTGATGTTGTGGTTGTGCTGGAGAAGAGAGTAAGGAGCTTATTAACGGAAATAGTAAACAAAAGAAGACAAGTTGTAAAAAGTATAAACAAAATGCTCTGTCACTCAAAGGAAGCATCACAGTAAATTTGTCCACTTTAGATGGAGAAGCCTGGGTATATAAAATTATACTTGCTAATGTAGTAGATCACCTGAGGAGTTAGCTCTTCCATTTGACGAACACTGTAAAGGAACTTTAATGTTAAAAGGAATAGTTAATATATTTTTCTTAACTTACAATGACAGTTCTTTTTTGTTGTTTTACATAGCAGAAAATGGTAAATATATTTTCATCTGTATCTAATTTAAAAATGCTTTTCTGAAATTTCAGCTAATTTTAGACTGTCTCTTCTGCTCTTAAAATATCTTATTTAGTATCTATCATACATTTGAAAAACTGTTCTCAACAGGCAAGTTTAGTAAAGTTAACAGATAACTCTGTCTTAGAACCCTAGAGTCCTAAAAGCATAAGGACTGTTAGCATCTTGTTCAAGTTTCTACCTCAAGTCAGGATACTTTTCTACAAAGTCTCCTACTCTCCCATGAACAGCTTATCACTGGGCTGGTTTACCATTTCCACACCGAGAATGACCCACTAGCCCACAATATAAATTCTTCTTTCTAAAATTAAATCTTATATTGATATGATACCTGCTTTCTTTGAATTCCACACAGTGGTTCTACTCTTACCTTCTGAAATAACGGAGAAGACAACATCTTCTTCTTTTAAACTGTTTCATAGTGGATTGAGTTCCTGCATGTTTTCACAAGTATTTCTTTTTAAAAGTCAAACCTTTTTTTTATCTCCTCAAACAGTTTTTAATAAAAAATATAATTGTCAGATTACCTCATCAATCTGGCCACCCTCTTCTATTCTAATATTTAATGGTCATCTGATCTTGAAAATTTAACAAATTAGTTAAGAATAACTAGATTTATACTGTGGTTCATGCGAAACTGTTAAGTAACTAAAACCTCTTAGTTTTGTTTGAATTAAAAAAAATTTCTTCTAGCCTGCATTCGTGTCTTGAATTTTTTGTAACAAAGTTTAGAATTTTACAATTATCTTTGTTTAAATTTTCTTCTTACACTTCTAGATATCACCTGAGTATTTTGAAACAATGTTGAATTTTATTCAGCCAGCCATTTAATTAAGTATATTCTAAATTGTGTTCAAAAGCCATTTAGCAACCATTATCATTCTATCTTTGTCTTTATCCATCCACTGGGAAAATGATAGAAAGTCATAGAAAAGAACATAGTCCTGGGACACAACTCTTGTGACATTTCAGTAGTTTGACACCAATCCATTAATTTATACTCTAATGATAATTAATTGCTTATCAAGTTAAAGATGCTTCAATAATTGTATTGCATATGTTAAAAGCAAAATAACCTCTCAGCTGTCATCTGCTAATGAGCTCTAGAGCTAAGATTCTAACCTGACAATCTGAGACTGAGCCTATGCTCTTAACCACTAGTCATCTATTTCAGCCATTTAATTATATTATCATCCAACACTTTTCATCTTTGATCTCAATCAAATATTTTATCTAACAATAGTGTAAATTTATTTTCAAAATATTTAAGTTATTACTAGTATTTTAATCTCAATTAAGAAAAATGATTAATCTATGTGGTGACATTTGAGTTTCTTTATTTTAAGGATTTTGCCTTAAAATATGAGTGAGATTGGTTTTGATTGGAGGAAGAATATAAAGCATTATCCTACTTTATCTATGTTCCTTTCAATCAGGAATGGGATTGGGGTGGGCATAAAGCACCATTAATCAAAAAAGTATAAATAAAAGTTATTTAAGGATGCAACTTAAAAAAATTTCATGATCTTTGAGGAGCAAATCCAAAATTTTATTTTGGGAAAATATTATCGAGTAAAAAGAGGAAAGAAATTAAGGCATCCATAATTCTACCATTTAAAGATAATCCCTGTTAGCAGAAATATGTATATTCCATACCTTTTTCTATGTTTTTTCTTCTTACTTTCTTTTTAAATTAATAAAATTTACTTTTTCGTGCAGTTTTAGGTTCACAGCAAAATTGAACGCAAAGTACAGAGATTTCCCATGCGCCTGCTGCCCCACACTTGCACAACCTCCTCCACTATGGACATCTTGCACTAGGGTGGTGCATTCATTGCAGTCAATGAATCTACATATGACTCATCATAATCATTCAAGGTTTATAGTTAACATTTTGCTGTTACACATTCTATAGATTTCAACAAATGTATAGTGACATTTATCCGCCGTTATAGTACCATACAGAATAGTTTCACTGTCTAAAAATCCTCTGTGCTCTTCTTATCCCTCCTAACCCCCTAACCCCTAAAAACCACTATTTTTTTTTTTTACTGTCTTCATAGCTTTACCTTTTTCGGAATGTTACATAGTTGGAATTAAAAAGTTTGTAGCCTTTTCAGATTGGCTTCTTTCACTCAGTAGTATGCGTTTAAGGTCATTCCATGCCTTTTTATGATTTGATAGCTTATTTCTTTGTAGCACTGAATAATAATCCATTGTCTGGATGTACCATAGTTTATTTATCTATCCACCTACTAAAGGATATCTTGGTTGCTTCAAAGTTTTGGCAATTATGAATAAAGCTGCTATAAATATCCATGTGCAGGTTAAATTGTAGAAATAAATTTCACTTCGTTTGGGTATATACCAAGGAGCACAATTGCTGGATCATATGATAAGAATATGTTGGTTTTTAAATTGAAAAATACATTTTAAGTGCAATTGAGCCATATAGAGGTTTGAATTGCAAAGTTAGGTTTCTCCGGAGCTCATGGTACCTCATTTCTCTTTCTCTCTTATTTTTCACTTTCTTCTCCAGTCTCATTTTTATATTGTTTTTCTCTTATAATTTTAGCTAATATGTAGTGCTGATCCAGTACTGACTCAACACATAATCTTCCTATTCAATGTATATCATCTTTTGGTGGTCTCTGTTCAAATTCAGGAAGGTAGCAATCTGATTGGTTCAACCTAGCCTGTAGTATTGATTGGTTTCCTCCACTTTTGGTGTCCAGGCAGCTTCCAGAGGCACAGTCAAAACCCTTAGACCCAACCTTTAGGAGAGGTTTAGGGGGTAGTCTGGACAAGAGACGGGGCTAATTTCAAATCAAGGAGTTAAAGCTAGGTCTCTACCATTAGAGACTACTGGCCTTGGTTACCTGTTTCTCTTGTCTAATTATTAATAATTGTACTCCCTTTTAATTTCAAACCAATCTTGGTTTGGATGATAAATTGTATGTAGACTCTAAGTACAACCTACTTAAAAGTTTTGACCGGGATTTTCTGTGGTTATCAGAAACGTGATAGGGAGGTATTCTAAAAATCTTTCCCTAAGACTTCTCTGTGTGCTTTGGGAGAAGTAAACTACATAGTATAAGAAAACAAGAAGAAAAAAAATAAAACAGACTAGGCCCAAGTTTTAGTCTATAGGAGTTCGATTACATTTTGTTTTAGACTAAATAAATACTAATTCTTAAAAAAAAGAAAACACAAAAGAGTTCAGAAATTTTCTGAAGTCGACCAATCATTAATTTATATTTTAGTTGAATTCAAATAAACATAAAAGTGAATATCTTTTTGGTCTAATTTACCTGTTAATAAATTGCTCTTATTTTTTGCACCTTCCATAGTTGAGCAAAATACATATTTAATGACAATAATTCTATCATTTAAATCTAATAGTTCTTTCTGAAAGGTAATTGACATATAAATTGCTGGCTTTTGTACCCATTTAACCAGAGAATGCTTGCTCTCTCTCTCTTTCTCTCTCTCTCTCTCTCTCTCTTTTCTTTTTTAAACTTTCCTTCTCTGGCATGCTTTTCTTTTTACATCCTTTAATGAATTCCAACCAGTTTTAGTATTAAATATATTCTTAGCCTTCTTAAGATTACTTTAAATTTACTTTAGCTCTAGTTCTGTAATCCTAAAAAGAAAGAGAAAGTAGGGAGTGGATTCTATAAACTATATTGATCTTTGTCACAGACAACAGACATATTTCAAGATATGACTAAAGAGATATGCCTGAAGTCATGACAACTTTGCTGTTTTCAAGGATAAATATTCTAATTGTAAACATGAATTCTTTCACATTGTTCTCTTGTGGTTCATTATGTTCTTCAAGTAAGTCATCAAAGATTGTATGTAGAGAATGAAGTGAAGATCAAATTAGTACTTGATTATTAAAAGTTTGAGAGATGGTTGTTCTATTTTAACTCTGTGCACTGGTATTATTTCAAAATCTTATGAAAAAATCTATATAGACAGTTCTGAAGATGTGAGTGTTGTAAACAATAATTTTGACAATCTACTTGACACCAGCCAAATTATAAGTGTGACAAGAGTTTTCCAAAGTGGAATGATGAAAAAGGTTATAGAAGAATGCTAGTTTTCCAAGTGTGATGACTCCTACAGATAGAATCACCAATTTATCAAATACTATTACAACATCCAACTTCAACATAATAGGGCTTTTTTCCATAGTCTGGCCTGCAGTGCATGCCAACATCACTTTTCTTACGTCAATACAAAGAACTCTATTACACTAAAAACTTATGTAATTGAAATGGATGTTGATTGCAAATTTCTGTGGCCCAGTCAACAGACTACTATTAAATAGAGATTGTCCTTTTGAAAGAGCTCGGTACAGTAACTCCTGGAGTACAATGAGAGATATTCTTAATGAATTTTGACATGTTTGATAGATTCCCCACTCCCTTCTTCCAGCACTGCAAAGGCTGATTATCTAAGACAGAGCTCTGTCCTCAGATCCAGTCCCACTGTGGTTGATTGCATTTATGTTTCACAGAGTTAGGTTCAAATTCTGTCTCCTTAGAGATGATTTCCTTGACTATCTCATTATTACCAGCTAACTTTAGGACACCCCACCCTTTTATCATTTCTATGTCTTGATCATTAATATGGACATCACAAGCAGTAATTCATCAGGATTCACTCTTCAGTTGTTTCACGTGTGTATATGTAGTGACCACCTTGTCAAGAACCATGTGTTCTAGTAATTTGTATTCTTTAAATATCAGATGTTATATTAAACATGTAGAAATCACTCTTGAATGCTGAATAAAGAAAGCTTAGAGGCCACATGGTGTTAAAATTTTCCTCCCTGTTTTACTGCTTAAATGCAGATACTCAGAGAAGGATTTAATATGATGACAATTAAATTTAAACTTTAGGGACCCTTCTTTATGGGGCTCCTTGTAAGGCACAGGAGTGGCCTCAACATGTATTCACATGGTCATATGATTTTGTACAGTGGGCAAAAGTTGTCACTAAACCTTAGTTAACACTGTTGTCACCCTCCACTTCCACTTACCTCTGTCACATTTCCTCTCATATTAAGTGGTATTGGAGTGGTGACAGGCATTTGGGGATCCAGCTAAGGGGAATTTGATTTGGTTTTGGTATTAGTAGGATTTTTTTAAATGGCTTGCAGTCCTTTCTGATTCTAGATTAGCTATTGTTAGCTGTCCTGGTATAGAAAGAGCTCCAGGAGCATGCGCACCACTCCATGCTGAATTACAAAAAGGCGGGCCTTGATGTCATCTCATGATGTCCTATAGTGTCCTGCTCTAGATGTATGTAAAAAGCAAAAAAGAAATAAGGTTTGAAATGTATGGAACCAGAAGATAGTATATGAGAGAATCTTCCAAGTATTAGAGCTTATATATGAAGAACACATCTATATATACACTACCACTACCACTGCCAAAAACAAAAACCTTAATGGAAGTTTCCCCGTATTTGACACAGTTTAAATAAATTTATATATATACACTACCACTACCACTGCCAAAAACAAAAACCTTAATGGAAGTTTCCCCGTATTTGACACAGTTTAAATAAATTTGTGTGACTTATTGATTGTAAACTATGACAGAGATGAAATATTTTCAAATTATTAATAACCAAATAATATAAAGCCACAAACAGTAGGAATCATTCCAAATAAGGGGAAGCTGAAGCATAGCTAGTCAGCTAGCCTCTTCTCAAGAAAACAAAAATAAACCATTTAGTGATGTAGCCTTTAAATATAAAATGTGCAAGATTTGTGTTAAATTTAAATACTCAGAACTATCAGGGACAATAATCTTCCTTTGATTATCTTAAAATCTAACTCTATTAACTATTACATAAAATAAATAGTCAGTGGTTGTGTTCTGGAAACCACTTCAGTGTTTATTGGACTCAACCTGTCATCAAGTGACAAATGCCCTTTCTGCTGTGGCTGGTTGGCTTATTTATTATTCCCTAAATAGTGTATATATCACTGGCCCTGTATTATGCTCATTCAAGTTGTTTCTTTACCCAATATGCCAGTCTTTAAATTGTTTCCACTTAGTCACATTCTACCCTCCCCCAATATGCAGATCAAATCTCACTCCCAGCTCCATGGAGCTTTTTCAGATGTTCAGGCAAGCAGAGCTGTGACCCTCCAAATACTGTTACATCAGCTTCTCAAAACCATCTCGAGAGACAGCCCAGGAATTCTTGTCTCTGTTGGCATTTAATTTTTGTGCCTCAGTCTTATTTTTCCTATTAAATTCAAATATTCTTAGGAGCCTTCATTAGTTTTACTATAATTATTTGAGGGCAGAGAACTTTAGGAATTCAATACTATTTTTGATTTAATGCCTCATGAATAGCTAGTTTTAAATCTGATAATAAGATTGTAAGCTAGAGAGATTGGCTTGTTAGTGTAAGGGCAGGAGGCTAGCTGAGATTATTTTTTTGTTTGTTTTGATAGAATAGGATCGACTTAATATTTAAGAGTTTTTACAAGTTTTTTTTTCTGTTTCTTTAGAGGTGGAGGCTTAAATTTACATTTAAAGTCCCTTAAACCATTTGTTTTGAACTCTCTTACTCCTCCTGTCTTTTCCCCCCTCTTTTTCTTATGAAAAATGATATAATAAATATTCTTTATGAGTATTCATATACAAAAATATGCTTTTATGCAAATATACTCCAGGAAATACCATCTTTTAAAAATTCTCTCATATATTCCCTTTCAACTATGGTCTTGTTTCTTTTTCTTCATTCACACTGTAATTTCTCACACAGTCAATATTTACTATTTCTAATTCTTGTTTTCTCCTTTATCAACTATATTTGAGCTTCTGTTCTATTTACTGCATTACCACTACTCTTGTCCAGGTCAAAATTCTTTTTCTTGTTGCTGAAGTCAAGGGTCATGTCGTTGAAGAATTCTCAAATGGAGAAACGGGATACTGAGGCTATAAGCCGGAGGCAGTGTTTATTGATGCTGGCACCAGCTCAGTAGATTTTTATCTACTGATGAGCCCTGATTGTAACATAACAGGCAGTTTTATACAGTCTTGTCATTCCTGCACAGCTACGGAAATAAGGAAGAACATTAAGTGGTTGGCAAACTATAAAAAAAACAAAACAAAACAGATGTTAGCTTGAGACTCCTTGAGGGAGGAGAGAGGGCAGTTAGGAATGAACTCGTATGAGCAGAAAAAGGCCAGGCAGGGTCAGACTGCCATGAGTCTGTATCCACCACTACTCCCATCCACATTTACAGAATTCCACCCCCAGGGAAATCTGTTACCAAACTTTGTGGACAGACTCAAAATGACAATGAAGGCAGGTTGACAACAACTCTGGAATATGCAAAAAAAAAAAAAAAAAAAAAAAAAGGATGAATGAACCAGTATTTACTATTAAAACAGTAAGTAATTCAATGAAGTCATGGTCCATCTTCATCAGATACTTCAGGCAGTGGTGTGGCCAGACCATCTCATGTGTCTGGGATACTTGGTAAAACTACAGATAAATATACTCTAAAAATATTTTTTCTACAGTTATTTTTATAAATCTAGGTTTCATATATATATGGCATTGAAGAGGTGTAAAAATCATGACAGTCCAGTTTATGAATAGGATGAAATTCTCACCTCCGCAGTTTTACGTGATGATGAGGGCATTAGTGCAGAGCCAGTCATGGCCAGTGAGAACCTGTTCTAAAACACCAAGGACTGTGATATACGCAATGATGTGGTCCTTGCAGTTAAAGGAAATTTTAAAAGTTAGTAAAAACAGAGTATCTTAATTTCGGTAAGATGAGTTCTTATTTTAAAGAAGAGACTCTAAAGTTTCTATTTATATACATACATTTCCCTTTGTTGCAAGTCCATGGTTTGGAAGTCTATGTTTTCTTATTAGTAGTTACACATTGAAACCCTGAGTTGCTAACTCTGACTACACTGTTTACATTTGTAGTTCCTCTGGATATTATATACTTACCTTAAGCAGACAATATGTTTGAATTTTAACAAAACACTGGCAAATTATGTGAAGTAGTAAGAGAAGTCTAAGCAAAATTCACAGTCCCAGCAAAATCTAAGCAAATCTCAGCAGTACTCAGAGCCATTTTCCCATCTGTTCATAAGCCCATGATGGGCCTCAGCACCTACTGAGTAACAAAGAGCCATACATTTTAAGGAGGTTAAAAGAAAGAAATGGAATGAGAGGACTTAGGAGAGGAGGAGGAACTGGGACAGAAAAGGAGAGAGAGCCTGAATCTGGAATTGGGGAGAGGTAGGGCAGTGATATGAGCTGGAGTCTGACATCGGGGTGTCAGAGAGTTGACAGCTTGGTGAGGACTGCCAGGAGTGTGAAGGGTGGAGCAGGAGTCACTCCTAGTAATTTACTCCTCTATGCTTTAGTATAATGGAGAAACTATATAGAATTCCTGGGCAAAGGTTACAAGAAACATCCTTGTATCTGCAGTTATGAAAAATAATACAGTATCAAAAAAAAAGTAGGCTAATTAACCTTTCCTAGCACATATTAAGTGACTTTTACATAGTTGGCAAATGTGTACAGAAACAATAGCAAATTATTCTAATGTTCAGAAACATCCAAAGAACAGGTTTAACAAATGCAGAAACAAAAGGAGCCTACTAAATCGTTCCTGAGAGTTAATGACTGGCTTATGGACCATACTGGTCCATACTAAAGAGGAGGTAAAACCTCCATTGTGCAATTTGTTAATTTGCTCATGGGTTTTCTTTTAATATTGATAGTGGTTTCATAAGAGAATCTGAGAGTAATTTTCAAGCAAGCATTAAATGATTCTCTTTTATGTTAGAAATGTGAGGGATGAAGCAGAAGAGTGGGTAATACAAATACAATAAAGCTCAAATTTCCTTTTTTTGCCTCGGGCTTGGTAGTGATAAGTACAACTATTCATCTTCCATTCTATGTATAGCAGTTCTCTTAAAGACAAATATGGAAAGATGTTTTCTGGAGAATAGCAAAATAAGAACCAAAGACATGACAAGAATAGCTTTCGTTTGAACCAGGTAAGAGTGAATTTTAAGTTATCTAGCTCTTAAAATGGTAACATAGGTCAGAGATGTGGAAGTTAGAACTAAAATCAATAACAGAAGTTCTGATTCCATTGCTTAGGTTGTGGCTCAGTAGACTTCTAACCTTTTTTATCATTTGTTTTATTTTATTTTGTTTTTACTTGTCTGGTCATGTGACTGCATTTGTTAGATATACTATTTGGAAATAATGATTTTTAAAAAGCCTCTAGGCTGGAATTCATTTAGAACCACATCGAGAGAGAAAACTCTCTTCCATTTAGGATTGGCCCTGCTAATCAAAAAGCAACCAGACATATACTACCTGTTTTTAGGAGTCATTTTTCCCCCATCGAGATCTCTCTCTGGATTAAGGAGTGTTGACTCGCACATCGCCCATACCACTATATGTCTTCTCGATGATGATGGTCCTGGGGAACCTTCCCTTGGCTGTCCCAGAGTGACTGTCATCTGCTACGTGAATCCTGTGAACCCATCTGCCACCAGCAGCCAGTGTCAGGCTGCCTAGCTCATATGGCAGGAGATCTTTTTTTTTTGGTTATTATCTAGATGTGGAGCAAACTGTTTGTTCTC
This sequence comes from Macroglossus sobrinus, assembly GCA_004027375.1. Classification (NCBI taxonomy): domain Eukaryota; kingdom Metazoa; phylum Chordata; class Mammalia; order Chiroptera; family Pteropodidae; genus Macroglossus; species Macroglossus sobrinus. The sequence goes on along the minus strand of PVKZ01001141.1, from coordinate 81,475 downwards.
CTTACAAAGATGTGTGGTGCCTTTGGGTGCAGAGATTTTTTTTAAAATGATTTTTTAAAAACTTAATTCTCCATACCCTGTGGTGCAATTATTTGAGGGGCCCTGATAGGGGCCCATTTGGAGCTACTGAGGATTACATCCCCATAAGACATGCATTGAAAGATGGCTGTATTAATTTAAATGAAAAATTTTCAGCTAATTCATAGACAGAACTTGGTGATATTGAGTGGTAATTTTTAATTATGAAGATGGAACATTTCAATTAATAATTCCTGTTGAATTTATGATAGATGTTTATATTTGGGTTTCCAGAGGTCTCTGTCTAATGTACTATAAATACATACTCAAAGTGAAATGCTATGTAATTGAAAATTGCTATAGCAAATTTCTTTTTATAACAAAAAAAAGCTTGCACATTCCACACCATTTTGTGGAAAACAGAACTTCATGATAAGAAACACAAAGGAAAGATTTCCCACATGCTGTTGTAAAATTTAAGTTGTCTTTTGTATTCAAAGCTGTCATTATTGATGAGAAGACAGACTGTTCCAGGATAGAGCTGAATGCCTTACCAGCACCCTAAGACATAGTCAATAGTAAATGGTTCAATAAGTGAGATGATTCATGGAGGTGCTTCTTGAGAGACTAAGAGAAATCCCTATGGAGGGACTTCAGAAGAATAGCCAGCTTGGTCCATGATATTTTTCTTCTGTGACTCATCACACTGGACAGTAGTTGAAAATAACTTGTATTAGAGCTGGTATGTCAGCATTTTTAAAGGCAATATCAACCCAAATGTCCCCAAAGACTGAAGGTTCCAAGAGCTCAAAAACATTGTACGTATGTTATTCTCTGATTCAGCAATGTTTGTAATGAATAAGTATAGAGGAAGAAAATGGCACCATCCCAGGAATGATTAAGAACTATAAATAAGAACAACTATTACCAAATTACCAATATGCATTTTATCTACTGAGTGACTCATTTCAATCTCAAGACTGTTAATATTGTCTGATGACCTATAGATCTCTCTTATAGAAAGTGTTGTTTTGTAATTATAAGGAGATGAATGTATGTAGCTGTCAGTCAAGAAAACAACTGATTTTGTACTTGGCCATGTACTGCACAGTTTCAATAGCCACCTACATAAAATACTCAAAGAATTGAATCTTTTAAAAATTTATGGTGAGTGAACAGAAGTACCTGCTCTTTGATCATTCTTCATGTGCGAGCAGTGCCATGGCTTTACTAGGCTCTGCTTCTGATGGGTTGTACTCTTAAGGTCTCTAATTCATCTCTATTCCTGGTCACTGTCTTGCAGAGGATTGGAGGGGTAGCTTAAAAGGGGGAGAGGAAGATTGGAAGAGATGGAACAGGTGCTTCTTATAGCTCATACCATCTCCTCTATAGCAGCAACATGGTAAAATAGTATAAGCCTAGACTTTGAATTCAGAGAAGTCCTCTCTACAGCTATTTCCCAGCCAATCACTGGCTATATAACCTTGAAAATATTATTTAATACTCTGAGCCTCAGTTTTATTTTCTGTAAAATGGATATCCTACTACTGCTCCTAATAGCTGCCTTAGGCATAGCTTTGAGAATTAAATGAGATAATATATGTCAAATACCTAACACAGTTGCTGGCACTTGGTAAACCCTCAATAAATGCTAGTTCCACTCTCCTTTATATTTCCCTCAATCCAGAATTTTTCTTTCGGCTTCCTGCCCTGGGAGAAAATTGTGAGCATGACTGGGTTAGTGCAGAATTATAGTATTTTAGCTCCTCATCTATGCCATTGAAATTGCTCCTGAGGTTAAATTGCTAACCCTAAATGACACATGTCAGCCCTTATCTTATTTAATATTTGTACCATTTAACTTTGAGAATAATCTTCATAGTCCTGGAAAAGTCTGATTCTTCTATAGCCATAGCAACAACCACCAGGATGGGTTTTAAACTTTTTAAATTAATCAATAACAGTTCTATGATGGTATTAATAAGCAAACTTCACAACTGCTTTTAATCATCTCTAATTGGTCAGTGACAACTCACTTCATTGAACATGCCTTTGAAAGCCAACCAGTGACAGAATGACACTTAGAAAGTCAAACAATTGGCAGTGAATTTGCTCCAAGGAACATTCTTTGAAGGCTAATGTCAACCCACTCTTATCTCTGTGTCCAACTTGAAAACAAAGACATCCCCATAAAAACCTATATATGATTAGCCATTTGCTTTCCTCAGTGAGACTGTGTCTGACCAATACAGCTAGCTCTTCCCAGTCTAGTAAAGCAATACATTCAGCATTGGTTTTTGTTTGTGATTTTCTCTAATGGTTTTATCTTTTGATAATTTTACACAGAAGGTTATGACTCAGCCACGATAAACTGATTCCGACATCCTAGCTCCTTAGACTAGTGCTTCTTTTCAGTCTTCGCTTGATCCTTATTCTTCTATATTGCTAGATAGAAATAGTTCATCTGCCCAGTAGATATTTCTATGTGATATTGCACAGGTATCTCAGATTTGACATTTCTCAAAGTGAAATTTATCTTCATACTCAAATCTTCTACTTCTATAGCATATAACTCAGTCACATAAGCTAAAACCTATTCACCTGTCCTACTCTCTTCCTATAGAGAAGTTTAAGAAATTTTATTTTGCATATCTATGTACCTGTTCTCCCTTTTTAGGTTTTGTAGTTATCTTTTGTTTGTAGTATTGCAACAACTCCCTTAAATAGCCTCTCTGACTTTAGTCTTTCTCCTTCCAAATTCCCACTCTTGTTAGAGTGATCTGTGTAACACTTGTATCCATTTTTAATGCTTTGATTGATTGCAAATGAGAGAAAACACAATTAGTGTTGATGTAAGTAGTACAACATAAGTTTTCTCACACTTTAGGATTTGTCTGGAATGCTTAAGTCTAAGGCTAGTTCAGTAATTCCGTGATACCATCAAGGACCCTTGTTCTTCATTTCTGCTTTGCTATTTTTCACTGTTGGCTTTTTGCTCTCACACTTGAGGCCTTATGATTGCAAAATGGCACCTACAACTCTATGCAGTATATTTTATTTAAAGCCTTAATATTTCAAAACCTTGTGAACTTTGTTCATTTTTTCTTGGAAGACAAAACTTTCACAGAATGTTTCTGAAAGATTTTCTCTTATAAGTTATTGTTTAGAATTGGGCCACATAGTCCTCTTAGCTTAAAGGTTGGTTAGTAAGTAAATGTCTCATATTTTTTCAACCTCTACTGTGGGAGTTAGGCAAAGAGGAAGGAGAATGGGAATAGATGCTGAATTGTCTAACTATCACTGTTCTGCCTAAAACTTCTCAGATGAGTTCCTGATGCCCATAGAAAAATGTTCAAGTTTCTTAGCATAGAATGTAGACCCCTTCATCAATTGGCCCCTCTAACATTTTATTTACTGATATTCCTCTTTCATCTGCCATCTACTGTTTTGGAGCAGCGGGAGGGATGAGAACCTGAGACATTAACAGTATTATTTAAAGTAACAAAGCATTTAGGTAAAGGAATTATTTAAATTACTGTGGTGAAAAGAGTTTAAATTAATGTTTCTTTATATTATTCCATCTGTAGACATGTGTAAGAAAGATTAATACAGTTGTATAGAGGAAAATAAGTTATGTCTATTTTGCACATCTGAATGTATTGTAGTAAATTTGCTATCCCATTAGGGACAACATTAAAGGACATTAAAGTGTGGATAATTAGGATAACTTGTGAAATTGCCTAATGTAACAACTGATAACTTTACAATTTAAGATCTAGTGGGAAAGGTTTAAGAATTTCCTTCAAGAACAAAGAATTATATTTTTAATAGATTTATTATTTTTTTAAATTATATATTACTGTGAAAACTTAGCATCAGATGTATCTTAATAAATACTAAGTCTAGGATAAATTATTGTTGCTATAGGCACAATGTTGTACAGCTCATTCATCTTGCTTAACTGTTACTTGATGCCCTTTGAGTTGTAACTCTCCATTTCCCCCTCTCCCAGCTCATTTAACATTTTTATTAATCACAAATTTTATTCCCAGACAAATATACCCACTCACAGGCACTCTCATGCTTTTATAGAGTTGGTTTATCACAATCATAGGTGAACTAACTGGAGAGGTCACCTGTGGTGGATCAGTGATACAGGACACAAATTTTGACTATGCAAAGAATCACCTTTGAGTTCGATGTTCATTCTTTTTTTGGGGGGGGTGGGGGCGGTATAAGTATCTTATCATTTACACATTAGTTCAGTAAGGTCTCAGGGCACATCCTGTCAGTCAGTGACTTGCTGTATCAGCAGAATTCATCACATTTCTCTGGCAGAATGTCCTTTTAGATGAAGCCTTGTTGAAGTCCTTTTTAAAATAGTTCCATCTTATGATAACTTTTCACATACTTAAATGTTCACATAATTACAAGTTCTTTCCAAAGACTTTTCTCATTGATCTCTTAACCTAAACTTCATTTTCTAGTTTTCTATTACAATAGCTATTAAAAATTAAATTGAACTCTTTGCTATCACATTCTTATAATTAAGTTAGCGTTATTTCAAATGGTACTAATAAATTTATATTAAAATATCATTAATAAAATTACTATTAATTTCAGAGAAGGTCAAGTGCTAATATATACTCTTTAATAATATAAACTTTTTTTTAAAATACAAATTCTCTTTTATACCCTGTATACATTTTATGCATAACCAAGAGGATATTGGGCATGAAGCAAAGTTCTAAGCTGCCTTTGCCTGGGGATGTTTAAAGGTATTATATAGGAAGTAGAAAGCATTGTGCAAGTGAGACTCAGTTTTTAGTTTGACTTGAAGCTAGAGGAGATTTTACTCAACAAACAGGCTTTAAATTTTCTCCTCTGTTATCACAAGGCAATAAAAACAACAATAATAATAACAACAAACAAACAAAAAACTAATTCTACAAAGAGAAAGCAGTTGCCAGAGAGACTCAGAAACAGAATGTGCAAATTAAAGAGCTATAGCGTTATAAAACCACTACTGGGGTTAATTTTTAAAAAGTAAGAATTGCCCATGATCAGGAATGCTAAGACAGATCTCCCAGCTCAGACAGTGAGGGACACAAGAGGATTCATTTTGGATTCATTGTGTCCTGGACACTATTTAGAAATTATCTCCAAATCCAAGATGGTATCAGAACCCTGGAAACATCCTGTTCAGATAGTTTAACAATGTATATATGATATGCATTTTCAGCTAGAGAGTGTAGGCTTAGTAACCTAACAATATTTTGAGAAAAAATATGCAAAGACAGACAGCATAATATTATAAAATATGTATTATCATCACTCCAAATTGATAAGGTTATTTTCAATAATTTTTTTATTATTGTCAAAATACCCATAAATTAGGAACACTTGAGAAGCATTGCATATAGACATTGGGGCCTTACTACTTACTAGGCACAAGATTCTGTTACCATGGGCAAAACCAGGTGAGCAGCCTTCATGAACAGACGAATGTCTGAGATCAAGGTATCGGCAGGGTTGTTTTTTCCCAAGACTTCCCTCTTTGTCTCATAGACACCTGTCTTCAGGTAGTCTTCTCACTTTATACGTCTGTGTCCTAATCTCTTTTTACAAAGACATTGGTTATATTGTATTAAGACCTATTCCAATGACTGAATTTTAATTTAATTACCTCTTTAAAGACACTATCTTTAAATTGTGTTACATTCTGAAGTACCTGGTGTTAAGACTTTAACATGGGAATTTTGAGGGGGACACAATTCAGTGCCTAATAGACCACAGCTCAGACCTAGATAATCTTCCCCACTCAGATTTTGTGAACTTTTATTTCCTCCTGCTCTTGACAGACTGCCAATGGTGCCATAAGACAACTTTGGGAGACTAATGAGAACATTAGCTGGAGGTGATTAGCAGAGCTAAACTCCACACTATTCTCATCACCTAGAGGAATGAAACACAAATGAATAATTGTGATGGTAAATTTTTCAAAAGGGGCTGTAATGAGCAGGGCACAGTGTCATCACTGTTGTCACTTTGTTTGTGAGCAGTCATTTCATTTGGTTTATGACATTAATAAAGCCATTGGCTTGGGCATCATCTATTTTGGTAAATTTCTACAATGTGCAAAGGCCAACATTCCATATGTTTCAAAATAAGAGACAAAGGTACGTAAATGATAGAGATTTTTTTTCTCTCCAGGAAATACCTCTCATGAATAAGACTACATCAGTATGCTGTACTTCTCAGTAATGGTTAATGAGAAATTTATGATGCAATGTCTGGGTCAGCTTCCACAAGTGGGGCAAAATTATTTGGTTGAAAAACAACAGACAATACATATAGAGGAAAATGAATTAGCTTCTTGTTTTCTCCTGTATTACTTTGTTATTCAAATCCAGCCAAACACTGAGGATATTTTAGATCCTGAACCCAGCATATTTAATGGCAATAAATGGGATAATGAAAAATATCAAACCAATAATCATTTATTTAGTGTAGAGTTATGTGCCAAATACCAGGTTAAATATGTAAAGTATACAGAAAAATTTGTCTGGTTCTCTGCTATTCCTCAGACTCATTTACAATCCAGTTGGAGAAATAAGATACATATGAGGAAATTTAAATAACAACAGCAGATAAGATAATAAGTAAAGATTTCTGAATGAGTGGAATAAACACTAGTGGAAAAATTTTGTGGAAGAAGAGGTCCTTTCCAACTTGGTGGGTGAAAGAAAGCTTTAGGAGGGAGAAGAAATTTGAGGTGAATGTACAAGGAAAAAAAGCAGTGTTTGAAAGAATGATTGATTTTTGAAGGACATCGTTAGGGGAAAACTGAAGTTTATGCCAAGTGCTAGTAGAATTTAAGTACAGTTGAATATATGAGGCTATATTAGGACTGTGTCTTGGCATTGGGGTCACTAAAGTGTTGTGACCAGAACACAATCGATGCAATTGTTTTAGAAATAGTTTTAAAACATTGTTATAATAGCTTATATGTGGAGTGACTGAAAGTCCAAAATTTGCAAAGTATAGAAAAAAGAGGGTGAAATGGAGAGGAACTCATATAAAAGAATGAAACGACCTTGGTGAACACTATGATGTTGTGAGGGAGAGGAAAGATCAAAAGGCAATGCCTCATTAAGCCTGGGTGAGCCTGGGTGAGTCAGGGGAGAGTGATGACGTTAGTGATTAGTGATTAGCGATGAGATTAGTGACTGGGGGAATAGAGGGAGGACACTATTTCTCTCTGGAGGATGAAGAGTTTCATAGATGAGGCTGACTGGAAGTTCAAAGAGGAGTGTGCTATGAGCAGTTAAGAATGTAGGTTTGGGAGGCAGGAGAACAGCTGAGGCTAGAAAAACATAGTGAAGGGTCATCCTCATTGAAGCAGAAGGCAAAACAAAGAATCTAACAGAAACAGGCTAGACAAAGAAAAATTAGAGCAAATCACATTTTAATTATCAGCAGCAGGATTTTTCCTATATCTCAAAGTGGAAATACATATATTTTCCTGCAAATAAAGGCAATCTAGAATCTGACATATGTGACAGAAGAAAATTATGTTGTTTTGTATCTATGAAGAAGTACAAAATTAGCTATAATCATTATAAATCGACTGATCATGTTTTGGGAGAGTGAAGGGAGTATCATAAACAGATATGTGATATATCTATGAATTCGAATAAGACAGACATGATACTGTTGTCACCATTGCCACTGTGATGGCCATGTACTCAATGGCTGTGTACTCAAATGGTCAAGTTCTTAATTATGCATGACATTTTTAGGTCTCATTAAAAGAACAATTTCTCAAAAAAACGAATGTTTATAAATTTAAGGCATTATGTCGAGACTTTAATTCATTGAGAACTTGATGATTTGGAATTAAACACAATCTACTTTAACAAATGCTTTCTGAGTATATGCACAACACTGCTGAAGTCATGGGGCTCCAAGAAGATAAATTAGACACTGCTGCCCTCCAGGAGTAAAGAAACAGCACACAATCATTGAATACCTGCTTAACATGGGCCAGCACTCTGCTCAGCTCATGCTAGGCCTTCATCATATCTGTTATCTTATAATCCAGTGGGGAAGCAGACATATGTCCCAATGACTTTACTATCAGCTAAGATTCAATAAGTAAAATAATAGAGGTCGACATATGAAATAAGAATAATTGCAGCTGAGAAAACCCAGGAAAACTCCTTGAATAAGGCTATGTCTATGCTGGACTTGACACATGAACAGGAAAACAAATATTTTCTAACAGAACCATCCAAGTGCCATGAAGGCAAAATCAGTTGTTAGACTAAGTCTTCAACCTGTTAATATCAGATATAGGAAAATTACTGAGAAGTTATTTTATTTCATTCCTCAGTTTTAAATAAATGGTCAAATGCACTGACATATTGGATAAAATGCTCCAAAAATAATATATGCAGATATGAAGTAGGATTTTTCAATGTTGAATGTATTCAGAAAAGGATCCTTGATTTGTGGTTGCCTATCTGTAGTTGATAATGTGATGGCTAAAGTTTATTTGTCAATTTGGCTAGGATACGGTGCCTAGTCAAGGCTAGGCTATGGTTCATTAGATGTTGCTTTGAAGATATTTTGTAGATGTAGTTAGCATCTATAATTACTTCGAGATTAGTTGAAGATTATTCTAAATAAAGTGGGTAGACCTCATCCAATAAGTTGAGAGCTTTAAGAGCAAAAATAGGTTGCTCAAAAAAGAGAGATTCTGCCTCAAGAATATAATCAACTCCCTCAGTTTCCAGCCTGTTGGACTTGCCAGTCCTCACAATTGCATAAGACAATTACTTAAAATAAATCTCTTTGTGTGTGTGTGTGTGTGTGTGTGTGTGTGTGTTGATTCTCTGGAGAACTCTGACTCTGAACTAACACTCACTCTCTCTCTCTCTCTCAACAGCTTGTGCTCAAGAATAGTGACTCTTATTCTTCAATCAGCCAACCACTCCAAGGAACCTCTCCAAGGAGGGGCACCTCTCATTCTCCATGTATCCTCCCATGATTGGGCAATCATTTCAGAGCTATGAAGTTCTCAAAGCTCAGTTTCAAAACTGTAACTTTGCTGGCATCACCCTCCCCTTCTGACTCCTGTGCAACAGTTTGGTCTTACCACTGATTACTGTTCAACTTCTGTATGGCTGTCATGTCACTGCCCAACACTGGTACATTCTCATTTTAGCTGTTGACATCTCAAAAATCTCCTTCTTTGAATCCTTCTGTATTTTATGGGATGCCTCCCAAGTCTTCTTTGTCCTTGGCTTCCTCCTGTTCTTTCTGTGACACCATTCTCCCAAAGAACTTGTCTCATGTCAGGATGTTCTTTTATCACATCAACTTGGATAACTTCCTGAAGTCACTTTCTCTTCCTCCATGTGCTGTACCAGCTCGCATGAGGGATTTGTGCTCAGGGGTCTGGGCAGCATGTGCACTGTACACTCTGACACAGGATACAACTAAAATATGACCTAAGCAGGAAGCCCTTGGGGAGACAAGAGTCTTCATTGAGGACACCTGGAGCAGAAAAAGCTAGGTAGGCCAAGTTGCTGCATTGGTATGATCCCTTTAATATGATTTCTAATCTTGATTTCAATATTTGTCCTGCTCTCCCTATGAACTATGTGTGCTTGCTGGATGACATAGGCTGGTTTTGGATTCAGGTGATCTTTAAGCTTGGATACAGGAAAGTCAGTGCTGCTTGACTTCTTTTTTCAAGTTGGTTCTATCCTTACACTCTGAGATTTTCCTAATATCTCTAGGCACTTACTAAGTGTGTTGATATTGGAGAGGTTTTATCAATTCATTTATTCTAAAATTGTATAATAGGTTTTTATCTCACAATATTATTTTTTTCTCACAGCATTTTAAAAACCTTTTTAATGGCTTTTTAAATAAGCTTTAGTCTCTGATACTTCTCACAAATTTATTCACATTCAAAAAATTAAATTTTGATATAAAACTAGCAGTGAAGATTACCAATGGAGATATATAATGGGATCCTCTACAGCAATGTTCACCTGTACGGCTAATTAATATGGTTGGCAAAAGAAAGTTGGACACTAATGCTCATTTGTGGACAGATTTTTATTTATCCATTAATTTATTCAATAGATGGTTATTGAGTACTTCTCTGTGAAAGGTGCTGCTATGAATTCACTGCTGAGCAGGAAAAAAGTAGTCCCTGCTCTCATAGAGCTGGTGAGCAGAATAAGTATCAGATGATGCAAGTATTTGATCCATTTGAGATATGTGTTATGAAGGAGAAAACTAGTGAGTTCTGGGAGTGTATAACTGGAGGACTTAACCCTAGGTGACTCTTCAAGAAAACCATCCTTTAGGAGGAAACCTTTGGGCTGGGCCTGAAGGAACCCAAGAACAAGTTGACTCACCAAGTTGAGGCAGAGGTAGCAAACTCCAGCTGGAGGCCCTGAGATGGGCAGTAACAGGGTTAGTGGAAACAAACAAACACACAACAAACAAACCCAAAACCACCAACAAAAACCCCACCAACAACTAGAAGCACTACACACTTATTGGAACGGCCAAAATCTAGAACACCGACACCACAAATACTGAGAATATGGAGCAGCAGGGACTCTCATTCATTTCTGGTAGAAATACAAAATGGTACAGCCACTTTGGAAGACAGTTTGGCAGTTTCCTACAAAATTAAACATACCCTTACTATATAATCTAACACTCACACTTCTTGGTATTTACCCAAAGGAGTTAAAAACTTTGTACACAAAATTGTGTACATGGATGCTTTATTCATAATTGCTCAATTTTGAAAACTACCGATATACCCCTAAGTAAGTGAATGGACAAACTGTGGAACATCTAGACAATGAAACATCATTCAGCACTAAGAAGAAATGAGCTATCAAGCCATGAGAAGATATACATATTACTAAGTTAAATAAGCCAGTCTGAAAAGGCTATACATACTGTTTGATTCCAACTCTATGATGTTCCGAGAAAGGGAAAAACATGGAGACATTAAAAATGATCAGTGATTTCCAGGATTTAGGAGGGGAGAGAGGAATGAATAAGCAGAGCACAGAAGTTTTTTAAGGCAGTGAACTACTCTGTATGATACTATAAAGGTGGATACATGTCATTATACATTTATTCAAACCCATAAAATACACAACTCTAATAGTGAACCCTAATGTAAACTATGGGCTTTGGATGATAATGATGTGTTAATGAAGGTTCATCAATTATAACAAATATATTATACTGGTGAGGAGTGTTGATAATGGGGTAGTCTATGCATGTGTGGGGTATATGGGAAATATCTGTACTTTCCCTTCAATTTGGCTGTTAACTATAACTGCTCTAAAAAATAAAGCCTATTAAAACAACAACAAAAAAATCTAGAAGTTCCAGTGGAGTAGGCGAGCCAAAAGCAAGTTGCAATGCAGCAAAGTGACCTGTGAGCTAGGCATAGTCACAGAGCAGCACATAAATGCACAAATGTGACCCTTACATTCACATTTTTCTGTTTTTATTTTCTATATTTTTAGCTGACTCTTCCATCTCTCCTAAATAGGGTTGAAGAGAGAAAAAATTTATGAACACTATACAAAATAGTTGGTAATAAGAAACTTGATTGAGAAAATGAGAATAATATTAGCATTTTTAAAGATAAAACATTTTATGTTTTTCTCCAGGACTAAGATAACATTTTATTTACCAAGACTAGGCACATTCTATAGGGACACAGGGCAGAGAAATTTAGAACATAAAAATACTAAAATGCATCATAACGAGTCAGGAAATGTTGATGTAAACCCCAAGAATACATTAAATAATAATTGTGTGATCTTTAGAAATCAATCTTTGCTTTAACTGGAAACACACTCTTTAATGTGTCTAGTCCAATTTCATTTGGGAAAAGAAAGAATCTGCCTGTCGCTGGAGCCCTCACTCAGAGGGCCCGACGAGAATGTCAGTACCTAAAACCCAGTTCCATGATCATTCAGTCTTCATGTGCTTTGTGTGCTTCATAGCAAATAGCAGAGTTAAAAAGTCACTATATGCTTTTAAAGTATTTTGATGACATGTGAAATATCACTTAATATTAAAAATTAAAAGTGCCGGATACAAAAATATATATAGTGTATGGTAACTATTTTGTAATATGTTTGTGGGCTGACTTTCTCTAAGGGTCACTAGTTTATTCTATGAGTACAAATGAGGTTTTAGGAATGTGTGTCACAAATTTTACTGTCTAGTGCCTCTGTATAATTCAGTCTCACTGGACCATGCCTAGGGGGCTTTGAAGTTGTCATATATGAACTTACAAAAGTTCTGGTTTCTTTTACTTCAGGTCCCTTTGTTGGTATTCAGGGCCTACATAGTCCAAGCACTCAGCTTAAGTTCAAACTGAGACTATATGAATACAAATTTAGATTCACACAGAAAAATCTCTAGAAGAAAATTAAACAACTGTTTGCTCCATGGAGTGAAATTATGAATAACTTATTTTTGTACTTTTGTATTTTCCAAATTCTTTTCTATGAATTGTTTTCTGTTGTGCTTTAAAAAAAAACTAGATACAGTAAGAGGAGAGAGAGAAGAATAGAGAGGAAGAGAGAAAGAGAAGGAAAAAGAGAGTGGTATAGAAAGAAAGGAGAAGGAGAGAGCTTGAGATTGAGAAGAAAGGCAGAAAGTAAACTTCACCTATTGGATCGAAGAAATGATTTTATGAATTATGCTAAAAAACATGGCAAAATCATAAGCTCTTTTTATATTGGAGGTTACCAGATGCAGAAACACATACCGAGCTGCTTGAAAACTCAATGACTTGCTTGGAGGCTAGAGAACAAACAACTTCTGCAAACCATTCAACAACTCTGAGGGATGAGCAAGTCATTTTGTTCCTGTGAGTCTAACAATCCTCTCTGTAAAACAGAAGTCATGAGCTAGGTCTAATAAATTTCTTGCAGCTCTGTTATGTGATAGTATAATTCTTGTAACAGCATATTTGCTCAAGTGTCATAGGGATGGGTGTGACTTGTGGGTGTCTGATAATCCTACTTGTTTTAGGGAGAGTGGGAGTCTGGCTTGAGTAAACACAAGAAACTGCATGTGAGACAACTGGTGTCATTCCCTGAAGGATGGCTGGAGATGGGGCCAATAAGAGCAGGTGAAGCTTAACAGTGTGTTAAAGAGAGAGGTAGGCAAAAGACCATTAGAATGGTGGGAGATGAGCATGCCCTCATGCTTCTGGCCAGTCTCCTAACTTTCTTGTTCAGCTCAGGAAAGATCTGGCAAAATTAGTATAGATGGAAGACCCCCAGGTTTCCCCTTGTGAAGAAACATTTATTGTATATTAGCATTTCCTAATTCTAATAATCCCATAGTTTGATTTCTGGCTTCCAGAACTGTAAGAGAGTAAATGTGTAACGTTTTAAGCCACTAAATTTGTGGTTATTTGATACAGCAGCCATAGGAAAGTAACACAGTTGTCTTTTGGGTTCTTTGCATTGAGAGGAAACTCTAAGTGCTATCTTAATTTTCTTCCTGTGCCCCAGCCTTCAGCTCACTTTCATGAGTGTTGATTGAACTTTCACTCTCTGTGAGAAAGTGCCCAGATATTGGGTGCATAAACATACATACAACATAGGTACCTCCACCAAGTGTGCAGAGTCTGTGGTGGTGCCAAAGAAGACATCAATTCTGCTAGGGGGTTGGGAAATCAAGGGAGGGGAATCCAGGAAGAAGTCCCAAGGGCGGTGGTTTTCCTGCCAGGCATAATTTCTGCCTTCCTGCTGTGCTTTCTATCTATAGGCTCAGCCCAGGTTTCTCTTCTTGATCTGCCTTTGCCCCATGGCCCCATCCTGCTTTCTTTCTTGCCACCACACCTGGGATTCAACACATGCTTTTCCCCTAGGCTACCTGTACATGGCCTGGCTCCTCGGGAACCCTTCTTGCTGAGCTGCCTGAGTATAACCACCCTCCCTCCTCTCTGTTTGATAAGCTCCTGAGCTGCTCAAATCCTGCTTGTGCATCTGAACTCAGGTGATACCTGCACTAGAGGATTTGATTTTGACTTCCTGTGAGGCGTTCTTTTCTCTTAGAGATACAGCTGTATGCAGTTTACCACCTCTTTGACACTCCACCCCACCCCCTGCCTCCCCATCTGATCTTTTTCCTTTTTATGGCACTAAATATTTTTCTGGCTTAAAGTAATTAGTATGTTTTCAGAAAGGATTGCGAGATTTTTCTAGTTCTGAGTTCTAGGAGAGAAGGATGGAATATAGAGAGTGGAAAGGAATGCTCGTGGAAGCCCATTCTTGTGTTCACTGAGAAGTATCGATATAACCTGTCATCTCATGGCTTTCATAATGTGCCTATAAACTCTACGCCATTTGGGAGAAAAAAGGATAAAGGCAGCAACAAACCCAGGCCTTAGAAAATGATCGACATACTGCTTTACTCTTTCATAGCTTCCCTTTCTCAGCAAATGGCAATTATTTTCTTCAGATGCTCCGAACAAAAATCTTAGACATTTCTTATACACTGCACACAATCTATCAGCAAATCCTGTTGGCCTTGTCTTAAAATTGTGTCTGTAGTTTAATCACTACTCTCACCAAGGGCCAGGCAGCCTTGATCTCTTGCCTGGATTGTGCATTAACTTACTGTTCTCCTGGCTTCTAACTCTGAACCTTTACAGTCTATTCTTAAGATAGTAGCCAGAGGGACCCTTGTGAAAAGATAAATTGTATTCTGCCACTCCTTTGCTTGAGGCCCTGGAATAGTTTTTATTTGGCTCAGTATGCAAGGCAATTTTCTTCTAGTGGTCTACAAGGGCCTCCAGGATCTGGCCTCACCTTATTATCTAGTCCCACTCTCGGCTGTTTCTTGAAATCACTAAGCATGTTGTTGCTCTAAGGCCTTTGCTATTCCATTGTCTGTAACATTCTTCTTTCAGTTATTTTTATTGTTTACTACTCCTGTCAAAACTCCATGATTAAAATATCAACTTACTAATAAAGTCTTTCTTGCTTACCCTTTATAAAACACCAACACCCCTTCCCTAGCATCCCTTTCCCTCTTTTACTGCTTTATTTTCAGAGCACTTATCAGCATCTGGAGTACTACTTTTTTTATTATTATTATTATCTGTTTCTTTGTTAATTATAGACTCTTTTAGAACTCCTTGTTTGTTTTGTTAATCGCTATATCTTCAGCACTTGAAACAATGCCTGGCATGTTTTCAGTTCTCAAATAATGGAATAAATGATTCCATGAAAATGACAGAGTTGAGGACCTATAAAACTAAATTCTAGTATGGGTAATTTAGCTAAGGTATTATGAGAAGAATTTCTTTTTAATGCATTATGTTCAATGAATAGAAAAATCTAAGAAATATCAAAGAATTTCCGAAAGTCTTTAAAGAATAAATGATTGTTTTTAAAGTTTCATGATGTACTTTTTAGAAAGCACCCCAACATAACACTTTAATTCTGGAAATTTTAGCAGGTTTTTTTTCCTAAATCTGAAATGTTAGGTGATGATAAATCCAGACTAGAGGAATAGGGACTAAGGTCTCCATAATTAAATACGGTGGCATTCAAGTTCCTTTAAATACCAGTTATGTTTTTCATAAGGAGTCTGGGAGGATCAACGTTGGTGGCAATGATCAGCACTAGAAGTAATGATGTGCACATCACCTCTGCAGTAGCTAAATGTCGAATGAAAGGCAAGTGGCATGGACATAAGAATGATGAGGGCTCTGCTCTTACCAATTAGAATAGTTACAAGGGAAATCACGTTCTTCTAATTTCTTGATTTTCCAGTTTCTACAGAGTTCCAGATTAGAGATACCTGGAAATAGGAGATGAATATGAATACAATTAAGCAATTTTAAATATATGCACTTTAAATGGTTATTTGTTCATGGGTATCATTGAAATGGAAAAGTCCAGAGTGACTTTCTATACTCAAACAACCCTTTCTCTACATTTTTAAATTTAATTTTTAATGTGAAAAATTTCAAACATACAATTAGAATATGAACATGAACCACCATGCACTAATCACTGAGCATTAATAATTACCACACTTTGGCTTTCTCAGGATCCACTTAAGACATCTACACTTAACACTGTATATGACTTTTACATTTTGTGTGGCTACTAGTTGATTACATCCTGACAAAACAAAGACACCGCAGACAAATTAAAAGTCAACTGCATAAGAAAATACTACCTCACATTGCAAAACATTTGTTTTCTTTAAAAACGGTTTTACTAGTTGTAAAGGCATAGGTTCACATCCAAAGAACTTCAGCTTGATGTCTTATTTTCCTGAATCTAAGAAGAGAGGATGGAAAATGAATCCTTAAATGAATTAGATGCAGAAGAGAGACTAAGAAATCTTAAAAAAAAAAAATTATAGTTTTATGTAGATGAATTATTCATGATAATGAATGTATAAAGTATGGCTATTTTAATGTGAGAAATATGGTTTTTAAAATGAGAAATAAAGAATTTAGAGGATGTAAGAAGTTGTCTTGGAAGATTCTGGGCCAGAACTTACTTTATACGATCCCTAGTTACGGGCTGAACACTTTTTAAATTGGCGGCAAGGCTATTTTGGCATGCTTCCTTATATAGCTGGTTCTAGGTGTGGGCCTAAAGTCAAAGGTTAGAGATGGTGTGGTGCATTTATGAACAGATCTTGGAGCAATTGGTTTTTGCCTGTATTTGATTTGCTCTATTTTTAGAGTGGGCAATCTTTGGCAGTTTAGTAATTTGTGAAGATTTATAGAACTTAATCACTCTTAAATAAGGCCTGGTTGTTGAAGAGCTTTTCATCATTTCCAGACTTAGATAGTCAAAGAAAATTTATTAGTCTAGAACAATCAGCTAAGTTTTAATCAGCTAAGTTATAATTTACAAATATTGTTTATATGATTACATAAGGATTTTTTAACTGTTGAAAAATGCAAGACAGAAAGAGAAAATGTTTATTACAAAATATTCGCATTTGACTATCTGCAAGATATGAAAGAAAACCTATACAAAGATACGATTCATCTGTTAGCACAGGAAGCTGTGATTCAGCTGGAACATATATTAACAAAGGCTGAAATGTTCATTAAATACTATAAATGATATTTATCACAAGAAATTCTCAGAATTATAATAGTAAACGTTTTAATGAAACAAAAATTCAGGGATTTTCTAGTGGGGCTCGAAGTTTAATGCTGAGGCTGATAATTCTTTCAGCAACAAAGTTTTTTCATTTGGAGAATGTAGACTTATTAACTACTTGTTGGCATATGGTACTGCTAGAAACTTACTGGACTGGAGTAAGCACATCTTGGTTGTAGCTCCTGCTGTGTAATGTATTGTGGGAACTTGTTTGTAATTTGATTATATAAGATTTAAAGATTTAAAAAATTCTCTCTAGCTTCTAAAAAAATTTGAGCTCCCCCAATGATTATTTTCTACTATATTCCTCTTTGATTTTCTTCTCCTACATCACTCACTTTTTGTCAGACTCTCTGGTTGTCACTACTTAGGGCCTTAATGAAAGATTTGGGGAGCTAGTAAATGTTTTGTTTGCTTGTTTGATTTTTTTTTTCTGGGGACCCAGAATGTCCAAATTCTGCTGCCTAAACACTCATTTCTGTGAATTTCTTCAAGGGAAAATTATTAAAAGAATATGAATACTTAAAAAAAAAAGTATTAAAGTATCTCCCAAACTCTAGCAAAGTGCCCTTAGGTTTTCCAAAAAGGGCTTAGATCTGGGGTCTTAACTTCTTAAACCCAGATCTCAAATCTACCTCTAATTAAGCACCTGAAAATGAAACAATGAAACTGTCTCAGCGTTCCTGGTGGAAAGAAAAGAAAGTGATTTGATTTTTCTACTTGTGGAATTTGGCATCAACTCTGTTTAAGGAATCAGTTGACTTTTGAACAATAACCCTGCCCACAAGTAAATACAGTTTGTTCAGTGTTCTGGAATCTGACCCTACCCAATTAGAGTTCCTTTCTCTTGGAAAAGGTGGGGGTAGTCCAGATATTTTTGCACCTTTTACCACTAATCCTGCCCAAATCCTGTGGAGAGTAGAATTTAAGTATAATTTTCAGTCTGTGTGCTTCTGATATGGCTGAGTAAACTTCTATAAGACTGATTCTCCCACAAATAACAAGTATAAAATCTTGAAAAAATACAAAGATCAACGACAGGAAGGCAATGGAGAACAAACTAGGTAGTTTCTGAAGGGAACTTAGCATTTAGGCAAATGGAATGATAAAAGGAAAGTTTCTTGAATTTTATGAATTGTATATTGAGGATAGACTCCAATTGCTGCATGTGAGGCGAGTAAAACTCTTAAAGAAAACTTGAGATCGCATTGCCCAAAAGATAGATTTCAGGGTAACCAAAAGCCACTGGAAAGTGAAGGTGAGATCGCAGAAAGGAGAAAACCAGAGAGGAAGGAAATACAAATTCTGAGTATAAACTTTGGCTGAACCTCTGGCAGATCCCTGAATCATGCATATGCATGGTAAACTGTGGGCAGTCCCCTTAAAGATTAAAAAATTAAATAAGATTTGAGTTGCTTCTCAAGGTAAAGAATTTACAGTTTTAATTTACAGTTTTAATCCAACCAAGTTAATTGACTTCTAAACTAAATCAATCAATCAATCAATCAATCAATCAATCAACATTCGTCAGAGGACAGTAACAGAACTTAATCTCCGCAACTGAACATTCACAATGTCAGGCTACAATTCAAAAGTTCTTATCAAAAAACAAGAAAGTGTGTACCATTCTCAAAAAACGATGATCAATGGACACTGACCCTGATGTTGAAAATAGTAAACAAGGATTTTAAAGTAGTTTTTATAATTACACTCAATGACATAATGGGAAATATGCCTGAAATATTTAAGAAGACAGAAATTCTTAGCAGAGAATTAAAAAATTTTACAACGAACTAAATGAAAATTTCAAAACTAAAATATAAAATATCTCAATAATAAATTCATTTGTTGAATTTAACAGCAGAATAGAGATGACAGAAGAAAGAGATGGTGAATTAGAAGATAAATTAATAGAAAAATTGATGTCAGTACACTAATTGCTTACAGAATTTATTGTAATCTTATATCTTCATCTCCTAACCATGACTTAAAAATCTTTGCAGAACTTATATTAGCTCCATTGCCTTAACCATAGAATATGCTCTGTCATTCATCTCTAAAGAGAACGATAATGATTCAAAAGAAACTTAGTGCAGTCGGCATATAACAATTAACTAATCAACTAGAGGTTGATGTCTATTTCTACTTATCGTAAAACCATTTGAGTCATTTTAGGATTTAATGATTAAGTGCTTTAATTGGCATGGGTGTTTATAAAATCCAAGCATTTTTCAATTAAAGACTCCTATAATACTTAATTTTTAGCTCTTGGGGTGTTTTATAGTAATGAATCCCAGGTAACAACAATAGCTGAATGTTACTGAGCATTTATGTGCCAGGTACTATGCTTAGAATTTGCATCATGTACTCCTCAAAACAATCCTAAGAAGTAGATATCATTTTAATACTATTTTTAGAGATAAAGAAATAGAGGCTTTATAATGCTGCCTTACATATGTTGTCACATAGCTAATAAATAGTGATGACAGGAGTTAAGCCCAGGCTCTTTGACACCAAAGGCCATGTACTTCACTCTTATATTACACTGCCTTCCAGGTCTTATTCATTTTGTAATCAGTCACAAGGGCAATAATGAGACTCTACAATCTTAAATACACACAAATTAAAGCTGCATGTTTTTAACTACAAATAATTCTAACTTTTGTCAGTTATTTAAATTTAATCTCTACCAGTAATTTCCAAAAGCTAAACATTTAATGAAGTGTGACTAATGACTATAAAAAAATACTTGTCTTCATAATGTTTATTCATTGTTTCAGTGTGAACTCTGTTTAGGATAAACAAATTCTTGAACACTTTGTCTTCTTCAGGTTATCTGCAGCAATGCTTCTTCTGATTTAAGGGCTACAAAATACACTAATTATGATGATTAATTCACAGGATATTTTAAAAATACAAGGTAATTAATAAGGATTTCATGTAATAGTATATTTTAATTAAACACAGCTAACATATGCTATTGTGAAAAGGACTCTGAAACTACTTTGGTTTATTCATTTAAAAATATTTTTTTGTTAAAACAATCCATAGCATCTTTTAAAAGACAATAGTCTTTAAAATATAATATATAACAACAATACCCTGTTCCTTTTCTTCCTATCTTTCAGCCTATTTTCTGGAAGTCAAACCACTTAACTACTTTCTTACCTTAGCTATTTCACTGGCATTTATCTATTTTTATGAATGATATGGATATTGTACTATTTTTTAAATTCATTGAAAACATTCCCTATAGAAGTTATCCCATCAGTGAAAGGCTATTTGTGTGTGGTGAGAGAATAAATTTCTAAAAAGTCAGATAATACCTAATGTTGCAAGGATGTAGAGGAACTGGAACTCTCACAAGCACTGCTGGTGGAAATCTAAAAATGGTAAACTGTTTTGAAAAAGAATTTGGCTGTTTGTTAAAAAGTTCAGTGTTTATCTACCATGTGATTCAGTCATTCCATGACTATATATTTACCCAAGAGAAATGAAAGCTTATCTTCATACAAGGATTTGTTTATGAATATTTATAGTAGCTTTACTTGTAATAGCCCCCAGCTGGAAACAAGTGAAATGTTCATCAACAGATGAATGGAAACAAACAAACTGATGCATACCATAACATAGTTGACTTTCAAAGTATTTTTGTTGAGTGAAAAGATCTAGACAAAAGAGAGAAGGTACTTTAGGATTCCATTTATACAGAATTCTAGGATGTGCAAACTAATTTATAGTTGACAGAAAGCAAATTGTTGGTTGCTTGGAGATTAGAAGTATGAGTAGGAGGGAGAGATTACAAAGAAAATTAAAAAGAAAAATTTTGGAGAATGATGGACATGTTTATTATCTTGATTGTGGAATTGGTTTCATGGGTATATACATATGTCAAAACTTACCAAATTGTACATTTTAAATATGTGCAATTTATTATATGTCAGTTATATCTCAGTAAAGCCATCACACATAATTTCAAAAGTTTTAAATCTATCTCTAATTTCATGCAGCCTGAAAAATCTGCACTAGCTGAGTCCATCTATAATTATTAACTTTCACTTTTGCTGAAACATTTCATCTCATTCTTAGTCATTATCACAGTTTCTAAATTATATTCAAATGAAAGCTAACATTTGATTAACTTATTGAGCTTTAACTATATGCCAGACACCATGCTTGGGTACTTTCATTTACATAATATTATTTATACATGCCAAGCTTTCCTTCCAACTTTTGTTCTACAAGGTGTTTCTTTCAAATTCATTTTTCCCTTAAACTTTAGCTACTTTTGCTATTCAAACAAGGTAATGGACTATGGGGAAGAATAGGAGCTTTGCATGTAGGAGATGAATAAATGTTTATATCATGAATGAATGGTTTTATGTGTAGAAAGCCATTAGCATCTAGAGAAATTTCACTCACTGCCCAGAATGTCAAGGTGAAAGAATCAAACCAAAATTACGTTTTGGGTATGATTTTAGTTAAGATCCAGAATCAGAGAATCTGTTTTCAAGGCTTCTGACAAAATTCACCCTCTTGCAGTGTCTATACTGGAACTGTGCTAATTTTCTGGATGAATATTTTATTAGTTTGGAGTAGAGAATTAGGTCAGAAATGAAAAGGAATATCTAGCTTCCTTACTTCTAAACTCTAAATTCCTAATCTTTCCTGATCAAACCTATTCCTCTGATGATTTCCCCATCTCAGTTGATGACATCTTTGTCCTTATATTTTCTCAGGCCACTAGCTTTGAAGTCATCCTTGAGTTCTCTTTATCTCACCCTCATACTCTTCTCATTCTCTTCATGTTACTACTCAAATCTAAGCTGTCCTGATATCTTGTCTGGATTATGGCACTTATCTTCTAATGAGTCTTCATACTTGGCTCCTTTATCTATAAAGGGATAAAGGGTTTACTATAAAGGGTTTACTCTCTTTAGTGCAGACAGTATGATCCTTTAAAAGTGTACCTCACATCAGAGCACTCCTCCACTCAAAACTCTGCAATTGTTCTTCATCTCACTCAAATAAGAGCTAAAGTCCTCTCCATGGCCAGAGGCCTTTCATGGTGTCACCTGCCCCCAGCACTCCCTCTGATCTTCTCTCCTTTACCTGCTTCAGTCTCTCTATTCCAGACTGCCCTCTTTGCTTTCCTCTGACATACCTGGCATGTCCTACCTTAGGGCCTGCACGCCGGTTCTTTCCTCTGCCTAGAACATCCTTTTCACAGATGTACACTTGGCCAATTTCCTTACTTATTTTAAATATCATCCCCATACTCCCAAACCTCCTTCTCTTACTCTACTATTTCTTTTTCCCCTTAACTTTTACTTAGATTTATTTTTTATTGTCTGTCTTTCCCTGATAGAATATAAGAACCACATATCAGGAATCTTAGTTTTATTAAAGGATATACCCAAAGTTCCTAAAGTAGTGTGAGTCAGACAGTGAGTACACAACAAATATTTGCTGACAGAACAAATTGGGAGCATTATCTTAGGAAAAAATACAGAGTATAAAACATTAGGGTCTGTCCATCTTTTCTGAGGATACCACAAAAACAGTGCAGCTAAATCAGCATAAGGGAATTAGGTTAGAAATAACCAGTGTTCCAAATTACAGAATAAATCTAATAAATATAATGCCAGTATACAGTATTAGCAGGCAAAAGGTAATTAGGAAAAGTTTGGGACTTGTGCTCCACTTGGAAAACCTCAAGAGTTTCCCAGATATTTCAGGTATTGCACAAGTCCAGACCTACCATGTTATACAGTCTCTTTATCTCAGTTTCCTCTTCATGTATCATAAACCTGGGCCTATCAGGACAATTATTTTCATGCAAAGCAGGCAGGTATGTCTGTTCTACAATTACCATTGTTTTTACTCACCATCACTTTATGAAACAAACTTACAGGAATAACAGAGAATGGTTTCAATTGATTTTGCCTTAGTTTTTAACTCTGTTGATAGAAACAGATTATGAGATATGCTGCACACATTACATGCAGTCTTTAGTTTGCTATCATACATGCAACCTGTTCCTTAGTTTTACTGCAAGGGTCTGGAAAAGCAGGAAATTTTGTCAACCAGAAGTGTGTTGAAGGACCCATTAATAAAATCCTAATTTAAGGAAATGGTATACTTTCAACATGTCAAGGTGAACTTAATCTCAAAATACAGACGATTTTGTCTCTATTTAATTTTCTCTTTACTATTATGTATGGACAGCCCTTGCTACATAGTTGTGTTACCAGGAGAGTCAAGGTTGGCAGTGGCTCATTCATTCTAATTGCTAGAGGGAGAATGGAGCAGAATTTGTGTGTTCTTGATCCTTACGTAACAAATATCATATAAGAATCATTAAAGTACCAGCATCATCTTCCATCTCATGCAATGGGTTTATAACATCTAGTAAAATAAAATGACTCCCTCCCTGTTGTAATTCTATTATTTAATAATGCTGCAGATGTTGGAGTGCTATGTTGAATCTTTGATATTTTATGTGCTGGATTTTAATTGTTAATCATCTTTCTGAGTTAACAAATGATCTCAAGGTAGAAAGCAAACATTTGTTTTGCATTTCCCAAAGCTTTGTTATTTGGCATACCCCAGATAAAATATCCCATGAATATATAGATTTAGAAATTACTTAGTTAAATTTAAATTCATTAATTTGTTGTAAAACCATATACTCTTCAGGGCCCAGTGAATCTTCAAAAGATATTCTATATAGCACAACTCCTTATACTTTTGACCAGAGAAACATCTTTAAAAAAGTAATTGTCAATGTAATGTAACAATAGGGTTAAATATAGACGTTTTGTTTTTACCGTAAATGCTGTCTCCTGCTGAAAAAATAAAAAAGGACAAAACACATTTCCAAGAAAAACTTAAATAATTTTATGAGCTTTAGATGTTTAAAATTCACATATATTTCATATCACATCATCTGTTTTTAAAAAGTATTTTTAATACTCTGAGGGAAATCTATATCTTTAAATAATATTCAATAATGTCAATATTAATATCGATAATGATGGTGCTATGTATGTAGTGGTTAGTAAGAAGAAATACTATGTCCCAAATGTACGAGTAAACTATTGGACACTGGCACATATATATTGAAGGAAAATGTCAAATGACTAGTGTATCTTGGACTACAGTTTGGGAAAGTTTATTAGGTAATTGATTCAAGACACTCATTCCTTATATTTTTTATTCGAAGAAAACAAAAACATTGCTGTGAAAGGAATGATAGCAAAACTTTAGTGACTGTTGGAGCAAAGCACCCACCAATCAGGGTGGACAACAGTTTTCTAGTGTGTTCCTTCATATCAACACACTGCTTGTTCCTGTTGTCTTCAGGAAAAACAAGCCCAGGCCTGAGATTTATTGATCTTTCACTTCAAAAACAAACCAAAACCAAAACCAAACCAAACCAAACAAACAAAGGAAAACATAAAAGAGAGAAAGGATTTCCAAACAATAGAAATTAATAGTTACTCAGATTGGCCAGTATTGAAATCAATGCCCTGAAGTAGCACATTGTAATGGGAACACCGACAAGTGCACTTAATAGTTAAGGACATACGACATACGAACATACCCTTTTTTGCATACATAATAAATTAAGAATGGTCACAAGAGTTGACTTATTAAATAATTCTAATGGATTTCTTTTGTGCCATCATTGTCCCTAGTGAATTTAGCTTATATGTTAATTTAAAAAATACCCGATTTTCACACCATTATTAGGGAACTAATTATATGTGTAAAATGAAGTATAACTTTGTCCAAAGACCTGAATTGGAAAATAAATAAAATAAAGGCATTAGAGAGTGTTGCAAAATTTATTGGGAGAGAAAACTTTGGATGAGATTCTGGTTTGTCAAGATGTTGCAGTTTGGGGACTATTGAAAATGTGACTGATTTGGTTTAAAAAGGCTTCAGAGGCAATACTTTTGAGATTCTTTAGCAATGTCTCTGGCCCCACCCCCACTGTGAACAATACAGGAACTGGAAAGTCCAAGTAATCATTACTAAAAAGAACAAAACCCAAAAGCTTGTAAAGGCTATTAGATATTAGAGCAACACGTTCTTGGCAATAAAAGCAGACTGGAAAACAAGAGCTCTTTATTTGCTGGTAGTCACCAAGTAACAAGGTGTACATTTCCAGCCACTCTGTGAGGAATGAGACTTGCCAACACCATTGGGAGGGCCCACCAGATGCTAAGTAACCTGCAGAAAAGAGTGAAACATAACTGAACAACCAACATCTCATATGTTGAAAGACACCTTGAGATATTCTACCCCAAATGACCATGCAAAAAGTTAAGGAAATGTCAGAAATCATTGCTAATGCTGGTCTATGCAGCACTAATCTTTATTCCTGGCATATAGTAGAAAACAAAATAAGTTCCCAGAATTTTTTCAAACATGATTTTCATGAACATACATTTGTCATCATTCTTGTGTAACTAAAAAGAAGAAAAGAAAAAAAGATAATTCAGCATACAATCCTTCATTTTAAAAATTATTTTGTTTTATTTTATTTTTTTATGCCTACAGCACTTGGTCTTTCTAGGTGGTCTCCCATCCAAGTACTAACCAGGCCAGACCCGGGATCGGGCTTGTTCAGGGCGGCATGGCCATAGGCTATAGACCTATCCTTTAAATTTGGATTTTTATGATTAAAAGAGCAGCCATGAAAATTCATTCAATCACAGGGGAGTTTTATTCTTGACTAGTGTCTGGAGGAGAATCTAGGCTGAGAGATGTTAATTGCAAGAGAGGGGATGACTGCAGGTGAGAAATAGGTTCAATTATGTTCACAATTAGTATTAAAACTCAAGACTGTTTTTTGACTTATCATAATATAAAGAGCCTCAAGAAACACACAGTATGTAAATATTTACATAGAAGAACGTTTGATTAAGAACAGTGATTGACCATAACATAAATAATGATTATAAGAAAGTAAAAGTTAGGCAAATACTTAGTAACACATAAAGAATGAGAAACTGCATTTTACCTTTCATCAAAGAATAATTATTTTCTTAATAAGATCATTTTTTTCTTTAAAATTATTTAGAGCTCAGAAGATGCTCCTTCATTCTGTTCTTCTAATGAACCAAGGTTACATTCCCCTTTTTCCTCCTTTAAGTCCTTTTTTCTTTTTGAAGTGGCTTTATAGTCTTGTCTTATCCTCCTATTATATAACATATATCTTTTGCCCAGCCTGAGTCAGTCTCTTCAGTTTCTGATTTTTTTTCCCCCTTGGGGAATTTGTGCCAGAATCTGCTGGACTTTCTCACATCCCTCATTTTTTTTCAAAGTTGTTTTTATCCAGGAACCTGGCAGAGGACACCACTATTCACGCCTTCAAAGCCAGGTCTACAAACATCAATCTTGGCTGTGAAACCTGAAACAGCCCTGGGGCTCAGTTCCAACTTGGCTCAGCCACCATCTAAGGCCAGTCTTGCCAACCCCGATTGTTGAGACAATGGAGATAATTCTCAATCTTAGAGAAAAAGTATTCACTATAAAAAAACTTAAAAGGCACTGGTTACCACTTTTACACCATTATAGTGACTTTGATTTTCAAATGAATGGACAATGTAGCTTTCACAATGTGGCCACCGGTTTAAAAAATGCCGACCTTATTTTTTTATTCAATTTTGTGAGAAAAGAGGGTTTATATGTCAGTTCCTTCCTCCCCGCGACCCAGAGTCAAGTTAAACATGGCTAGCAGTGTAGGTACACAACTGTAGTTATCCGTGCTTTTGTGATTTTATCACTCTCATTTCCTTGTTAACAAAAGGCCCATCCAGTGATCAAATAGAATCCCTTCCACAGAACTGGCAAGAGTCACACTCATTCTACATTAATGAAAAACATTTATATTTTCAAAGTAAATATATATGCACCCAACATAGAAACAACTAAATATTTAAAGCAATATTAACAGATTCGAATGGAGAAATAGACTAACATACAATAATAGTAGAGTACATCAATACCCCACTTTCAACATTGGATAGATCTTCCAGAAAGAAAATTAAATTTAAAAGAAAACAATAACAATAATAACAATATAAATCAAACATAATTAAGAGGCATACACAAAATAGTCCATCCAAAAACACCAGAATATACATTTTCCCCAAGCATACATGTAATATTCTTTAGAATAAATCATATGTAGAGCCATACAGCAAGCCTTAACAAATTTAAAAAGACTGAAATCATATCAAGTATCTTTTCCAACCACAATAGTATAAAAGTAGATATCAATAAGAGCAGGAAAACTGGAATATTCACAAATATGTAAATATTAAACAACACACTTTTGAATAAACAATGGACCAAGGAAGAAATCAAAAGGGAAATCAGAAAGCATCTTAAGACAAACAAAAATGAAAACACATACCAAAACTTATGAAGTGCAACAAAAGCAGTTCTAAGAGGAATATTTATAGCTACATTAAGAAAAAAGAAAGCTATCAAATAAACAACCTAACTTTATATCTCAAGTTATTAGAAAAAAAAAAAACAACTAAACCCAAACTTACCATAAGGAAAGAAATAACAAAGGTCAGGGCAGAAATAAATGAAATAGAGACTAGAAAAAGAGTTAAAAAAAATCAATGAAACTAAAGTTTTGTTTTTTTTTAAGATAAACAAAAGTAACATAACTTTAGGTAGGGTAATTGTAAAATAAGGAAAGAAGACTAGCTAAAAAAAATTATAAGTGAAAGAGAAGACATTACAATGATACCACAGAAATACAAAGAATCATAAGAGGCTACTATGAAAAATTATACACCAACAAACTGAATTACCTAGATGAAATAAAAAATTTCTGGAAACATACAACCTACCAACTGAATTATGAAGAAATAGAAAATCTGAACAGAACAGTAAAAACTAAGGAGATTGAAGCAGTAATTTAAAAACCTCCCATCGAAGAAAAGTACAAGACCAGATGTCTTCACTGGTGAATTTCACTAAACATTTAAAGAAGAATTAATGCCAATTCTCTCTCTTTTAAAAACATTGAAGAGGGAACACTTCTATTACACTGACACCAAAGCTACATACAGACACCATAAGAAAACTATAGGGTACTATCCTTGATGACTATAAATGCAAAAATTCTCAACAAAATACTAGCAAATCAAATTTAAAAGTACATTAAAAGGATCATACACTATGAGCAAATGAAATTTATCCCTGGGATGCAAAGATGGTTCAACATACGGAAATTAATAAACGTGATAAACCACATTAATAGAGTGAAAGATGAAAATTATATGATGTTCTCAGATGCATAAATAGCATTTGACAAAATTCAATTTTTTTCATGATAAAAGAGCTCAACAATTTGATTATAAAAGGAACATACCTCAACATAATAAAGGCCATATATGGTTAGCCCACAGTTTACATTATACTCAATACTGTAAAGCTGAAATCTTATCTTCTAAAATAAGGAATAAGATATGGATGTTTGCTCTCACCATTCCTATTCAACATAGTACTGGAAGTCCTAGCCAGAGAAATTAATTAAGAAAAAAAATAAAAGGCATCCAAGTTGAAAAGGAAGAAGTAAAATTATCTCTGTTCAGTCAGCATCGTCTTACACGTAGAAAATGCTAGGGACTCCACTAAAAAAGTGTTAGAATGAATAAATGAATTCAGTTAAGTTGAAGGATAAAAAATCAGTTGTATTTTTATATACTAACAATAAAATATCTGACAGAGAAGAGCAATTTCATTTTCACAAGAAATGTTGATCTTAGCATGCCACCACTAGATTGATAGTCAGCAAAAAAACAAAACAAAACAAAACAAAACAACAACAACAACAACAACAACAAAACATCATTTGGAATGGTCTAAAGGCTTTGAAGAGCAATGTTTTTGAAAATCTTTAAAGGATAGAAGAATAACCCCCAAGGACTGACTGATCCATGGCTTAGAGCTTGTGGAGGGGATAGTGTGACCACCTTGGGTGCCAGTGGTAGAAAGTACTCAGTGTAAAGAAAGTCTTCTGTTACCGCTCCTACCTTCAGGTAGTATAGACAGGAGGTAACAATGTGGTTGGAATATGAACAACCAAAACATGAGTCTACACACATGGCTCAATACAAAGAGTTAGTAGTGAAGTATTTATGAACCAGACCTCTGAACTCATCCTGTATTTACTGTGAGAGTTAGTTAAATCATCATGCCAAGACCATTCTAATGCCTATTCTTGCCTAATTCTGCAAAAGAGGAACCATGCTGGACAATAAAAAATATCTGCTTATAAGACTTCCTCTTAGAACTGGAGTCCAGCTATGTGAACCCAAGACAAACCCACAGGCTCAAGTCCCAGAGCTTTGGAGGACATCTGCTTGACCCTCTGGGTAGGATAGAAGGGCTGAGAGAGCCTCAGAGATGACACATGGTGATTGAACCCATGAGGTTCTCAGTTGAAAATCAGGTCACTCTTGCCAGGCAACTTTGTTGGTCAGTTTCAGACACTACAGGGGACTTAGAACATTTTGAAGAAGGCATTCTAAAGAGTGGTCATTTCCTGCATCTAAGGACAGTACTAAACCCTGGTATCAGACCTCCTTCACTCTTGACTGCTGTGTGTCTTTGGACAAGTCAGTGTATATTAGATCTCTGTTTCATCATGTGTAAAGTGAAGTGATTCATTCAACAATCAGTCATGTAGCCCAGAGTCTTTATAATCTTCTAAGTCTGCAATGAAGTAGACATAATAAAATCTAGTAAAAGTCTAGGCATAAAGGCATTTTAAGAAAGAAAAATTATACATTAATTTTAAAAGCTCCAATTTTCTTGGCACTTAGTAATCAATTAAGTCTCACTTCCAATTAATCATTTCTGGTCTTTTACTCCTCAACCCTGGGCTTAGTGGGAGTGAGGACAGGTTGTCATAAACCTGTGTAAAGAACACTCCAGAAGCTTGGTTCAGGAGATTCCTTCTCTCTATTAATGAGATTATACAAAGGCTGATTATTCATCTACCTTTGTGCTGAATTTTAAGCACAGAGTCAAAGAGAAGAACCCCAACTTACTTGGAATTTGCCTGAAGTAGAGAATAAATCCCTAAATTCCTTTGAAGGAGAATTCAATTTAAATATTCTGGTTTCCATACGCAATACCATCCCTACTGTGAGATGGGTAATTGGAACCGCTTTAATCTATTGCTTTGCATTCATCTAACTCCCTTATTTGGACTCGAAGTTCAGAAACAACTTTCTGATTAGGATTTGGCTTCTTTTGTAGATCTGTCCTTGGAGGCAGATCCTGTCACAGTGTATTTCTCATTGTAATTTAATAAATTGGCTTTCTGGTTCTAT
Source organism: Macroglossus sobrinus (assembly GCA_004027375.1). Lineage (NCBI taxonomy): Eukaryota > Metazoa > Chordata > Mammalia > Chiroptera > Pteropodidae > Macroglossus > Macroglossus sobrinus. The sequence continues at coordinate 50,865 of PVKZ01001141.1, read as the reverse complement.
GTTTCAGTCTTGGAGACCTTGGTTCATGTGTGACAGCCCCTGAGAGATAGCATTACACTAGGAATGTTGACAGATTCAGCTTGCAAACCTCTAAGTCTGAAGCTCAAGGCTTGAATCATAGTAAATTCATCATGTTATAAATGCCAACCAGTGCAGCCTCTCAGAACTAGCCTTCTAGATTCATCCAGTAAGCAGACAACCTCTGCATTGTCAGTCGTTTCATGCAGGTCCTAATTTCTACACTGGCCAGCTAAATTTTCGTGCTACTAACCTTAGCCTCAAAATATGCAATCCTTCAATAGGACATTTCCAAGAAGTATATGAAATAGTAAATATATACCTCAAATGTTTCTCACCCTTACAACTTTATGATTCCAGACATATGAGCACTAACATTGAATAGGAGATATCACAACCTTCAGGATGCTGAGAATTTGGTCTTTTTTTCTGGAGAGAAAGCATGACCAACGAACTTTGAACTGAAAATCTTGAGATATGGCTCTGCCATTAACTAAAAGTACCATCTTGGAGAAATTACTTACCCCATAAGTCTCATTTTCCTCACTTATAAAATGAAGAGGTGGGAGTAGATGGTCTTATAAGGTCTTAATATCTGTTAGTTTCTATTAATCTCTATTATTCCATAAACAGGAGGAAGAAAAAAGGGAATGTATGTGTTTATGTTCCTAGGGAGATTATTACTGGTATTGGCACAGTTCTAGGTATGAAGAATCAGAGTATTTTGTCTTTAAAATGTGTATTTCTATATTCCTCTGTCCTATGGATTTTTGTCTTCAGTTAAATAGATGAGTTTCAGATGGTCTGTGAGTCCCTTGGTTTTGGATGAAAAGTTTTGAGTGTATATGTATATGTTTTCACTGGAGAGTGCCAGCAGTTTTCATTAGGCCTCAAAAGGTTTATAGTGCTTATAAATACAAAGACTATTAAAGGTGGGATAGGACCTAGTTCTCTGAATTGAATTCCATCAATTTGGCATTTCTATTCATTTCTAAATCTTTATACACAAATGATTCCAATTAGGAAAGAGCAATTATATCCTAAGTGAATCATCTTCCCATCTAGGCACTGGAAGAAAACAATTATTCTGATAACTCTGTTATAATTATATTATCATTAATACCTATTAAGCTATCTAGCTAATTTTTCATTTTATAAAAATCTGTGTAAAGAAAGCAGTCAAGTAGAAACAGTCATTTCTTGTAAGTTTATATTATATTTGTTTTGAATAGTGAGAAATGAAAAGAACTTAATGAAAGAGTTTTCTTTGGGAAAAAAAATATTACATTTCACAAAATGATCCCTAAGCACATGAATCCGAATCAGCTGGGATTTAAAGAATACAGGAATATAAATCTGAAGAGGTAATTACAAAACAACTGATGAATCACCCTGCTATTTACTTCCTATAAGATATTATGCCTCATACAATAAAAATTTCCATTTTTGAAATAATCTTTAGCATAAAATTTGGACAAACAGATTTTTTAAAATAAATTCATTTATTTAAATTAGTATCAAGTATACAGTACGTTAATTAGACATCTATAATGTTCATAAAAGGATCCCCCCAATTGTTTCTTCTTTCCCCTGGCCCTTGACTTAGCCTTCATATTAATGTTAACTACATTCCCTCTGCCATGCTCCCCATGCCCAACTATCAGCTACTAATTTGTACTTTACCCCATTCTCCTGGCCTCCCAACCCCTCTCTCCTCTGTCTGTCACGAATTAGACAAACATATTTTAAAGCATCAAAATTCATTTCAAGAGACATGATGGACTATATATACCATTAGGAAATAAAAATAGATTTGAAGGATAATTCTGTATCAATATAAGATCACAATTTGTCAAATCTACCAATTTTAGAGAAGCACGGTCCTTCAGGATCGAATTAATGGCACATTATAAGTAGAATATGTGCCTTCTTTCTAGTCCAGTATTATTTGGGGGCAAACATAAGGCACCATTGCTAAGGACTGAGATTATTGAATTTTCTTATATAAAGGCATAAAGTTCCTCTACAATAATTTTAACCAAACCAACATATCCCTAATACCAGTGATTTTACCAACAAAAAATCATTTTCAACATCTGTGAAACTAATCAACAAAATTTATATTGTTGATTGGAAATTTAAAGCATAGTAAGACTTTGCAATAGCTGCCTCTGGTATGAGGCTTTTTTATTGAATGTTAGTTGATCACCCCTGGAGAGCATATTCCAAATTAGGGCAACTGAATACCACTATGGTGTAATTAAAACCAACTGATAGACACATATAGATCATGCTCTCTAAAGTGAAAAAATTTTAAGGCAAATTGAAAACAATATAAACTTATACCCCTAAATATTTCTGTATGCTCCTCTAAAAAATTGGATTGTCATCTTACATGGCTAACATAATAGCATTGAATTTAATAAAATAAACAATACATACGTAATAACATACTCATTCCATATTCATATTTTCCCAATTGTTCTTCCAAAATTCCCTTGAAGACCAGTTGTCAAAATCAAATTCAATCCAGGATCTCGTTTTTGCATTTGGTTTTCCTGTGTCTTAAGTGTATTTCAATATTTAATAGTATTTTTTTAATGCTGCCATTCTGGCTATTGAGGATTCATGCCATTTGTCTTTACTATGAGTTTTGTGCGATTGCTTTATTTAGTATCATTTAGCTCATTTCTATTTCTACTGTTGGAAGTCAAATCTAAACACTTGTTTAGTTATAAGTTAAATGTTTTTAAAAATATGTTTTAAGTAATTTGTGCATTTTTTCCATTTTTAAGCATCACATAGACTCATATTGTCTCTCTGCAGTATGATGCCCAAATTGTGAAGACTTTGGCCAGTGGGGGCTTGTTTCTGAGTTCCTTTGACCTATCCTTTCAACATTAAGTTTTGAAAGGTTCTTTACTTTCTGGAACAAAACTTTATTCCAGACTCACCTTGTCCCATCTTTTCAGAGTCACCTTGTACCATCTCTTCTTTAGATAAGGTATCAGTGTATCAGTCATTTCTCTGGGGAGTCCTGGTTCCTTTTAGTAGAAAGTAGTATTACAGACCAAATTTAAAGGAGGTGAAAATTCCAGCTGCCTTGTAGTCTCTACTGACATCACCATGGTGAGAGAGAGGTAAAGTAGTGATTCTCCTCAAAGCCTCTTCTCCCAGCAGGGTGGGAGAAGGCAGACAGAGAGGCTTCTCATGTAATCTTCACTGATACCAGGGTAGGGTCCTTATCACTCCAGCTCTCTGACACCTCCCTGGCAGGGGAGGTAGGATACCTGTTTGTAGCCTTGCAAAGGTGAAAGATCAAGGCTTACGCAGGACCTTTGCTCGAGTAGATAGGGCCACCATTTCTTTTCTGTGCTGTCTGGCTGGAGTGGAGCAGTCATTGATAAATGTTTCTGCCTTGCCAGGTTTCTCCTTCCCTAGTCCTTTGACTAGAGAGAGCAAGATTTTAATAAGGATTTTTCTGTTCATGTTCTTTGGCATTTCTGGTTTTCTGGCTTCTGAAAACCCTGAAAACCCTGAGAACAAGAAAATTCACCACCAGGTTTCTTCATTCCTTCCTGAATGCTCTAGACAGTCTGGCTTCTCCTGTGCACCTTTGTGTACTTAGGTTTGTTTTACATACAACATCCAGGATTTTTAGTTGTGCTTAGTGGGAGGAATAGGAAAAAATGCCTCTACTCTATTTTCTGGGAAGCGATTCTTGTCAATACAATTTTTAACTCTGCTATTTTGTCTGCTTATGAAATTTCTTAACTTATCTTGCTCCCTTTTCTGAGTTATATTTTCCTATCATGTATAGGATTCTCTTACCAGCTCAATGTATCATGGCAGCATTTTCCCAGTTCATATTATTTTGACCCAGCTTCAGTTATGAGGTCTTAATAGTCCTCCAGAGGCATCTAAAAGAAAACTATTATCTTGGAATTGTGTATGTTTTGCAATGAACTCTTGAGGATTTGTTTGAAGTATTTTTTTAGATCATGGATCGAAATGGAAACCTCACTTCAAATATGTATTACAAAATCCTGATTGTAATTTTAGACAATATAGCAAGAAAACTGCAAAGTCTCAGAGTCTTTTGGTTAAATACAAATATACATTAATCCAATGTTATAAAAATTAAGACTATTAAGATGTATGACCTAAATTAAGATAATGTTTCATTACATTGTTAAACTCTTATTAAAAAAAAAAGTTAGGTATTTTATATTAAACTTGCCCAGAAAATTCTAGTGGAAACTATTATTTTTAGATTTATTTTTTTAGATTACTACCTGGCTTTGACTAAAACCAATTCATAAAAGACTCTAGTTTTTAATAATAGCATACTATAATTATATTCTTAATTTTAGTTGTAATCTCATATTAGATCACATTTAAATAACTTTAGTTTTGTTGCAGAAGTTAAATTTTTTGTAAAATTTACATGTATCATGGCCTCAAATTTTCAGTTTTGCATTTGTACTAACTGTAATGATAATCACACAAAAAAGTACTAAATTATTGCCCTTTAGAATTAATATTAAATGTAAATCTTCTCTCATTATACATTATGTAAAATCACATTAAAATCACTTGTCTAAGCTCTAATTTTTTCACTTAGTAGCTTCACCTCTATGTCAAATCCTTGTGGTCACTAATTTTTGAATGGTCAGTGATCTGCTATCACTTGTCTCAGTCCTCCTGGAAATAAGTCACCTTACTGGGGTTAAAAGGAGACAGCTCTTCTTCATCTGTTAATCAATCACTTAGACTAAATTAACTTCTTATGATTTTTATATTTTTTTTCCAAATATTGATAAGCATTTTATCACCAGTCATACCCACATTTTCTCTATTTTATTTCTTACAGAATATACGCTGAGTTAAATATTAAGTAGGAGAGGTAATAAAACTCCCTTAAGTCAGGCTATCTTTCAGCTCCTAATGTTCTTCTAAATTTTCATCAGTGGAACACCATGATCTGTTTTGCAATAGCCCCCAGAGTTCCTTCTGTCATAACATATGCATTTAGACAAACATGAGGACTAGTCCACACTGTTTTTTTTATCTTCAGATTTTGCATTTTAGAAAAGATGTTTGTTTTTTGCTTTTGCTAAAAATCCATGTAAATCCCACCTTGCTATGTGGGCCAAATCTTATAAGTGGTCTGAGCCAATCTGGTTGTTTACAATTATTTGGAGGTTTTGGAGTTTCTCATAGAAATAGGTTGAGGGCCATAGGATTTTCTCTTATATCTTGACCCCTGTTACACCAGTGACAATAAAGTCAGAACTCAGAATTTTGTCACATATGCATTTCTCATCATCTAGGTATAGAAACAGTCACACAAACCACTGTGAGCACTATTTTTTAGGTGATGTAACTATACCTTGAGTGAAAGGTTTATTCAAAGCTTGGATTCTGCTAATGTTATAGATTACATCATGCAACAGAACTCTTTGAATCGAGAATGAATATACACCTTTTAGAATCAAATCTCAAATACCATTCTGAAGGGTAAAAGACTTTTGGACTTAAGAGATTTGTACATCTTGTTTATGAAAAAACAAGCAATGTTGTTAAAATAATTCCAGCCAAAGAATAAATTTCACTAAAGAAAATCTTTGGCTAATGTCTATTAGAATAAGAAACAAAACCTCTGTTACTGGTAAGAAATCAAGAGAGTCAAGCCCTAGAGGCTTTAACTATATTCTACATAGTGCTCCCTGGAGTGTTTTCTCAAATGAGACAATAACTATTGCCAGAGTATGGATTAAACCCCCACCCCTCTCTCTTCCCTCCTTCTTTCTCTCTCTCTCTCATCTCTCTCTGTCTCTCTGTCTCTCTCTCTCATACACACACAAAAGGAAGGGAGAAATATTAGTGAAGTCTCAACAAGGCAAATCAAAAATTTTAAGTGTTAAAAAGGAGGCAGTGAGGACACGGGAGCTGTGCTGCAGGCACAGAGCTGTGGAGTCACACTGGAGCTCATTGTCAAGCTAGCTTCTGGTAGATGTGAAGAATCAAACTAAAGAGTCTGGACTTGACCTGAATGGGCATCTACTCTCCCAAGACCGTAGGTTGGGGGATCATTTATGTATTCAACCACTAGTTATTGAATGCTACCTGTAAATTGAGAACAATTTGGGGCTCAAAGAATTCACAAAATAAGTAAACTTTGTGAAGAAGGAAAGAAAAAATTCAACAGTGATTGAGCCCTTATTATGTGTTTGTGCGCTACATGCTAAATATATTATCTCATCTAACCATTATAAAAACTCCATCAGGGTCGATTTATGTTATTGCCACTTTACAATGATCAGTAATTGAAGTTCAGAGAGGTGAAGTGACTTGCTCTAAGTCCCATTTACTCAGTAGTCCTGCTGGCATTTGACTTCAAGTCTGAATCCAACTATATGATGACATATCAAATAAATGTGAAGTGGTTCTCAGAACAAAAAAAATGTCCAAGGTCAATTAATTTATGCAAATGTTTAAGATAACATTCCACTAGTAAGAATGACATAATTCAATACTCTAGTGCTTGACTTTTAAGAATCAACAGCCAAAGGGCTATAGTAATCTGAATAGGTAGAAAGATCCTCAGTGTTACTCTCTGATAGAGAAGAGAGAAATATAATTTTGTCAAATGGTTTTATCTGATAATAATTATCACATGTGTACTTTTTATTTTAGAATTTAAAGACCATTTTTGTATGCATTTTATCTTTTAATCTTCACTAAATTATGCTAAGTAGAATAAGTCAGACAAAAGTTGAGAATCATATGATTTCATTCATACCTAGGATATAAAACTGAAAGCAACAATTGAACAAGACAAATAGAGACTTATAGACACAGATAACAGTGTAGTGGTTATCAGAGAAAAAGGGGGAGTGGAGAGGTAGATAAGGGTAAAAGGGATCAAATATATGGTGACAGACAGAAGGAAATTTATCTTTGAGTTGTGGACTCACAATGCAAGATACATATGACACATTATTGAATTATACACTTGAGACCTGTGTGATTTTATTAACCAATGTCACCTCAATAAATTTAATTTAAATCCTGATACATATGTGCATTTATATATGTACATATACGTATATATATGTGTGTGTATGGATATATGTGTATGTAATATGTTTATGTGTGTGAGTGGAAACTGAGACATAGAGAAATTGAATCATGTGTGCTATTAGGCCATAGAGTTTGACTATTTTTCCTTTTTTTTTTTATTTTTTTTTTATTGAGGCAACCCTTGTCAGTTTACAATTTCTTATTTTTTATTTTTTATGCCTATAGCGCCTGGTCTTCCTAGGTGGTCTCCCATCTAAGTACCAACCAGGTCTGACCCTGCTTAGCTTCTGAGATGAGATGGGATTGGGGGCTTGTTCAGGGTGGCATGGCCATAGACTCTCCTGGTTTTATGTCTAATAATTTTTCAACTCCATCACAGCTGTACTGTAAGACACTTCCAAAATTATATTTAGTTCTCTATCTTAATCAAATAAGCTGGGCCATATTAAAACTATCTTAAATTATTAATCATCTGAGTATTCAATAGCTGCTGGGAAAAGAGTCCCAAAAGATTCCACTGATTACTTTAATGGCTATAAAGCCATTATTACCCTCTGAAATATTTTTATTTAATTAGTATTTAATTTTGCTGCTTAGATTAGTTAGAAATTATTTTATTTTTGTTAATTCAGATCATCATTCACATAAATTACAAGTTTAAAATGTATATAATACCCCAAAACTCATTCCCTTATTGCTAGAATTGTTACATAACAATATTCCATCTTCTCATCTGAATATTTATATGTCAGAAACTTGCTCCCTCGTGGTCTCTTCCAATTGAACTTGAAATATTTTCTCATTTACATTCTTGCTAACAGTGTTTTTTAAAAAAATAAATTTGATAATAATTTTTAGCTCTTTTAAAGAGTGATGTTGAAAGCACTTTTCATAAAACAACTTTGTGGGAACTTTTACGTAGATTGTCTCTGACAACACTCATTATTTGAATGTTAAAAGTAAAAACCAAAAACAGTAATAACTGAAGTATTTCAGGCGTAAGTTCAATATTTTTTCTTTTTTAATAGAAAAGTTATTCTCAATGAAAATTTATCTGCAATATAAAGTACTTATAAATATATTTTATACCCAATGTATAGTAGACATTTAATAAATATTTGTTTGCCATTGTTTTTAAATTTTTCAAATGACTGATTCAACTCCTTAGATTTCTAAGTTAAAAGTCTCCTTTAATAAGAAAATAAGATTCTTTTGAAGTTGGCATCCTCCATTTAGAGATTAATGGATACCACTAATGTTTTTAAAAAGTGGTTTTCTTAGCTCAGAATAACCATTTGAAATTTGTTTAAGGCTTAGCAAATTTATTCTTCATTGAAAAAGTAATGACCTTTTAGTCTGGTCTATGTTGAATATTTTCAAATTCTAAATTAATGGAATCTTATTATTAAAAAAAGAACATTTTATTCTCTCTTACAATGCAGTTTAGATAAGCATTTTTAAATGTGTGATTTACAGGGCTCCCTGAGGAAAAAATATTCTGTGGTGAAACATAATTGTGAACTTCTCAACTAAAAGATATTAAACAGATTTTCAGGACTTCAGAGAACCTTTGCTACTGTATTAATGCACATTGTGAATCTCTAAAAAATGGTTTTATTTTAAAGCATTTCTTTAATGTGTTTGTCTATAAGTCTTTCATGGGGAGAATATTTCAGGAATGCTATGTTCTTCCTAAGACCTCACTGCCGTTATCCAACAGGATACCTTTGAGCTCATATTGTTGATATTCCTCCTTCCTTTGTCTGAATTCCAAAACTGTATGCATTTAAAAATATATTTATTTTAAATTGGCACTTGTTCATTGTCTTAGTTAGGTTCCCATAGAAGCCATACTCTGAGCAAAGATGGAGTTAATGAAGTTTATTTGGAGCTACAGAGACCATTGGAGAGTGTGTGGGAATGGAGTGTGGGGAGATGATTTCAAGAAGCACAGACAACCAATAAGAGACATGAAATTAAGACAGCTCCCACAGTAGACAACTAAAGCTTGATCCCTAACTCCATCACAAGCTCTGGCAATTTACACATATCTCAGAATTATTCCAGCTGAAGGGCAAGGAGGTTGAAGTATTATCCTCACAACAACAGTTTCGATTTAGAGTCCTAGGGGTGATGTTACTTTGTTAATTTGGAATCACTTTGCATGACCCTTCATGCAAGCAAGCAAAATGGATTCTGACTGCCTGTGGGTAATACTTCAACAAAAATACAATATTTGATCTTTGGAAGTCAGACTGACAAGCGTAGCAACACCAAGAGGATTCAAAGGAATATAGGCTGAAGACCCACAGTATCCATCAAAATTAGAAAAGATGTGTTAGAAACAAAAGTCAAATGTTCAACCCTAATACAACTAATAATCACTATCATAAAATAATGCAAATTAACATATTCTTTTATTCACTCCTCTGCCAACATAGGATATACCCCTTCCATCGTATATCTCTTTAGTGTGAAATAAAGAGACCTACTTATAAAACTGGGTGAAAAATCTTATAGTAATAGTTTTTAATTTCTAAATATAATTTTTTATATGAGTACAGAGATAAAAAGTGCAAGCCTTTTATTATTAAGGGAACTAAGCTATATCAGTGTTTATTTCACCACAATGATCATAAGAAATCTTCAGAAGACAACTAGGTAATTCTAAATATGTCCTAATAAATACAAGATTGTAAAATAAACTCAAGACAAGACTCTTCTTGATATAAAGTGCAAAGAAGTCACAAGAAAATTCAGGCAATCCTGGAAAAAGACAGCAGAAAATACAAATGAAAAACAAAAAGAACAACTCTGTCAGTCAGTAATGACACTGCTCCCCACCCCATCCTGACATGGCACATGATAATGTTGATTGCCCTGGTCACCTTGTGACCAATTAATTGTGACTAGAAGTGACATATATCACTTCTGGGCCAGAACATTTAATTCCGATGAGAGACCCTACAATAGTCTCTCTTTTCTATTTGACATGCAGACAAGCAAAATCTGAGATGTTAGGTCCCATCATCATGAGTTTCTGAATGACTAGGATGAGCAGAGATTTCTTATTGCTCTGAAAACAAGCAACAAATCTTTATTGTTTTAAATCACTGAAATTTTGTTTTGATGTTGTTATCATTACTGAGCATCACCTACTCTATACTAACTGAGACACCTGAACCTCTTGAATCTGAATCTATTTTAATGTTAAAAAATCTCTAACCACAATGATTCATCTTTTCCCCCCAACATTTATGGACTATTATAGGAAATAATGGAAATAATCTTCTCTAAATATAGATCACCATTGTTCTTTTGCTCATAAAGTGAAGGAGAATCTTTTTTAAGAAAAAAACAAGTGCCTAATTGCAGAGAATATCTGTATGGCACCACAAGTTTAGTTTCTCTAATGTCACCATGATTATATCAGATAAGTAATTAATTTGTTTCATAAGACTAGAATGTTGAGCTGATAATTTTATATTTTATTTTTCACAGTTTCTTTAAATTATTTATTCTTCAATGATATGTCATAATATACAATAAATATCTGAAACAAACGTACATATGTAGAATGACATCTTGGACATTTTATTCTATAGATAAATCAAAATAAACAAAAAAGGGATGACTTATTGAAAGTACTCAATTAGTTGATTAATAAAAGGAAGAAACATCTTCATGTCCTGCTGATAATGACTGCTAACCTAGTAATGATTCCTAGGCTGGGTAATTAAAAATATAGGCCTTAGAGTTAAAGAGAACTGTATTTCAATCCTGACTCCAATAACTCCTGTGGGACCTTAAACAAGTTAGTTAAAATCTTTAAATCAAGCTTTCCTCTTTTATAAAATGGGCATAAAATAACTAAATCAAAGGTTTATTGTGAGAACCCAGTTACCTGAGATACGTTAAGTACTTAGCACAGAATCTGGTACATAAGAAAGCTCTGAGACAATATAAAATGGATTTACTTTCATCATTAATTCTTTAATTCTGTCTCTTACAATCTTACTACCTTAAACCTATAACCAGTTGAAACACATTCGTCCTCTTTAAACTGCTTTACTTGTTTATACCCAAATAGATATGGAGAAACATACATATTTGATAAAACTTCAAAGAAGAGACCACTTCATTGTAGGTCCAAAACACCAAGGACAATATACCAATTATTATTTTTTTCAGGGAGAAAAAGCCCTTCTCTGGCCCATTAAAGGACTTCTATCAACATCACTCAATGAATGACTGGTACTTTGGGATAGAGAAGGTAAATTTCAATTTCTACTATATTTTGAGTCTAATTAATAATACTTATTCCTTTCTGAAAGATGAAAGTTTAATCAGAATACAAAGCACAGGAAAACACGTACCTCATCATTTGTACAGGCCCCTACTAGGTAGAAGCTGCCTTTGGTTCTCAAGGTATTTTTCCTTTGAAAACAAATGCACCATCTAGTATCCACAGCATTACAAATCCCAGTAAATGTCATCATTGTTACTTGGGAGTGAGGTATCCAATAATGACAGAATAAATGAGAAGAAAGCTAGCCCAGTGTGATGGCTGAAGCTGCAGCTTTTATTTGCTGTTGAATGACTGACAACTAAGGGGTACTTTGAGTATACCTATCATAAATTTCTTACACAAGCTTTCTTATGGAACAGACATCTCACTATTTGCCGTAATCCCAAAGGTTCCTTTTAAATATATGAAAGCAAACTTCTTGTCTGACCTTACGTCCAATGTGTCTTCTTTCCTTGGTAATAATTCCTTCAGTCTCTTGATTAAAGGACCTGAAAATTGGGAAAAATAGTATTTATAAAGACAAATCTGAACTGCTTGAACCCAGGGAGAGAAAGTAGGAGGGCTGTGGTACTATTTCCATACATCCTGAAACACTGATTTTCATTGCATGACAATTCTCCAGCCCAGTGGGAGAGATTTCTTAAACCTGCTAAAAATCTCATCCTATCAGTGCTGGAACAATGTCCCCAACACTCTTATTGACCTATTAGGTCTGCAGTCAAGTTGCAGGCTGTGCATCTCACACTGGCCTCTATGCCTACAGTTATCCTGCTGACACAGAGGCCAATTGCACTAGATGAGGGCTCAGGCTCCTTTCAACCCTAACTGTTTAGGATTTGGTGAGAACACCTGCAATGCTATCTTCTCTTTCCCTTAATTGCTCTGCCCTTCCAAAATAGCAGAAGCTTCATTTTTGACTTCTTAATAATGACCTCAATTCATCATCCTGTTGGGTGGCCTGACCTGGGTTCTACTCCTGGCATCACCATGTGTTCCTGTACTATGTGACTTGAGCAAAACACACACTATCCCTGGACTCCAGATTTTCTATTTAGAAACTAGTGATAATAAAAAATTAGTGGTTACTTTGTCAACTTCACAGCAGAGTGGTGAAAATCATATCAGATAATGTATGCGTAAGTAAGCTCTAGGCAAATATCGTGTTTAAAACTGAGCCGCCCTTAGGTCACAGCAAATTGAGGATGAGGACCCAAAGTCCTGCCCTTTAGGTGTCAAAAAAACCATTATTCCATATCATGTGAAATGAAAGAGCTCCAGGAGAGAGTCATTAAGAGTGATACAGGGTTACATTAACTTCTTTAAAGTGCTCTGGGATCTTATTTTAGTCTCTGCATCCTGAAAGATGACAACTTTCTCTCAATGGCTCCAGTGCTTAATGTACAAGCCACCTGGTACGGGAAAACAAGCATGGGCTCTGATACCTAAACCTCAGATTGGATCCAGGCTGTCACTCACAGGCCACATTAGATAACCTACTTAGTCTCTCTGAACCTTAGTTTACTCTTCAGGTGAATGGATTTCTCAATTTTTGTTTTGACAGTTAAATAAAATGTGTATAAAGGATATGTCTAACTAAATAACTGGCACAAATAAGAGCTCTATATTAATATTAATTCAATCTCACCTTTATATACAATGTGGCTTTTTATTTATTTTTTTCCCACAGGGCTGGGAAAATGAATAGGAAAGAAGGTATCTTCTACCTGGGATAAGAGATGATTTCAGTATTCCTGACTTTCCACATGACACTGCCTATATATACTATTCTTATTTCTTTAAACACTCTCCCATCCCTCTCTACCAGCTAATTCCAAATCCTTCTGTAATACCCAGAGAGTCATGCTCTCTTCCAGAAAGCTTGCCCAACCCCTCTGAGGAGGCCTACTTATAAATCCTGTGTGTTTTCCCATCCACGGCCTCCTTATTTACTTAGAAAAACAAATTTACTATATTCCCATTATATTTTATTGAAACTGTCTTTCCATCTTGCAGTTAATAGTATATAACAGGCATACAATAAATGGGTACTGTCACAAACAACCACTAAAATCTTAATATAAAAAGAGATTCTTGCCTTTTACCAGTTCTCTAAGCTAGAACCAAACTTAAGAGCTATTTTTTGTTATTTGCATATGAATGTTAAATGGGAGGGAAAGGTATCCCAAAGAATGAGGGCCTGTCTCTCGAAGATTTTTATTTAATTTGCTAGACAAAAGCAGTCACATGATTTAGTAGGAAGAGGCTGAGGGCTTGAAGTTATTTAAGAGGGCTTAGTTAAAACAAGGAAGATTAACCCAGAGCAAAAAGAAGGCAAACATTATGAGGGAGAAACTCTGCGATGTCAGAGATGGTCAGTCAGCTGAGATTTAGTGATGGCTACTGTGGGAAAGTGCATCTTTCAGCAGTATGGAAGGTCAGCCAAGAAGTAATGGCTAGTTCTTAAGCTATGTATATCTCGTTGTTACTTGCCCTTGAGTTGGGCAAATGGCCAAGGTCTTCTGTTTTATCTGACTAAAGAAGCACTAAATTCTGAAGCTTGAAAGAACCATTCATTTACAGTAAGCCCAATTTAGACATACTCTTATACATTTATCTCATTATTTTTTAATGAGGATATAGTAATTCTAAGTCATGTTAATGTAATTGCAAAAAAAAAAGAAAAAATGTATTCATGTTACAAGAATCCAATACAAATCATACGCAGACTTGACATTCAAACAGAAATAGATTGAATTATAGAATCTGCTTCTTGCTTTCCTTTCTCTTGTTCTAATGGGGATCCAGACATTTTTTACCCCAAAGCTTAGAAGTTTTGTGCTTAAATTATGTTTTTTTTCTTTTTTTGTTTTCAGCTTTCTTATCAGCAATATTTTATAGTTCTTCTAAAAGAAAACTAATTCCCCCTTTTGTAGTTTAGAACATCTATGTAATTTAAGATTTTTAAGGATTAGAAAAGTACATAAGGTATAAAATAGTATGGCATACTGGGACACTCATACAATTGGGGACATTAGTCATTTAATAGCCTTAATTAGTTGACATATGAAAGAAGAAGATTAGATTCTGAAAACAACAAACATAAATGGTTTTTTCTATGGTCTATTATTAATGTTTCTGGTTGTTTACTCTGGGATATGTATTGTTTTGGTAATGGAAAGTGGAAGTAGTGGCTTTGAATTAGTAAAGTCAAACTATGTTTATGGATGGTTTGGATAAAACACCATTTCTCTTTGGAATATTTTAAGATAGGCTTTGGAATAGTATTCATTGCTTACTTAATTTTCAATTTTAATTTGAATACAGTTACTTATTAAATTTTTATTATCTGCCCAGCACTATTAGAAATTCAAAAATAAAATTGTAAGACTCTGTATCAGCTGAGAATGTTTGGTTTCTCAAAGAGATAAACCACAAAGAGACCATATGATGTATGATGTGATTATTGCTCCAGTGGAGATGCACGCAGGGAAAACATCTGAGTTAGGATACCCACATCTTACTGGAAATCAAATAAAAGTCTTCATAGAGAGGGTGGTTCTCTGTTGTAATGTCTTTAGTTTGATTTGTAAAAGTATTTTCCTAATCAATCATTCATTCATTCATTTTTAAATTACTAAAATATGTATAGGGTGCCTGCTATAATCTGGACCAGGCCCTGGAGATTCAGAGATGATTAAGGCACACTGCAAGGCAGTTTTATTCAGCTTTAGCAGATAGACAAGCAACAGGTCACTGCAGTTCGGGATATGCAAGGTGATATGGCGGGACCTAAGGGTAGCTAGTGCAGCCTTCTTGGTAGCAGATGCTTTTCAGGGAGAGATGACTTCTGAGCTTGTCTGGAAGGAAACACTGTTGTTAACCAGGTGAAGAGGAATTAAAGGGGGCATTTTAGGCAAAAGAAACACCTGTATGTGCAGAGTCCTATAGGCAAGAGAGAGCACAGCATATTTGGGGGAATGTACAGAATACATAATGGAAAGCAACAATAATACATAGATGAGATTGGAAATATTTTCAGAAACCTGACTTTATTTTTTTAAAAAGTAGCAAATTTGATCATGCCATTCTATTGCTGAAAATTCTTCTATGGTTTCCTGTTGCCTATGCCCAACCAAAATGTTTAGGAATATGTGTTTGTCTGTATATCGGTCTGTGCACATGTGAGGGTGTATGTATTAATTGTTTCTAATTTCCTATATTTTATTATGCTTTGACATCTTGGGATTCTTGTGGACCCCAGGAGAGACTGCCCTTCCCAAAGTTAGCTAACTCCTAGAGACAGCAAACAACAAGCTCACCTTTGATACGTAAAACAACCAACCCAGAGTTCCTGCCTCAACCATCTCTTTTATTAAACTCACACACCAAACAAATATTATCCTTGCCCTAAATAGCCTCAAGGCCAAAAATGGGACAACTAGAAACCACTCCTATCACCCAGAGTCCACCAAAATTATTCCATTGAGCCAATTATAAGCTTATTTAGTGTACCTATCCTGCCTCACCCATTCCTTCCTGCAAAAATCCCAACAAAGTCTCTGGCCCATGCTTTCCCCTCACTTCTTTCTGTATCCTACCAATACAGATGCTTCCCATGTGGCCCTGCATGGTATAGCATGCTCCCTCTTCTTGGGAACTGATTACCAAAATATCTTTTCATAGCAATCTTCTCATGGGTACTTTTTAATACAGTGTGAGGGCAGAGAAAGGAATGGGCATAGTTAGATTTGTGCTATGGGAAGATCAGTCTGATATCATTGTACAGAACAGTATACAGTGGGGTGAAAGTGGAAGCAGAAAGAACAGTTAAGAGATGGTTACAGTAATGCAGATGAGGGATGATGATGTCTGAACAGAGGCAGTAGCTGTGGGATTCAGGAAAAGTTGGTAGAGGATAGCTCCTTAAGGAGATAGAACTAGGGGGACATGGTGATTGATTGGATGTGGGCAGTGAGAGATAAGGAAGATTTGCAAATGGTTCCTTCTTTGGACATCTGGGTGGTTGAGGCACTATTTGTTGAGTTAAACACTTCAGGAAGAGCAGTTCTGGGAGCAAGGAGTGGAAAGGAGACACACTCAGTTTTAGAAGGTCCTCACATAACATCATGGATAGGTTCTTGGAAACTGACTTTAATCAAAATGACATATAATGAAACCAATTTTACTATAGGCTAGTTGATATAAACAAGAGGCAATTTCTTGTGGCATATTTCTGATCATGAAAACATCACCAAACTTCTAAATAAAGAACAAAAATACTTCTCATATTAAACATTGAAATAAGTGTGATCTATACATACATTTAAGAAATATTAATAAAAATAAGTAAAATAATTATTTTCCAACCCTATTATACCAGTTTAGGGTTGTGGGTGGCCGGAGCTTATCTTAGTAGTTCAGAGCACAAGTCAGGAACTAACGCTGGACCCATAAATTTCATCCCCTAACCTCCATCCCCTTATTCTCAGCTCCCTACTGTGTACTCACTAACCCCATTGCTAAACTTCTGATGTACTTTTGGCCATATTGAAGGGGTTATGAGAGTTCAGAAACTGATTGTAAATTGAGAAAATACATAATTTTTTTATGAAATAACAATTGTCTTTGATTCTTTTTTGTGTGACTTAATAAATGGTTGTCTGTGAATGGCAAGACTGAAGAAATCTGCAGAAAACAGAAAAAACGTTGAGTCAAAAAAAGTACCCATTCTAAGGATCTGATGAAGAGTTACTGGCTGATATCCAGTTCTGAAAAATGGCACTGAGCTTTGGGAGAAGTAAGAGGGCTGGGTGTTTGTGTATCAAGCAGCGTTACAAGAACAAAACCATATTCAGCACAACTTCAATCTGCTGCTTTTTGTAACATCAATATTTGTACCTCAGAACCAAGAAACAGAAAGGAATAACTCTTATAAAAACTTCCTTGAAAAAACATAGTTGATAAAACATAATTCAATTCCATAAACACTTACTAAATCTTTATCATACCTGAAACTACATTTACAAAGACCAAAAGGACACAGTCCCTGATATGTATGAGATCTCAATGCAGAAGATGAAATGTATAAACAAATAATTTTAGGTCCATGTGTCTAGACTCGTCACACACTATAATTTTATTTCTCACTTGTGTAAATGCCCAATATGATTGTCTCTGGTTGGCTGGTGGCTTATCTCCATATAGTAATTCAGGGACTCAAGGCTTTCACGTTTTGTGACTGTCACCTAGGACAAGAGTCCCCAATCCCAAGGCCATGAACAATTACTGGTCCATGCCTTTTTAGGAAACGGGCCACACAGTAGGAAATGAGCAGTGGGTGAGTGAGCGAAGCTTCATCTGTATTTGCAGCCACTCTCCCGTGTTAGCATCACACCTCAGCTCCACCTCAGGTCATTAGGCATTAGATTCTCATAGGAGCTTTGGTCCCTGGTGCTAAAAAGGTTGGAAACCTCAGCTCTAGATGTTCTGCATTCAAATGAAGGATGACAAAAATGATAAAGAAAGCTCATCTACTTATTTGGCACTGCCAGTTTACATAAATGATACATAGCACTTGCTCTCACATTCCAGAGGTAAGAACTAGTCATGTTTCTCTACCTAGAAACCAGGACAGCTGGGAAATATAATTCTTGTTTGGGCAGCCCCTTTCCAGAAACCACTCAATAATGGGGAAGTGTTGAACAAATTGTTGGTGGGCAATTAGCTATCTCTGTCTCAGGAATAATGAGAAAATTCATGGGGCAAAAGGATAGAAAGTAACAGTGTAAGGGTAAGTAGCCTGGGGACACATTGTGTTCACACATAAGAGCTTATATAAAAACAATTCCAGAGGAGATGTGAAATAATTTTCTAGAAAGAAAAAACTTTGTTCATAGGATGCTTAAGGGATGAAGAAGCAACTAAAAGTAATAGACTTCTCATGTGCCTTTTTCTTTTTCAAAGACCCAAAGCTTCAAAGATCTTAATGTTTCTATATTTACACAACATGTTTTTATTTCTCTCAAGATCCTCTTTAAATGATGAGGACCTCAATTAAGTCTCTCAAATTGAAACACATGTCTTCTTCTACTTCAGCTGGAGCCCAGCCCAATTTAAATCTCCTCTATTATGGTCTAAAACTCTCTTTTTTAGTAAAACAGAAAGTCAGAATTTATATTTATTGTTGGCAAGAATGCCAGTTAAAACTCCTCAGCAATACTTTTTTCAGTGGGTGAAAATTAGATGGGGCTAAAACATTTTGGCTGATATAAATAAAATGTTCACCAGCTGTGAAGTCGTGTTCCATAAAGAATTATAATAATT
Organism: Macroglossus sobrinus; assembly: GCA_004027375.1. Lineage (NCBI taxonomy): Eukaryota > Metazoa > Chordata > Mammalia > Chiroptera > Pteropodidae > Macroglossus > Macroglossus sobrinus. The sequence goes on along the minus strand of PVKZ01001141.1, from coordinate 32,129 downwards.
GTAAGCTGGTGCTACCCCGGGACTTACACTTAATAGAGTCTGTGAAAGACTGCATTTTAAACTCAAGTTTTAGAAAAATATTCAAACACTCTCTTGGCACAAGCTCTTCCAATATTCAGGATTTTCGAAAAGCAGCTCATACTCCTTTTCTTTCCAGATAGTGCTTTGATTATTTAATTAACTTTTGACCAAATTGGTCTTTATTTTCAAAGGACTCAATTATTTGTTCTATGATAGACCCACATTTAAAAAAAATCTAAATCTAGATGTTTTTGGTTTAGTAGTTTTGATTTATATTCACCATTCACTCCGATCTTCAAAGGCCATTCATCTACCTTCCCAGACATGTTCTGAGTGGGAAACCCTGTTTTACATAGACATGAGAGCACCAAGGTTGGAAAGGCACAGGGTCTGGGTTAAAGCCTTTTTTATCTTTCTACCCACTCTCATTCACTGCCTTCACAGCCTTTTCATGGATGTGCACAGTGGAACAGGGAGGAGCGGTTTTCTTATAGGTCTTGACGCCATCAAATTTTGTCAAAGTCTCATTCTTGACACCCTGATTGCAAAAAATGCAGTGTATAAACGTCAGGAATGCAGAGCACTTCTCATTTTCTTGGCTTTATCAGTGTGGACATTGGAACTCCTTGTTCCCTTTCTTTTTTCCCTCAAGCCTACTACTAAATATGCGAGAATAGCACTATGAGACCGTTTGGCTCAAGCAAGGAGCAACTGCTCTCAAAAACCTGGTAATGATTGTTTCAAACGTTTGCCATTCCCTGTACCCTCTCTTGGCAGATGTTCTTATCTAGTAATTTACTGAAACCCAGGCCCTTTGGTAAGAGCTTCTTCGCAACCGGTCTTCTCTATCCTGCCTCTCTCTTCTGCTTTTCTGCCACAGACAGGAAGGATCCCCTCTTCCAGGGTCAATTTAATTTCCTCCTGCCTTCTATTGGACCCTTTTTCTTCAATAATCTCTTTTCTCCTTTGTAACTTACATTTGCAATTTGTGCTTTATACATAAATAATTCTTTACAAATTCTTTACATTTTTATATGATTTCTTAGCACCACTCCTTTAGCTACTGTTGGGTCCTTTCCTTTCTCTTCCCCTTCTTTTTTCCTCTTTGCTCTTCAATCTTCTTTATACTTGTGTTCCTCACTTTTCTTTCTTGACTCCTTTCCCCCACCCCTCAGAACTCAAGTGATTTCCAACACCATCTATATCACTTAGTTTTAAAGGCACTTTCCCTGTCTTTTTAATGGGCAATTTTTACTCTTCTGCCTCTTAATATAATTATTACCATAGGACCTACCCAATGCTTTTGCTTCTAGAACTACTTTCTATCTTTCAGTAATCACTTTTATTTCTTGAGCTTTGTTTATCACTTTTATGCAAATGGACCACATGGGAAGGAACTCTTCTCATAATCCATTTAGCCATATTGTAATAAAAGTGCTACAACTCAAAAAGTTATAATTCATCATAGACATGGACAATAGACTAGTGGTTACCAGAGGGGAGGGGTGAGGGAGGTAGAGAGGTCAAATATGTGATGACAGAAAGAAATCTGTCACCACAGACTTCTAGGAGATGAACACACAATCTAAACATATATATATATGTTTATATATATATATATGTATATATATATATAATACACACATGCACACACACACATATATGTATATATACACACATATACATATATATATATATAACAGTAAGGCATATATATATATATGCTATATATATATATATATGTATATATATATATATATATATATATATATGCCTTATATATATAAGGCATATATGCCTTACTGTTAAAATGTTCAGCTGAAACTTACTGGATTTCATTAACCAACGTCACCATAAAAAATAAATAACTAATTAATTTTTAAAAAAGTTATAATTCAGAATACAATTGAGCAATAATTCCATGGGAGGTAAAATATAATGCAAGAAATGTTTGCTTAGAAGCCCAGATAAGAGGCTACTGTTTTGACTCTGTTTTGAACCTTAGTTTTATCATATGAAAACAAAAATATTGGACAATATCTTTTTCTTTTCCCTAATAGATGATGATTTGTATAGAATATTTTTTAAAAATATATATTTTATTGTTTCAGTGTCTTAACTTCTATCTCAGAAGAAAAAATAAAACAACTTGCCAACTCGAAAAAGAGGTGCTTTAAGATTCTTCTGTAATATTTTTTCATAAAAAATATTTTAAAAATTAACTCCTTGGTATTATTTTTTATTAATTTAGTGAGTGAGACATGAGGAGAGAAAGCTCAATGTATAGTTTGAAAAGAATTGACTTGCTATTACCTAAGATTCAGATGTAAGAGCTGGGGCTACCGTAATAAGAGCTAGAGTTACTATTATTAAAAGTTAGTTCCTGTATCCTAGATATCTAGATGTAGAAAATACTCATAAGTCTGGCCTAAACTCACTTCTTTAGGGGGGAATTGTTACATTTCATTTGTCATAGGTCATTAAAAGAAGCATTTATCACCAAATGCTACATATAGCCCATATGGACTCCACAATCAAAAGAACTACACAATCTAACAATTTAAGTGTTAAAAATAAACTCTTTTCTTTTTAATAGGGTGTCTCAATAGAACTTTTAAATGTGTGACTGACCTATTTCCAAAACCAACTTAATTCTTGCACATGAGCAAGATTTAACACTCTGTCTTTGCTCAAATCGACTGCCCTGATCACTGCTGAAGGTCCAGCCCTTAAAACCTCTTGATTTCTTTCTCTTTTAAGACAGAGCAAGGTCAGTAGTCTGATGTTTTGCAAGATCAATTGGAGGTCAAAGTTTTAGTGTAGGGTAAGTTTAAAAAGAAGTAATTTGATTTAAAAAAACTCATGTAGTAAGTGCTCAGTTACATATTTTAAACAACAAAATTGTCAATTAAGGTGTGTTCTACAATATAGGAGGCCGGATCTATACAAATACTTCTATTCAGTGAATTAAAAAATTTTTTAATTTTCTCTTTTGAATTTTACAATCAACTTTTTATTATTTAAAAGACACTAATAGATAATTTAAAATAGTATATCATTAAAAATTAAAGTTGTCTTTAGATCTCACTATTATTTTACATTTCTTACATAGAAAAGGCTTTATAAACTCTGCTTGAAACGTCTGTTCCTCAGTTCTGCCAGATGGACTTTCCCTTCTCTTGTGTTCTTCTCTTCTCCCTGGCCCATCACTGCTAGGGACCTTCTTCCACCTACATCATCAATTTATACAGCACATCCCAGAGTGAGTCTGAGAGGAGTTCTTATTGGCTGGAACGAATGTGAAGTCCAAAGGTTCATTAAACCTTTCTGACTATTACTTTTTCACTCACCTTTCATGGGTCTAATCATCCCCTCTTCACTCATCACTCCCAAGATGGTCTCTGTCCCAGATCCCATCTTTCTCAAGTGCTCTGACTCCATCCCAGACCCAGCAATGATATGTTCAGGTAAATAGTGACTGTTCCTCTACAGAGCAGTTCATTCTTTCTCTTGACAGTTGACCCTACTACCAATGATTAACTCTAAATATTGTTTCCTAAAAGCCACAATGAGCTACTATATTTGACTTTGTCAAACAAATTTGGCAGTTTGTTTCTATACATAGTTGAATATGGATAGATCAGATATCGAAATGTTTTCAAGCAGGAAATGAAGATGTATCATGAAAGTCAGAATTCTTGATCAGTTTTTTCTATTAATAAACTCAATACTGAGAAAGCAGAGCATTAGAGGAGGGACATCACCAAGATGGTGAGATAGGAGGCTCCCAACTCCCTCCTCCAATGGATGTACTGAATTTGCAGCTATTTCACCCTTGGTACAGAATCTTATGATTGGGAGGAAACTCTTAAATTCCAACTTCTTCCTGATTAATGAAGGGTTAGGACCAAACATACAGTACTTCAACTTTTACAACTGCCATATGAGAGATGGACACTCAAACTGCCTAGCTCTGAGAGTCAATGGGGCTTGCTTTCATGAATCCTACAGGACTACAGCAAACAAAGAAGCAGTGATTAAACTGTCACAGGAGCACTTCCTATGTCTATGTCAGCGCAGAGGGAGCAGGCAAAAATGTGTCTCTCCCACTTCCTTCCTGGAAGAGTTTGAGCACATATTTTCCCAGCTGCTGCCTGAGGATCTGCCTTCTAATCAACCTCCATGTGGTAGCTGACTGAAACCCTCCCGGGAACCTAAAATAACTCATGTGCATGTTCCCTACCATCATCCCCCTGGCTTACTCCAATAGTAAAACTCTCCAACAGTAAAATCAACTCTCTAGTTTCTCCCTGGAAGGAACTTGTCCACATACTGAGCACAACAATTGTTATGGCTTTTACCCAAGACACTGACTCCCAAATCACCAAGTTCTGGGAACTGACAGGGCTTGGTATTCACAAGTTCCCCGGAATAACACAAAACAAAGAAGTGGTTCTTTCTGGGCAAACAAGCACTTCCAGAAACTGTTCCCTGAGGCTCAGCACAGAGTGAGTAGGCAAAAACACCCAGCTCCTGGGTTTCTTCCTGATAGGGTCTAGACTGCATATCTAATATCCTGACTATCCCAGCTTGTGTTGCCTGAAGGTCAAGCTTTCAATTAATCCACATTGGCGAGGTGAAGGGACAAGCAATAAGTAGTCCTCTAGGAGCCTGAACAGGTGTGTGGGCATTTTCCATGTCTTTGAGACACGGACAGGTCTTAGCATTTCCTACTCTACTGGGAGCCACGAAAAGCAGAGATGGCAATTTGAAGAATTACAAAGATTTGAGAAGCAGCCAAGAGCCCAGGCCCACCTGATGGACAAGGTTGAAATCCTACATGATTCCAGTCTGTCAAGACTGGGAGAGATGGCTATTTTATCTAATATGTGGAAACCAACAGAGAGTCAAGAAAAATTAAGAAACAAGAGAATATGCTGCAAACAAAAGATTAAGATAAAATTTCAGAAGTCAACGCCAATAGAATTGAAATTTTTTCTTACATCATTCACAGAAATCAACTCAAAATGGATTAAAGACGTGATGTAAGACCTGAAACTATAAAACTCTTAGAAGAAAACATAGGGGAAAACCTCCTTGATATTGGTCTTGGCAATGATTTTTGGATTTGACACAGATGCAAAGGCAATGAAACCAAAATAAACAATAACATCAAACTAAAAAGCTCTGGACAGCAAAGAAGCCACCAGAAAAATGAAAATGCAACCTATGGAATGGGAGACAATATTTGCAAACCACATACCCAATAAGGAGTTAATACCAAAATATATAAAGAGCTCATTTAATTCAAATCAAATAAATAAATAACAATTAAAAATTGACAAAGGACTTGAATAAATATTTTTTCCAAAGGAGACATACAAATGACCAACAGGTGTATGAAAAGGTGCTCAACATCACTAATTATCAGGGAAATGCAAGTCAAAAGCACAATGAAATATCACCTCACATCTGTTACAATGTCAACTAACAGAAACACAGGAGATAAAAAGTTGTTGATGAGGATGTGGAGGAAAGGAAAACCTTGGTACAGCTATTATGAAAAATAGAATGAAAGTATCTCAAGAAATTAGAAGTAGTACTACCATATGATTCAGAAGTTCCACTTCTGCGTATATAACTAAAGAAAATGAAACAGGATATTGAAGAGATATTTGTACTCCCACATTTATTATTATTCATGATACCCAAGATATGTAAACAATTTAAGTGTTAGTCAATGAATAAATGAATAAAGAAAATGTTATATGTTCATATGAAATTTTATTTAGCCTTAAAAAAAGAAAGAAATCCTGCCATTGGTGACAACATAAATGAAAATTGAGGGCATTATGCTAAATGAAATAGGCCAGATAAAGACAAGCACCACATGACTTCATTTATGTGTGAAATTAAAAAAAATTTGAATTAATAAAAACAGAGTATAATGGTGGTTCCAATCGCTGGAGAGTGAGAGAAATGAGGAGAGGTTGTAAAAGGGTGCAAACTTTTATTTATAAGAAAAATAAGTTCTTGAGATCTAATATGCTGATCTGAAGGTGATGGGTATGTTAATTAACTTGATTGTGGTAATCATTTTGCAAACTATATGTATATAAAATTATCATATTGTATACTTTAAAAATAATACAATTTTATCTGTATTGTTTTATTTGTAAATTTTAAATCTGTCTCAATAAAACTGGAAAAAGTAATTTAAAAATAACAGGGAAAAAAAGAAAAACCGAGTGTTTAAATTTCAGAGAACATTACAGCTGGTCTGGGCAAACAGAGTCTGGAATATCAAAACTAAGGTACTGAGCAATAGAGAAGCTTTTTGTCAGTAAATTGTAAAGCAGATTTTTGCCACATATAAACCCAAATTCCTCCAATTTCTCAGGATATAATTATTTATGCAAAAAATCCTAATGCAGAAAACTTGACATGAAGATTAGGAAATATAATATGCATTTCTTTTTAGTAGAGAATTCTTATTGTCAAATAAAATAAATTATTTCCAGTTAAGTGAATTAGAACTAGGAGCAGAGAACCTTAGCATTTATCTAAAGTGACCATATTTTCAACTATCTAACAAGGAAGGAGGAGAAATATAGGGCAAAGGTGAAAGAAGGTGACTGCTAATCATTGAAGTTGCTGTGGAGTAAATTCTGGGCTATCTGGGTGGAGTGAGCACCATTTCCAATGGCTTGCTTTTTCTAAACATTCAAAAAGGTGAATATTCCATTTTTTCTCTGAAAGTAAAATGCAAAGCCCAAGATAGACATCATGCCCCAATGACTATGAGCCAAAAATAGAAAAAATTGCAAAGAATTTCAACTTTACCATATGGTCTCCTTATTTATAGAAGTTGGTAATGTCCCTTGCCCTCTCCTCAGTTCATCTCTGACTTACATGACCACCAGGGCATGTTGTCTTTGTTAAACTTAGCATCCTTCACTGTAGCTCGATTATACCATGGAGTTTAAAAAACAAAAACCCTACTACCAGATTAGCTAAGAATGTACCAGCAGCAATATTTATTAAATACCTTGGTTGATATTTTATGTCTGTTTATGTTTACGTGTTAAAAAAAGAGGGCTGCGGATTGAGAGACAGTATGTAAATGCTTTTGCTCCTGCACAAAGCAGCCTGTCCTCACTTACTTTCCGTGAGAGAGCAGCATTCCTTCAAGTCACACAGTACTTGACTACTGATGGAGTTAGGTTTGAAGATTCTTAAAATCCAGCTCATGGATTGAGAAGGTGATCTCATCAGTATTTTCATTGTTAATATGATAATACTTGTGAAAAGTCTGCATTGTGGTATAAACACTGTAAGAGGTTGTTTTTTATTTTTGTGTTCATTTGCTTAAAAAAATATATTTTTTTATCATATTCACTTGTTCTCTTTTACTGATAGAAATTGTTTTGAATTCCACATTACTCTTTTGAGGAAACTTCATGTGCAGCATGACAGCTCATTTGTTCACATCTAACATTTATTTATTAACTGTCTATCAAAAAAAAATAACAATTTTGAATGAGGGTGCAGCTTGCTAGTCCGAATCACCAGTGGCCCATTACAGTATTTTACTGAATGATATGTGGTCGTTGAACTGTAAAAGAGTTTAATCGAAAGAGAATGAGTTGTAGCTTTAGCCAAAAGGAATATGACCATTTTCAAGAATTACTGTGAAGGCTAATGTGTGCATCAATAGCGAAGAAGCAGAATCAGGGGATTAAGATTCTGAGTATTCAGTTTCCTTGCTGTAATTTCTAAGGTGTCCCTAGCAGACGATGCTTTTAATGAGACTGCAGCAAAGTCAGAGACCAGCAACATCTCTTTAACTCCAAAAAGCTACTCAGGAGAAGTGAGCTCAGCAGCAAAATAGAAAAATGTCAGAGGCTCCTCTTACAATTGAGAGAATCCTTATTTAGAGAATGAATCTAAATAAAAGAAAAAAAAGAAAAAATGTAAAATTATGACTCGTATAAACAAAATGAACACGTCAAATATTTTTTAATATTAATTAATGAGAGAACCAGTCTGACGTTATAATCAGTTCAAAGGAGAATTCCAAGAACCATTCACATATAGAGAATAAGGAATTTTAAGATGATTGAACATTCAATGAAAAATGAATTTATCCAACGGGAAATAATTGCATCTACTAGCTATACATTTTCCTAAATAAGAATCATATATATAATTATAAGTTTTCTACAACTTATGAGTTTAAAATAGTCCAAAGACAGTGAAAGGGAAAGATAACCTGGATTGATGAGCTAGACAAGATACCCAATAATATATGTATTTTTTTCCCATTTCAAAGTCTTTCACAATTTTTCTGGATTCTCTGTAGTCAAGGGCCGCTCCAGATACCTGGGACTAAAGACCCTCAGACAATAGGTGGTGCCTCTGGAGTGTTCTGTTTCCCAGACTCTTTTTTGATTTAATCAGCTGACTCAATACTGCCTCGCTAATAGTGCTTTACTCTCTAACTAGTGACCTAAGACACCATAATTACCTACAAGCACCATGAACAGGGTGGCTTGGATAGCGTCTATGCTAAGCATTTATATATCTTGCCTTACTTAGCCTCAAAATGACTTAAGATGATTATTATTATCCATATTCATATATTCAAAAAGCAAGATTTGTAGATCTTTTGTAAATTGTTCAAAATCTTATGGTTCACTAATGGCAGAAGTGGAATTCAAATCAAATGTATCGACTTTTGATGTTTTTAGCTATGACACAATAGCATTTGGGGACCTCTCTGGCTCCTGAATTATTCAATTAATGTCTTTAACAGTAAGCATTTGAACTATTCCCTGGCCCAAAGCTTTCCCATCACAGACTTTTACCTGCTTCAAGGCAAGATTTTCTGGGCTAGGCTGACAAGTGTAAACATGAAGCTTCCCATATTTATACTGAAGAAAGTGGCCCTATGAGCAACACAAAGAAAGGAAGAATGCAGAATGAGATTTTCTGTGTGGCTCTGGTGTCTCTGTCTACACTTTGATGATAGCACCTAACACATTCTTGTGTTTCATGTGTGTTTATATAAGAGCTAAGATTTATTGGAAATGTATTGTGTCTTGTACTTTGCATACAATATCTCATTTAATTCTCAAAACCCCCCTATGAGTTGGGTACTACTATGATGTCTATTTAAACAGGAGGCTGAGGTTTAGAAGAAGAAGTAACTTGTATATGGTAATGGAGAGAGAAAGTGACAGAAGGAGGTGTCCAGTTCACCCACTATTATGCCTTGAGGCCTCTCGGCCATGAACTTTTCTCTCTTTGAACAAGGAAGAAGACCTATCAGGTCTTATGAGGTGCTGGCTGAGGAAGACTAATTATCTCATACATTCAAATGGAGAAGACACTGAGGTGGATGGAGTTCCCACTTTTTTTTCTATATGTTGGTGTATTAAGACTCATGTGCCTATGCAGGATTAAGAGGTAAGTCACATGAGTTTAAGTAAACATTGAAATTTATTAGCTAAAATTGTTAGGAAGTCACAGGTGTGCATGGCTCTAGGCCTACCTAGATTCAGAGATTGATGTTATCTGTGTCATCTTCCTTTCTACCTCAATATTTCTTCAGTTCTGCTTCTCTTTGGATGTTAGCCTCACCTTTCCTGCCGCAGATTCTTCTTCCATGTTGCTTGATAAGAAAGTGGAAACATCTGTGGCTTTTAATATTTTTATGGCTCAAGATTCTGGAGAAAAAAGCCTCTCTTTCCAAGCACCAATGGACAAATATTATGAAAAACTCTTTCACCCAGTTTGGGTCACTGTAATGAGAGGCAGAGATACCTTGATTGACCAGCCAGGGTCAGGTGACCACTGCTATCTCACAAGCTATGGACAGGACACTATGATAGTAGCAACCTAGGTCTAGATGAAGGCATGGTCCACCAAAGGAAATGAAGGATGCTGTTATCAAACAAAGAAGGGAAGGATACTGGGCAGGTATAAACAACAGATATCCATGGTGCTGATTTTCCCAGAAGGTATTTATATTATGAATGTAATTTTTCTTCCAATTTATTACACAACCTTTTACTCAATAAAAATAGAGTAGTTTGTGATTATTTCTAACACTAAAAGTTATTTCATACATGTACATGATTCAATATTCTTCTCATTCTGTTTTTTTTTAAAAACAAAACTGGTTTAGAGTTATTTTAGAACTATTTGAGCTTAAATATTTGTGTGAATTCTTATGATGTTTTGAGAAGACTAGATATAGAATAGAGAAGAAAAAAGTAGACCGTGAGAGAGTAGCTGCTAGAGAAGGAGAGACAAATCTAAAGAAGAAAAAGAGGTAAAGGTCGGATGATTGACAGAAATGATGTAAGGGGTGGGAGAGGCTAGGAGGCCAATTGTTTCTGGGCAATATTCTTGGGTTTTAAAGATCATAATTAAGTTATATGATTCACCGCTTCATTACAGAAAATATAACCTATTCTGGCTGGATCTTGGAAATATCTGGAAGACAGGGATCCAGGAGGAGAGATTTGTGAATGAGGAGATGGCAGCACGTGGAAGTTGGTAAATACATTTGAAGCAGACCTAGCCTGATTTCTCATCTATTCGTTTTATTTTCTTCTTCGGGCCTTTGTGTAGCTACAGCTCAACTAAAATTATCTGTGCTACCTTTTATTTTGTTTTGTAGTAGTTGCCCTATTCTCCAGTCTTTTTTTAAATTTTCATTTATTAAAGAAACAGACCTTCATTTGAAATACTCCCCTTTCTCTCCCTGTTTTGTGGTCCTTTTGAATTTTCTAAGTTATACTTTGCTATTTGTATTTATGGAGAAAGCTAATGGGGTAAAAAAATATTCCTCCTAAGCTTTCTTCCTCTAGTCATCATTTTTCCTGTAGCTCTCATAAAGAAAGCAAAAGCTTTATGTACATGCCAATGGTCTTTGTACACAATCAACTGAAGGGAGATTTTCTCTATTGTTTTAGAGAAAATCCAAGCGACACTTATCTCCTCTGTTTTCTCCCAGGAGCCAAGATAGTCATAATGGCTCAGGAGAGAAACACAGGCTGTGTGGGGGCAGCTAATTCCACTGGGAAATGTGTATGTAAGGCTGGAGAATCGAATGGCAGGCACTGTTAGAATACCCAATGCCTATGAGAAGTCTTGAGATAATACAATGCAGACCCTTTGCACAACTGATTTTGTTATTCCTAGTCTGTTCACATTTTATACTGTCTCTAAGCAGGCAACATTATAAAAAGCACATCATCAAAGAATATCTATCTAAAATTGAAGTCACACTCTGGAGAAAACTTGAAGGCATAAGACTGAATACACTAGGTTTCAGTGAGCATGAATTAGTTTTATCTCATGGGACGAAATCAGTCATTATTCTCTACTGCAGTTATTTTGTCTTTTTTTTTTCTTTTTTTTTTTTTTAGGTGAGGCAATCCTTGGTTGACCTCACAGATTGCAAGGACTTTGTCAGCTTAGAATCCCTTATTTTTTACACCTACAGCATGTGGTCTTTCTAGGTGGTCTCCCATCCAAGTACTAACCATGCCCGACCCTAGTTAGACTGTACAGAATTTTAAAACTCACGAAGAAGTTCAAACACTGGATTTTATTGTTTTCTCTAAAATCCCATTGAGTTAGACATTTTTATCATGACTTTCAATTTTCAATTCTATGTTTTTCAAAATGTGTTCATATCTTACTGGTGATCTGCTGATTTTAGGTGGTTGCCTTACATGGCATTAACTATCAATAAATTACCTATGAGAGAGGGAGCTTATTTCCATTTCCCTTTCAATATTTTGTGTAAGGAGAAAAGTTCAGTTGGGTGCTGATATGTTTATAAGACCTCAGAACACATTTCTGTTTTAATAAAAACAGGCAGACTCAGAACCTTTGTTAGGCAGTAATATCCAGACAAAATTTATTACATTGTTTTATAGTTATTATAATAAATTTTACAGTTACCATCATATTTTTGGCAACTATTTATGAAGACTAGTTTTCTACTTATGACAATCATGTAATATTTCCTTTTAACAGATTTACTTAAATAAAAATATAATTATTAATAAGATAGAGGTATCATATGCAAATGACAAAAAAAAATACACAACACAAAATGACCAAAACACTATTCTAAGTGAAAAAATTCAGTATCAGAAAGGACAATGACTTAGAAAGTCCATACAAATGATTAAGGCAGGCTTGAAGGAACTAAGATTCAGATGAGTTAAAGGTCTTTGTTATGTGCACTGTAAAAGAAAACCAGAGGCCAAAAGAAGTGAAAACGGTAAAGGTAAATCTTATGCAGGACTCTTGCAATAGGAGAAAGGAGGCCCCAGTATAGAACTGGGCTCCATTACAAATATAAGAGGGACAAATGGCGATTTATAGCCAAGAAGTAGATGAGACATCAAGTCTGTGGGAAAGTCTGGCTGGACTAACCTAACAGGATTTCTCTTGAAGGCAGGCCAGCATGATCAGAGACCAAAGATGGGGAGTGAGGAATTGTGTTCAGATTTGAGGGTGATCAAGTAACAAGGGTGTGGGATTCTTGCTAAACTGAATTAATAGTGTTCTTGCTAAGACTGGAATTTACAAGGAAGTTCACAGATGGGCATAGGAAAAGGCTCAGAAAACTGACTAAAGTTTGGCCAAGCAAAGAATCTTTGTGAGGGCATGAGGCGCTGGTGACTGCTCTTAGACCAGAACCAGTCTCCTGACCCCTAGGTTTGTGCTATTTAGGCTTTAAAATGGCTTTTCTTACAAATTATTAAAAAGTTTTAGTGTCTTCCACCCAAGCTCCCAATCCCATTATGTGAGAACGTAGGGACCAATACAGGCAGTTGAATTTTCTGATTTTAAAAACAATAATGGTAACCATAATATATCTATTCAATTCTTACTCTGAGCTTAGGTGGTATTTTATATATTCTATACATATTATACTTAGTAATACATTTACTCATAATATTTAAATAGTTATTATTATACTCATTCTACCTATTAATTTATTTAATTTTCACACTAAATTCTGCAAAAGCGTTTTTCAAAAGTAAATTTCTCCAACCTCATCCCTATTGGTTACTCTTCTGGAATAATTGACATGATAATAGGTTAAAAGATTGGAAATTCTCACTTTATGTTCCATTCTTAATATTATAGGAAAAAACAGATTTCAAGTTTTATATATTAGATTATTTTAAGTGATCATACCATTTAACACGAATTGAACAAATATTTATTGGCACAAAAATATGTAGCAGATATTATGATGGTCACTTAGGATGACCCTGGGTGATGAGCAGAAAGAAAAATGAGGACTCTGTAGGCAGAGCTTGCAGTTTGGTGGGGGTGATAGACCTGGTTACACAATCACGCACTATATGTAACCATGCAACTACCATAAATGGTATAAAGAAAACATACCATAAATGGTATAAAGAAAACATACATGGGCCATAAGAGTGTGACTCAATTTAAATTGAGGCCAAGAGGACTGGAGCAGTGTTTCCTGAGAAGTTGTCATGTTAGCTAAAATCTAAAGGATGAGTAAGAGCTGACTAGGTGAAAGCAGAAGTTCGAGCAGAGGGAAGAGTAGTAAAGCGGAATAAAGAGCACTTACCAAGGCCCTGAGGCAGGAAGAAACATGGTGCTAGACAGAATGAAAGATGGCCAAGGTGACCAGCATGACTTGGGGGAAAACTGTGGTGGAGGGAGAAAACTGATGGAATAGAAACATGCATGGAGACAAAAGCCTTGTACATGCATTAAGAATTTTGGTCTTTTAACAATAGGGGACAATAGAAACATGATCAGATTTACATTTTGAAAAGATTACTTTAGATAGCTTTGCGAGAATTAATATTTTCTTTTCTTTTCAAGGTAAACTTCCTGTTCATCTTTCCAAATTGCCATAATTTCTATTTTTTTATAAGAAAAGCATTAAAGAAAAAGCACTAAGAAAAAACTCTCCTTCCAAAAATGTAAACTATTTTTCTTTATCCTCCTTGCAATTTCTATATTAAGAATATTTTCTTGTTTTCTTTTATTTCTCCTGCAACACAAAACTTAGATCTTATTTTGGTTTTGCTAATTTCATCAACCACGTTACCAAATCATGTGCCTCCAGAATTATGACATCTAATTTTTTTTCTTTTTCTAGCAGCATATAGCAAAAATCAGTCTGATTCCATTTTAGCCAATAAAAAGCCTAAGAATAATTAGTAAGTAGGCTCAATATTCTCTGTACCACCCCTCATCTTCTCTGATGGCAGTTTTCCTCCTATTTATGCCTCTTTGCCTCTTGCACTTCCTCATCTGAATGCCTCCCTAGATTTGTTTTTGCCTTGTTCCCATATTAGCTCACTTGCTTTCCATTAAATGTAGTTATATTTGCTCTCAGTGTCTAGAGGACACTGATGTTGAGGTAACACACTATAAACACTATACACCTTGGGCTTCAAATTTAGAGGAAGGGTAAATATTTTGCAAAAGCTGATTAATTTTTTGATATATATATTTTTTGTTCTCTTTCTAATTTCAAGAGGCAAGTAAGTAGAACCCATTGTACATCCCCAAAATATCTCTGTATTGGACACACCAGTTGTGATGGTATCAGTCATATTCACTATCTTTAAGGGCAATGAATAGCCTCTGCCCACAGCCCCAACATTTTTCTGTTATATTTTTTTACAACATAATAATTTATAAACAAATGGGAAAAATCCTGGAGAAAAGGGAGTCAATATTTGAGTTTTGGTCCTGGCTCTTTTAGAGCTATGTGATTCCAGGTTAGTCACTTCATCTCAATGACCCTGTGTCCTCATTTGTTGAACTCTTGGTCTCTTCTCATTTGCAACTTCTGTGATTATATAATTCTGTTTTGTTGGCTGATCTGACCTTTTTCTGAAGTGTTCTCACCCACAAAATTATTTAAGTTCATTGGTTGCTACATCTATAACATCAGGGTTACTAGTTAGAACACATAGCCATGTTAAAGATATTTGGTAAAGATTCCCATAAGCCAATACAGAGAATGTCTATTTTGTATTAAAACCAGGGAGAGAGTGGAGTTTCACATCTAAAGCCATTATTCAGTGTCTGATGTATATTAATTTAACATTAGCCATCCTTGTTTTCCTCTCAGCATCACATGTCATTAAGTTTTTATTTTTACCATATCTTATCTCTGGTGGTGTATTTTTATCCTTTGGCTTCAATGGTGCCCTTCCTCAGTGTGCGTGAAGACACAAATACTCCCATTTGGGAACATGTGGTGCCACATTCTTCTCTGTAGTGTTTTCAGTAAAAATAGTTTCTCCTGATAAACATTAGGGATAAAAATGTAAAAACCTGACAGCTGGTGGCCCCTTTAACAAACTAAACATAACAACTTTTCTGTGCTGAAAGACAAACGAGCATTATAAGATCTGGAGGGAATGTGTGAGGAGCGTTTGAAGGTCAGCCTCCATTGAAGGCCAAGTGCCTACAGAGAGAAAATATCAATTAAAAGTCACACATGAGAAGAAAGAGAACTAATTTAGAGGGTTTTTGATCAGTTTTTTGCAACATACAGAGAAAATTCTCTCAACTTACCTCAAGTAATGAGAATATTTAACAGTTGGTTGTAGACAGAGCAGGTGTCAAAAGAGATTCATCACAGGCATCTGGGAACATAATCATAGCCACATTTCAGAAGAACTGGAACCAGGTCCAAGGAGCCTCTGGGACCACAAGAAAAGAAGTCATGCTAAGCTTCACAATTAATTTCTACTTCTTAATCACCTGCTACCACCAATTGCCCTTAATCTCTCCCGCCTTCTTCATAGTGCCCATCTATTTATAGTTTCTGCTTCCCCATATCCCTGGTTTATACATGGCCTTCCATGACCTTTCTAAACTCTATCTTTCAGTGCTTGTTTCTACTGATAGATTCCTCATTCTCAACTCATTTTCTCTATTGAAATTCCCTAACGATAGAATCAAATTGCCTGGTTCAGTTTTTCTTACAGAGCCACATCAACAACCACACTTTCTACAAAGGGTTATCGTCAGAAAAGGAATTATATGAACCACATAATTAAAAAACACAATAACCTAAAGGGCAGTGGCAGAGGCTTTTCCCCTTAGAAAGATAAGAAATATGATTGATTTGGGAGTCATAAAATGGGCTCTACTTATCTGCCTCTTGAAATTAAGAAGAGAATAAAGCCTATAATTAGTACAATAAATAGTAGGGGCTGAAAAGAGATGAAGTGAGGCAAAGATGTTTAAAAGAGATAGTTTAATGGAAGAGAAGTTTCTAAGAACAGTAATTCAAGATAAAAGAAGAGAAAGAAAAGGAGATGAGAGAAAAAGGCAGGATTAGGGTAAGGAGTGTCCCAGGGTTGTCAGAGATAGGGATCAAGGTGCAGGGGAGTTAGGGAGGAGAGAAGGGAGACCGCGAGTTTTCTAGTGAAGGCTGAGTGATCTTAAGTGGTAAGGGCCACACAGTCCTCCTGCTCACTAGGGCTGTGATTATCAGACTGATTGCAACCAGTGTACTGCTACTAAGTGTAGGAGAATAGAGCAATCGGAACTGTCATACACCACTGGCATGAGTTAAAATGAGATAAGCGCTTCCCAAAACAGTTTACCTTGATCTAGTAAAGTGGAAGCTGCACATACTTAGGGCCCAGCAATTCTACTTCTGTGTATAACTTGGAGAAACTCAGGCACTAGAACACATTTTTTCAAGAATGTTTATAGCAACATTGCTTCTAAATACCAAAAAATGAAAACAGCCTCTGTGTCTATCAACAATAGAATAGATAAAATTTTAGTATAGGTCATACAATGAATGTAATAAATATAATTAAAATTAATGAACTTCAGCAGTATCCAATTCATGATGTGCATGAATCTTATAGACACAATGATAGTAAAAGAAGCCAAAGATAGGAGAATATATACATATAATTTCATTTATAGAATAGGTAAAACCAAGCTATCATGTTTAGAGGCATACACTTAAATGGTACCAAAAAATTATATATATAATGTTATTTAAAAGAAAATTGCATGGTTGTGCCAAAATGTGACAGAAGATGCTAAAAGAGAGTTTATGGTAAGATAGAGAAGATCTGACAGGAAGTAAATTTTATTTTTCTTTATGCATAATACTTTCAAATAATGAGTTTGAAAAAAAAGCAATGAAATGTTTAAATGTTGACAAATTTGATTCAATGTTGATAGGTTTATTTATAAGATGAAGAAAAGATGTGTGAACTTTTTATCAGAAAATTATATGTAGGGAAATATTAATAAAAAGAAAGCTAGAACTTAGTTTTCATTCTGTTAAAACAAAAAATTGGTTTCCTAGTGTACAGAATGTTCTTAATAAGAAATGATTGAAATAATTCTGGTTCTCTATGCCTTTGCCCAGCTAAAAAATTTTTATATTACCTAAATAGTTTTCAAGATGAATCAAACACAATCATAAGTATTTATAAGGGCTGGAACAATAACAGCCAACGAATGTATTATTTTAAGAAAAGTTATTTTCTTGAGGTTTAAAATGCTCTTGTCTATTGATGACCATCATAACCTGTACTCATAGCATGTTCTTAGGGGATGAATTGGAAACCTCCAGACAGACTTGTAGGGCCATCCCTCTCCACAACATACTTTTATTTTTCAGGATAATTAGCAACTGAATCCCTAGAAGTAACTATGAATCATACCTCAGTAGAGGACTCCACTGTCTCGCATCCTGACACTGATCATTATTAAAGTAAATGAACAGGAGCCACTCAGCCTTATTAATAACAAGATATCTTTGCATTTTACTCACATTAGCCAAAAGTTTCTAGCTATCAGCTTGATATTAGAAACAATTATCTGGAAGAAGCATCAAAAATTGTCTCAGTGGATGACTCTTCCAGGTATTGGACTATTGATGTGAAAGCAAGTGGAGGCATGGGTGTAGGCTTCCCGGATTAAGAAGGCATCATTGCCATGAGCAAAAACATCTCAGCCAGTGGATTCAGGCAGTACCTCCAGGATGCTTTCATAAACTTTGTGAAAGCAGACTGCTTAACTCCAGATCAGCAAAATAAAATAATCACCTACAATTGCATGAACCTCGTGTAATTGCAGTTACCATTATGTTTTTTATTTTTAATTGGGCATATAAGAAAATCCTTTTTTTTTCTTTCTAATCTAGACGTAACCCTTAATTTAACAGGCTAGACTTGTACAAACTAGAATACATACTTTCTATTTTTATTTTTTTTACTTAATTTATTTTTCAATTATAGTTGACATACAATATTATATTAGTTTTAGGTGTACAACATAGTGTTTAGATATTTGTATAACTTAAGAAGTGATCATCTTGATAAGTATAGTAGTCATCTGACACTATACATGGTTATTACAATATTATTGACTATATTCCCTATGCTGTACTTTATATTCTAATGACTATTTTTATAACTGGCAATTTGTATATCTCAGTTTTTTCCTCCTTTTCTCTCATGCCCTCATCCCTCTCCCATCTGGATACCATTAATTTGTTCTTTGTATTTATGAGTTATTTCAGTTTTGTTTATTCATTTATTTTGTTTTTTAGATTTCACACATAAGTGGAATCATGAAATAACATACTTTTTAAATGTTATCTTATTCCAAATGACTCCTCAAAGTTCAGAAAAAACATACATAAATTATCAGGCAAAATTACTATATAAAGAATAATGAATACAATACGGTTTGGAAAAGTGGTTAAGTATTTAAAGTACCCTTACTGAGTTCCTTTATTTCTATGACCATGTTTTTATTTGGAGAAGTTCAAAAATTTAGATAAATTCAAAATTATAACATGATTACACCAATAAAGTCATATTTAAAGACAAATTCCCTCTGATTAGGTTTCAAATTTCACTATCAAGAAACAAGTAATGACCTTTGTATGTAGTAATGGTACAAACAAGGTCTTTCCAGGGACCCAGCTTGCAACCTATTACTTTGCTTACAGAATCTCAGTTTTACAGGTAACAAACAGAATCATTCCTGGTACAGGGATGTTGACAAGCCTGCAGATACCCCTACGATTTTAGCTTGTCCACACAGAATCAGGGTAGAGGGGAATTGCAAATTTGGAGATCCTAGCTTTGAAGTAAATAAACTGAATTGATAAGAGTCATGGAAATATGTCTGTCACGTGAAAATGACCAACATGTGACCCTAAGGGCTTTACCAGGTTCCCAGACAAGAGTTAACTCTCAAACCTTAGTAACATATGACTCTAGTTATGAAAACCGTAAAATAATAAGTTCCATGTATATTAAAACATCTTGTTGCATCTATGTAAATAAAATTGACCTAATAAAGAAAATATCAAATAAATAATACTGAATCAGAAAATAGTTTAAAAACAAAATGAAACAAAACCTATGTGGTCACATCCACATTTACCACAAGGAAGATCAGCAAGACCAAAACTAATACCTGGAGGCTTTGTTATGTGTAAAAAAATGTGCATATCACGTTCCAGACTTGAGGAAAGAAAAACGTTGCATCCTGAGCTTACCTACCCACCCTCCCTGCTCTAAAGAAAATCAAAACAAACAAAACTCCAACAGGTTGCTCTGTCGAATGAGCCATTTTCTGTAAGTTACTAATTCCCTAATCAAACAATATCTCTGACTTTTGCAATACTGATACAAGTTCTATAAGAAAATTGCTGTTTTCCACCACGAAGAGACTAAACTTTGGGAAACTTCAGTAACTTTGAGTCTTTTCCTTTAAATATCTGATGAGTTTTTTTTTTAATTGGTGAGTTAAGTTTGGAGGTAAAAATCTTTTCTCTTCATAATTCTCTTATGTCTCTCTTTGTCTTCCCCTTACAGTTGTAATATTATAAAGAAAAGCAAAGAAGTAATTTTCTAAAAGTCAAGATTACTTTTAGAGAGAGAATGGGCGGTGCTTAGAAGGAGCAAGTGTAGGGCTACTAGCATGCTATTAATATACTATTTCTTGACTTGCGTGATGCTTAAATGAGTGATTTTCTTATAATAATTGTTTGAAGGCAATTTTCTATGGGTCGCTCACATTTATGCATGTTTCTTGATGGGAATCACTGTCAGATTTTGCTCCAGACTCTCTCTTCATGAATAATAAATGTTAAATACCCTTATTGTAGTGATCATTTCTCATAGATACAAAAATTAAATCATTATGTTGTACACTTGAAATCAATAATATTATGTCATAACATAATATTATACATCAATTATATCTCAATAATGAAAAAAGAATAATCATTTAGGATATTCCGTTGGAAGATGAGGATAGTGTTTCCCTCCAGACCAGAGGGCATGTTTGTTTTGCTGTCCAGCATAACAAAGGTACTATTTCCCTTCAGAGTAAAGGACAGGTAAACAGATTGAGATTTCTTAAGCTTCAGGTTCATCAATTTTAATGCAAATCTACCATGTGTTCAGCATCTGCCCTGACCACTTGTGTTAGCTCTGTGGGACTTCAGTGGAAGGGGAATCAACAAGCACCTGAAGGTCTTGCTACTCACTGTGCCCAAGTAATAAAATCCTTTGTGTCTGACCCAGGAGTCTCCTGACTTCTACCAGTATCTATGAAACTGTGGCAGGCTAACCTGTTAACTTGCAAGTAGGTTAAAGTCCTTGCCCTTGACAATAATTTATTAAACTGTGTATTTACAGTTTATGACGTTCTCATTATGTGCTGTAATTTATAAGAGGTTTAAAATTCTAACTATTGGTTAATACAACTAGTCTGACTTTCTTTTCATATTTCAAATGTATTTTTGAAATACAAGTATACTCTGCTTTTCAAAAGTTCTTATTCCGCCACCTCACTTTTACATAAGACCTACACTAGTATCTGGTGTTTGCTAATCTAAAGAAATTCAGAGAGGATTTTCACTTTTATGAGAAAGGTGAACAGTAAAAATAGTGTTAAGCATTTGTTTTTCAGCGAACCACTACAGAGGCAGTGCATATCAAAACAGCGAGAGGGGCCCCACAAAAGTCAGAATCTCAGCATCAAGCCTCCATAGTTTTGAACTGTTGTGAGCATTTGTGCTTTATCTTGATTTATTTTGTACATGCATTAGTAAGATGTATCCTAAGGTTTCAGAAAAGCCAAAGAGAGCTTATAAGGATGTTATGCTCGGTGTAAAACTGGACTTAAGCACATTTGGTATGATTTAATAGGTAATTTTTTAAGTCTGAGGATGCTCAAACTTTTTTCCATATAAATCAATGGTAATTGCTTCTCCACTTTACACCATTTCTGTCTATTAAGTTTTCATAGGAACGTTCTACATTTGGATAACAGGAAAACCTGGAAAGGGCTGTAGAATTTTGAGAGTTTTTGTTTTTGAGAAAATAAATTTGGGTTTAGGAAATACTTTTAAGACCTCAAAGATAATAGTAAATTTGTATAACTGTAAGCTGAAAGTGAAACCTTCCTACTTTTTATTTTCTTGACCAGCTCCCTACTGTAATATAAAGGAAATTTTAGAGTCAAAGAAAATGATACTAATAGATTAGAAAGATTTATGAATCCTAATTAATGTAGCAAGAAATTTAGTTACTGGGGATGTGGCCTACTGAACAAGGGCACATTCTGTATAAAAATTTAAAAAGATATGAAAAATAAAATAGACATGAAAACAAAAACAAAAACTTTTATATAGTCTCCCTGCAGACTTTGTGGGATCCTGGCTTGCTATGAAGGGTCTAACCTCTGGGATCTTTGCTGAACAAGGGGAATGTCAGGACTACAAAGATGAGAGAAGCAAGTTGATTTGGAAAAACACTGCCTCCTAAGCACTCTGATCATCTGCTGGCCGAACGGCAAGATGGGAACAGTTTGGAATGAAGCTTATACTGTGAACAGATGCTAGAAGACTCTTCTTGAGGAACTAAAATTCAGAGACAAAGTTAGCCAAGATCAATTTTTAAAATGAGGCTTAAAAAACTCAACATAATGTTTTTAAAAAGTGAAACTCTATATCCAATAACTAGCAATATAATTAAAACTGCACTTCTGAAATAACCCTTGCCACAGAGGAATCCTGACTCATTTAAAATGACTAAGGTGCGTGAAACAGGCTGTAACTGAAATGGAAAACCTGTAATATATATTGTGTTATTTTTTAAAATAGATGTCATTTGGGGGCTCTTTTCAACATATATCTATTTTTTTTTTACTATAAATGATGTTTTAAGTTATTTACCATCAAGTAGAATTTACGCTTTAAGATCATTGAAAAAGGGCTGCATTTTGAGGCGATGACCCGTCCCATGATTCTGAAAAATCTGGAGTTGCAGCAAGACCTGGACACCATTCTCCTCTTCACTAAATATGGGTTCTGCTTGAAACCTTGTAAGGGATTTTTAAATCATAAACATTCTCTAGGTAATAGGACTCTAGATATAATGTATTCAAATTGTATTGTTTTAACTGAGAGAAAACCCAGGGTACAAGTTTACTTCATAAATTTGGCCACAAAACCAAAACTAGAGCTATACTTCCAAATTCCATGTCAGAGTATGTTCTAGGACATTAGTACAAAGTCTTGACAATTTGCTTGCATGACGAGCCTTCATCCTATCACGTATCTTATCCCTTGTCCCTGGCTCCTAGCACAGAACCAGGCACATAGTAGTTAATAAATATCTGCTCAAAGAATGACTATTTAAGTTTACACTCTTATGTGTGGAGTTGCTGGGCCACAATAACATGTCTTCTATATTTTTATGAATAGTACCAAGGGTTTCTCAAAAATAAGTCTGCTGTTTGCTCATCCCACCAACAACGTGTAAATATATTGAGATGCTGGTATTCTCCCCAACATTGACTCTCTTCATGATTTAAGTTTTGCTATAGAGACATACAATATTAAATTTCTATGTTCTGATGTTTTTTTTGTTCAGTTATGGAAGAGGGTGAACATTTATTATTTGAGCATTTTATTTTTTTTCTAATAAATTATCTATGTATATCTTTCTACCTTTTAATCATTGAGTTGTTTATTTTTCTAACCTTAATTTAAAGTTTTCTTAATGTTAAACAGTAGCTTTTTTACTGCTTTTACTGTAATTTCTTTTGACATATAAGTTTAAAATTTATGTTGTCAAACTTGTCAGTTTCTTTTATGATTTATGGCTTATCATATTTTAAAAGACTTTCCCATTGCAAGATTATTTTTAAACCAATAATATTTTTCTCATGCTTTTATTATTTAAGTTTTTATATTAATTCTCCAGAAACATATTTTGATGACCTAGGTGGGGATCTAGCTAACCTATATTTTGGAACTATTCAATCATTTAAAAGTTCAGTTACCTTAAAAATAGCTGTTATTGAATCAGAGGTGAACAACTGAATGGTGTCCTACACAATTTTTCCTGGAGAATTTAAGTTTGTTTTTAGTCAATTCAGATAATAGTACAGGGAGCACCACTTGCTTTCTATTAAACCCTGAATTTTGTATCTCTTCACAGATTAATTGCTAAGTTATATGTTCTCATCATGCACGCATGCTCGGACTTATAACTTAAATTAGGAAACCTGGGTTCTGATCCGGGATCTACCTGTGAAATTAGGCAAATCTCTTTCCTTCTCTCAGTTTCAATTTCTTTTTCTATGAAATGAGAATATTAGATGATGACCTCCAAGATCTTTCCAGAAATAAAGGCCTACAATTCTACAATGTTTTCCATCTGTGATTTCTCACACAAACATCTGAAAATTATTCAAACTATATTTATTCCCTTCATTTCTCATCACAAAAAAAAATTTCATTTGATGTTTTCTCTGTCTGAGATTCTTTTTTCTCCCTTTTTTCTTTTCTTTTCTTTTTTCTTTTTTTTTTTTTTTTTTTACAATTTTCTGCATATTTCTTGGCCTCTCTTCCTTCATGTCTCTGATCAAATACAACTTAGCAGGAAGCCTTTGCTTAACAACTTAATAGCCAGCTCCACTCCCAAACTGCCACTCTTTTCACCTTATTCTGCTTATTTTTTTTTGTATAGACCTTTTACTATATAACATAATATATACTGATATATTGTTGTATACCAAAACAGTAAGTGTATCAGTCACTTTTTGCTACAGCAACAAATGGCCCTAATATTCCAGTGGCGTGGAAACACATTTATCTCTTGCTTGTATCTCATGATGGCTGTGGGTAGGCTTCCACTCTTGTTCTCCTGAGCACATCCAGGCTCAGCTAAGTTTGCTTCCACTTCAGAACTCGAGTTGAACAAAACATTTCTTCTTTAGGATAAACTGCCCTTATAGCAAAGGGCAGGAATACAAGTTGGGGGTGCAGGAGGGCGGTAGAGGAGAAACAAACCAGGAAATCTTATTTTAAAATTATCCTATGAAATGATAGTCATATCTGTTCAATTACATTGGTCAAAGAATGTTATGTAATCAAGTACAAAGACAAAGAGTCAATTAGAATATTTACTCCTCTCATAGGAATGGGCAAATCATGTGTCAGTTAATGGGAATATAGTTAGATGCAGCGATCTATTGTTAAGAACAATAATCCAATCTACTAAAAAATAAAAACTCCACATCTTGGTTATTTTCCTGTAGTATCCCTAAAGTCTAGAACAGTAGGCATTCGGCAAATGCTATTTGAATGGATAAAAATAGGAATCATCTTCTTCACAGCTCCACTTTTTGCTGCCTGAACAAATCCCCATTTGGCCTCACCTGCACAACCATGGCTTTGCTGTGGCAAAGAGAGATGAGATGAAATAAATAATTTTGTATGGTCTTTGCTGACCAATGATTGGGGGCTGATGAAAAACACCTTTAGCTTACAATGAAATACCTGCATTTTATTGGGCTTTCTTAAACCACATGTTTTTCTCACAAATTTCAGTATTAGTGTTGAGATGCTGCTCATTTAATGCTAGGAATATGGTGGCACCTTAGGTCTGCAGCATCATTGCTACCGCTAACTCTCCTACCCCTACCTTGTACCACTTCTGCTTGGCACTGACTTCTCCTGAGACAAGGTAGAAAGCAGACACTGTTTGGGAAGACAAAACTTGGCTTATCTCTTCCTTGCTGAGGTAGACCAGCTTTTTTGAAAGAAAAGTTATTTCATGAAAGAAGTTCAAACTGAAATATGTGGGATACGTAAATAATTGTGTTGTCTTTTCCCTGAGTAACAGATAAGATAGTAGTGGCTAGAAGCTTGTGTTCTGAAAGCAAATAGACCAGGTTTAAATTCCTAGTGTATTTTTCTAGCTGGTTGGTTTTCAGTTTGTCACTTCCTGTTCTAAGCCTGTTTCGAAATTTACGAACTTACAATAATAATGGTACCTTCCTCATGGGTCTTCATGAGAATTTCAAAAGTGAGGTATACAGTGTTTAGCATAATGATGACACACAGTAATAAATGACATCTGTCACTTTCCAGAGTACTTAACTATGTATTGGCTCATTCTAGTAAGAACATTACCCCATCTTACCCATGAGAACAAAAAAAGCAAGTAAGATAATATGCTCGATGCCACACATTCAGGACAGAAACTCAGATTTCCTGACTAACGTTCCTCTGTTCTCTGGA
Source organism: Macroglossus sobrinus (assembly GCA_004027375.1). NCBI lineage: Eukaryota > Metazoa > Chordata > Mammalia > Chiroptera > Pteropodidae > Macroglossus > Macroglossus sobrinus. The sequence continues at coordinate 6,475 of PVKZ01001141.1, read as the reverse complement.
TACAAATGGTAGAACAGGCAGAATTGTATTAAAACATTTATTTGGTTTCTATTTATTAATATTTAGTGTAAGGCTTTCATTCTCCACCCTTCCTCCAGGGCTACTGCCCAGAGTAAATCCACTGGAACTTTGGTTTCTAACTCTTATCAATAATTGATCCAAGAGAAAGGGTCTGTGACCAAATAGGTCTAATGCTGTATTTAAAAGGTTAAGCAGTTTTCATTTTTGTATAGCCTTTAGTATGTTAATGTGCATTTTCAATCTCCAAGAGGAAAATGCAGAATGTGGTATTCCCATTTTTATTTGATCACAAAATTCTGTCTTCCCCATTCATGCCCTGCAAGGAGAGAGCCTTCCAAGCTCTTTGTGAAACACTCTAAGGGCAGTTAAAAATGGGAGCCAACATCACACAGATGCAAAAAAATAAATAAATAAATAATAAAAGGCACACTAGTGACTAGCTGTATAAAACAACAGCAAAAATTCAATAAGTAAATAAAAACTCTATCAACTCCATGGAAAACTAGGTTAGTAAGGACAATTTACAGAGCAGCAAGTTTGGTGATGATAAGCACAAGGAGATCGAGTGGAATCAAAGGATGTTAACTTCATTCTATGTGGCTTTAACATAGTGCAATAATGTCATCAGATTCCCAAAAATGAAGAGCTTTTTTTTCTAGGTTTGTATTTTTCTTATTCTTGGTGATAATGATTGTTCATATTTTAAGTCTGGAAGCTTATCTAATTATTCTTTTTCCTAGCCTTCAAATCCTTTTAGCTCCTGGCATTTGTGCTTATAATTGAATTGGGTCAATGCTCTGATGTTATAGAAACCAGATTCTATTTGGAGTTTTAGATTCTGTGTCACCAATGACTTAATGAAGATTCCCTGAGGACACACTCACTACTTAATGAAGCGTGGGCCCCTGTATACAGGAGAGTAAAGCTGCTTGAAGGTTTAATTATTTTTCTAGATTCAAGTTTTTGATATAATATCCTCATGTCATATAGGGAAGAAATTAAAGATTTATAAGTAGTTACATGCCTAAGTCAAAAATATGAAAACGTTCTGGTACTTTTTAAATCTATCAACTGCAAAATCTTTTTACTTTTTGAGGTCACATTATTTTGCTTGAATATATCGACATCCAGCTAAGTAGTCAGTAAAGGCACTATTAGCCTCACCTAACACTGAATTTTAGAGAAATAGAGATAGTTCCATGATAATTTACATCTTCAGGCTCTATTTTCTTCATGAATACATTTATTGTTTTCTTCATTAATGGTTTCTTTTTTCCTTTAGAATTTATGTTGTTTAAAGTACCATAGTCTCACAAAACCCTATGAGAACTAAGAATGAATGTCATTATGAGCCGGTCATATGCCATTTTCCAACTAAGATAGTGAGTTGCATGGCATTTGCAAGCAGGATATTTTTAGTGGGTCGGAAGCAGAAGTGGTCAACTGATTCTCAAATTATATCCCTAGCCTAGAATCTATCTCAAACTTCATATCTATATATCCAAGTGTTTGCTGCATACTTCCTCTAAGATGTCCCAGAGGCACCTAAAAAGTGTCAAATATTTAAATCAACAACTCTCTCCCCGTCCCATCTTCTCTTCTCATAGTCTTGATTTCAGCATCCACATTAAAGTTTTGACTTTTCCTTCTTCCTTACCCAAATATCAAGTTAATTATCAATTTTCATTGCTTTTTCTTAAACTTTTTTTCAATTTCCTCTTGTCCATCCTTTTACTCACTGCCTGTATCATGTTCAGCCGCAGACACTACTTAGAGGCTGATCTTGCTGCCGTAATTTTTGTTTTCTTCCCACACACTGATAACTCTGCTAGAGAAACTTATTTAAAAAGAAAGTGGATTGTTTCATTAACCTGTTTAAAAATCTTCATTTACTCCTGTCCACCTTTGATAAAATAAAATCCAAGCTCCTTAGTATGACTCACAAGATACTCTGTCCACGGTTTGACTTGACTCTCAGTCCTCCTCCCTTTCCTGTCCCTGCCCAGTAATTATTGTCCCAGGAACATTGAAACACTTGTACTTTGGTACATATGCCATGTAATTTCTTACCTCTATGCTAGTCTTTATGATCTTCTCTCTGCTTATAATACAACTCCACTATCGTTCTTTCCTTTTACTTACCTCTTTTTTTTTTTTTTAAGACTCCACCATTTTAAAGATCTGTTCAGGCATCATGAACTCTAGAAATCTTTGCTGACTTCTCTTCTTCTCTAATCCACCAAGATCAGATTAGGCTCTTCTCCCCATTATTTAGAATTATCTGTGAAAACTGCAATTTCTGTGCTTCCACATTGTTGAATAGTAATCTGATGTGTACCCGACTCCCCCACTAAACTGGGAATCACTTGTAGGTAAGGACTGAATCTTACATGTTTTTGTTTCTCAACACCTGGCACAGTATTTGGCAGAAAGTAGTCACTACACGAATATTGCTGAACTGAATAACTATTCAAAGACATCTGTCACTTTCAGAAAATGTTTCTGTAAGTCTGTATTAGAAATCATTTATTGGCAACATGCCTCACAAAAAAATAATGTCCATCTAAGATACAGATGATATGTGGGCATATTTGGAAAGGAATCTAATAATTCATGTGATATTGAAAAAGGTCTGTGTGATGAGCTTCTCTCTATAAGAAACTGGATCACAATATTTTTACCTGTGTATAGGAAATTTATGAACACTGAAGAGAGACAATTGGTTAAATGGTCTGTGCATGTGGAATGAGGTTGTAAATATCTGCTTCTTTCTGCCTCAATCAAGTTGAGTACCATGTAAAGACAGAAAATAATTATTACTCTTGTATACTCTTTTTCCCATTCTTTCCCCTCACTCTACCTACACCTAAATGCCCCTCTTTTTTAAAAAAAAAGAGTGGAGAATTTGTAATTCTCTCATAGGGCCAAGCCGTTAGATATTCTTACTTCTGAATATCTTAGTTGTACTTCAGTGACAATTTTTGGACATTTTTTTTGGCAAGAAGAGAATAAGACTCATGTTACTTATGAGTTACTTATGCTCTAGAATGTCATACTGTCCTTTTGACTGTTAATTTGTTTTGTTTCTGCATGGTTTATCTTCCTCTTTAAAAAAGCATTTATGAAGCTTTTGCCATGCCTTAAGCCCTGTGGAGGATATAAAGGAAATGCAAGACTTGGGTCTGTCCTCAAGGATCCCAGAAACTCTGGAATGAGGGGAAAACACAAAAAAGCATGTTGGTCAAACATGCTGTATATAATCAGGCATGTGAGAGCTCTCCCTTGGTCCCTGTCATCAGAACTGCCATTTTTTTCTTCACTCTGTTAAGTTGTTGAACCTCAGTTGTGACCCATGTAAAAAACTGTATGAGGGGTAAATCATCGTTCCTACTTTTTTATTTCTAAATAATAATTATAGAAAGTTCTAATAGTTGTGCTTCCTCCTTCCATTTGTCTATACTGGAGTAGGGCTACAATTCTCTCAAATGTGTATGTATGGTTCACAGTCCCATCTTAGAAATGCAGTGTTATCCTGCAGCTTCTAATTTAGCACTAAGGATGCCTGTTGCCTCTGCAAATGCCACATTTTTACAACATGTTTATTATTTACTTTTTAGTCTTTGCATAGTTACCTATTACTGGGATGATACTTTTTAAAATAAAATTATTACCAGTGTTTATTATGAGAACTGGATTATTGGAATAGCCTCCTCTGTGCCTCTATTTCCCTTCTCTGCAATCAATTCTCACTTTATCCTGTTGACATCTTCTAGATGCATGTTTTCTCCCTGCTCCTTCACCATATCAAGTTCACCTCCATCTGGACCCCATTTACCTTTCAGACCTCATCTCTCTCTCTCTGTTTTCAAACTAGATGCATTCTCAACCCCAGCTGTCCTGCAAACCTACTCGACCCTTTGATGCCACCCTTACTTTCCCTAAGATGGCCTCCCTTTCATTCACAGTGCAGCCCATAGAAAAAGATATTGGGTGTTGTAAAGGTGCAGGGTGAATCTCAGTTCTGCTTCCTCAAAACTTTTGTAAACTTGGACAAGTTATTAAATCGTCTGTGTTTCAATATCCTCATGGAAAATTAAGATTGTAGTATCTTCCTTGCAGCATTTTAAAGATTAAAAGAGTATTTTTTTCTCTTCTGGACTCCCATTCATTCATTTATTCAATGAAAGAGCACCTGCTATGTGTGAGAACTGGGTTAACAATAGATATTCATCTCACCCTGTTATGGTGCTCTGTTGATTCTTCTCACAGTACTTATAAAACTTTGTGCTACAATGGAAATCAAAACACATCTATTCTTTCTTGTTCATTTCTGATCCTCAGTTTAACTCCAAGTTCTTTGAGGATAGAGGCTATATCTTACCCATCTTTGTATTCCTCAGAATACTGGTGATAGTGTCAGAAACTCAAGGACTATTGTCTAAAACTTGGAGATTTTTGTTGACTTAACTTTTCATGGTTATAGATTGTCACTGGAAAAATTAAAAAAAATTAAATGAGTTGATTAAGTTATTCTAGTCTCAAAGAACCATAATATTAGAGTCATGATTAAGAGTGATCTTTGGTGTATGATTGCTTGATTTAAAATCTTAGCTCCAACATTTACTTGCCATATAACTTTATGCAACTTATTGTCTCTGAGACTTGGTTTTCTCATCTGTCAAATAGAAGGTGGGATAATAATGCCCACTTCACATAATTTCCATGAGGATTAAATGAATTAGTACATGTAAATTCACTTAGAGAAATGACTGGCACATAATAAAAACTCTGTATATGTTAGTTATGATTATTATTAATATTTGGATTGCTTCTTCTATGTTGTTATACACAAAGACTTCATGTTGAAGTTTGGATGTGAGAAGTTGAAATGGTTTGAGAATATAATACTCTGCTATTTTTTTGTGCAAATCTGTACCTCTCTATAAACTTTCTTTGTTTCATCCTTGAATAACCCACACCTCTAGAACTTGTTTTGATAAAAGTACAATTAGCTGAGCTTCTTTAAAATTGTGCCACTTATGATTAGGAAATTCTGTCTCTTAAGGTTAGTGCTCAGCTGCCTCTTTTATTATGGTCCATATTTCTTAAAATTTGGCAGGTGTGCCTGGTACTTTGTGGTTATGTTTATCTCTTTACATAAGACCATGCACAAAAGATATTTGAGTCTCCGTTTTGGCCAAGACCCCACAGCAAATGATAGCACACTCCTCAGTGAAATGAAAAAGCCACCAAAGGACTTACAAAGGAAGTAGTGGTACCAAATCAATATTTTAAAACCCATAGCTGAATACTTGCCATACCCAGAGAGCACCTGTGCCAGTAGTATTAGTCTAGTAATAGCTCTGTTGACCAATTATTCTCCTCTCTGTCATCTGCTCCAACCTTTATGGGCAAAAGAGTGAACATGAGGAAAGAGGGAAAAACCAAAGCAGAGAAGAAACAATTTCTACTCTTTACCATTGTAAATACCTCTCTGTAACTGGCTTAAGTTTTTCAGAGGGGAGAAAATTTAATTTGAATGAAGACTGACCTTTTCACTACACTGAGCTGGAGAAATTAATTATTATTAAATTAATAAATTAATATTAATAAATTATTACAATGAGTTTAAGTTTTACTAAAAATATTAGAAGAACCAGAAGAACCAGAGGATTTGTCTGCATTTTCATCCAGAGTCAGGGAACAACTTGGCCACAGGAGTAAATAATGAAGACACAAACAGAGCTACTTAGACTTTAGCTCCACTTGTAAAATGTTAAGATTACATTTGCTTTTTTGAGAATACATTTTTTTCTCTTTTTTATTCTGTTTTCTTTTTTCTGATTTTTGAGGTAAAGAATTGAATTTAAAATGTGTTTACCAATTTTAAGTAGAGGATTCCTAAATTAATGTGTTAAAGAATATTATGATTAAACATTTCTTTAACTACCTGTCGGAGTTGGGGGAGAGGAGAAGGAGCTGTGAGTTCCCTGAATAGCCCTGCCTGGGAAAGTTGTGAGCTCCCTGTGGCCATCTGGTGGCAGGGCCCAGTCATCAGGGTAGAAAACAGAGAAGTAGCTGACAGAGAAACAACAGTTAATTTTTACCAACCACAGATGCAAATCTGAGGCTGAACTGCAGCCCTCAATTCCCAACCCAGATGGCCCATCACTCCATACCCTCTGACTGAACACTGTGAAGCTACAGGGCAATCTGAGCAAATGTTACCAAAACTGTTGCTAACACTGACAGGGACTGAAACTGAGGGTAGCGAGCATGATCAAATATCTACAAGAAAATGAAAAAGACGTTATTTAGGTCTTAAAGTAGGGATCAAAGAGGATTAGATGCCACCTACTGGAAGCCAAAAGAAATGCACCTTCTTTACAACAGGCTAAAGAGAGACCTTTATATAATAAATCTTTCTGGAAAAAAAGCAGAACGCATTTCCATT